>VDFB02271358.1:255918846-255961728 GCA_007258455.2 Sequoia sempervirens | reverse complement strand
TAGATTTATCAAATGGAAAGGTGAGGAAAGGTGTAAATATCTCATCAAAGTCATTCAAGGTGTTTCAAGCCCTATTTCAAGCTTGGAGAGAGTCTACAGGTTGTGTTTTGCAGATTTAGATCCGAGGAATCTTTAGAAACAGAATTGCAGATCCTAAGCAACAAAATCCTATCCAAAATTATCTATTTTCGAGAAGAAGACTCGTTATTCATTGATGGTGAATCAATACCATTTCTAGGCTTGAACAATGATTTTTGTTGATTTGGATACCCAGTTCCCATAAACTAGTTCCAACACTTTTTGCCAAAAACATGACTAATTCGCCATGCATGGCGAATTAGTACCAATAAGCATTTCTGGTGTCTTTTGCAAGTATTCAGAGCTTCATTCCAGCCACTTCCAGCTTCTAGGTTCATATCTTTAATTGGGTTATTTTCTATTACAGTTTCTTTACATTCCTAGTCAAATAGTTTGAATACACATTGTGTTTTCAAGAACTTTTGCTTTAGGTTAGAATACATTCTTTAATCTACATTTTCATTAATTTTTCAGCATTTAGATACATCCACAAACACACTCCACACCCCTTTTTCCATTTCTTCTAATGATAACATAAGCATTTTTTTCCCACCTTTCTCCTTCTAGGTGAAAAACCCTAGGAGAGATAGAAAGCAAGTGGGTGCCAAAAATCTATCTTCCACTTCTCTTACACTCTTAGGATCTTTCACCTAAAATGAGAGAGATAAAATACTAAAATTGTGGTGGTTCACTCAAATAAAGGAATGTATGATGTGATTAGGACTAAATACAATAATGTGAAGGCAACCAAATGGTGGAATTGACTGATTATGAATGAAAAACTAATGGAATATGCAATGTTTGAAAACATGATGTGTTATGTAGAAAGCTTAAAAGGATGAACAAAAATGCAAATGAAACTAAAAAAAAAGTTGTATTTTAGAATGTGTGCACCTGTAAGGCTGAGGATGACAGGAAAACACTCTAGAAATCAAGAAAATTTAACTTTTGAGTTGACTAGGACTCATTTGCCACCTTGGGCGAATCAGTCCCAGGTCAGGGTTTTATACTTACAGGGTACTAGAATCTGTAGTTAACTCTATCATCAACCTCATGAGGGACTCATTCGCCATCCATGGTGAATCACTCCACTTTCATTTTTTTGCAAATCTAGATCTCAATTTTGCATGTTTGTCAAGTGTACAACACTTTTTGATGGAAACTTGAATTGGGATCTCAGAGAATTCCTACAAAATAGTTTAAAACTTGTTGTCTAATGGGGGTTTTCCTTGGTCAAACCCCTAGTTAGGTAATCAAACCTTGAATGGACAAAAATATGCATAATGCCCTAGCCTTAAGTGTGTTAAAGACTAGGAAAATCTGAAGTATGATAAAACCCTATTCTATTGTGCTAGAATAAGATGTGCAAATGTGATTTAAATGATCCAAGACTTCAACCCTAGAAATCCTAAAAAACATCGAAATGGAGATAAATGACATGCAAATGAAATGCAAACCTTGACCTGAAGATAGAGAGAAAATGGAAGATGGAATCACTTTGAAAACAAATCTTTAGGTGTGATTTGATGGCTAGTTGCATCTCCTCAACCTAGATTTCTCCATGGTTCACCATAGGCATTCATCATCAGCTCTTTGCAATGTTGAATCTTGAATGAAGAGTGAGCTTCAAGACCTACAAAAACCCTAATTTCCTGCCTTAAAACTTCAACCTTGTTAATGAGACTTATTGTGGAAGACTTGACTTTAGGATTTACTTTGTAAAAATTACCTAAAATGAGTATTTATAGTCATCAACACCTAATTTTCCTATTATTTAGACCTAAGAGGACAACATCCACCAAAAAATTAAGTTGAATTGATTAAATTCCCGCTCAAAATTGAAATTTCCCTCAAAAGGGACGCATTTTCCACCCTTGGCAAATGGGTCCCACCAAAGGGGTCTCATTCGCCTAGGGTGGCGAATGGGTCCCACTAGTGGTTTTTGAAGGTGGTTTTTTAGGATATGAATGAATTAAGTGTTGTTTTGTCAGTATTTAAGTGGTTTCTCAAGTGAAATGAGCCTCTAGATAAAAAATAATGGGTCTTAGGGGCTTGTAAATGTTGTTTTGAAGGATGACTAATGCAGGGGTACACAAAAGTAGGTCTAAATTAAGTGTGAAATTGTCTCTTTTTTCAATAGTGTCCAATTTTCAATGCCACATTTAGCCCCCACTTTAGCGCCCATATGAATCTTCATGCATATGTAAGCTAAAGGACTCTAAACAATGCACTTTATTGCAAAAAAGGATACTCATTCAAAAGACAGGAGAATGAATCCCCCAGTGTAGTTATCTACAAAACCACAACACTAGGAACCATATCCTGCAACAAAAATTCATTAATTGTCAAAAAATCCTTTTATTTAATTTGTAAGAATCCAAATTGAGGGTCAATGTATGTCCCCCCTTGATTCCGCTTGCTTTATGGAGGTGGAATCAAGGGTGCAATCTAGCCACGTTGAATAAAGAACATCATACCATAGGAAATTTCGAAGTACCGTGCCTTATAACAATAGATGATTGATGATGTTGGGTACATAATCACAATTTCAACACATCAAACGGTGTTGAAACTGGAGTTCCCTAGCTCCCGTTATGTTGCTTTGAAGAAAATATGTATTAACTCTTAAGAGAAAATAACCCTAATTTAATGCATAGGTTAAAGAGGTAGAAGAGAGTAATTGGTCACTTAATATTGCATTTTTCCTTCTTGTAGCTTGAGAGTGATGCGTGAAATGAGAATATGCGAAGTAGACGGGGTTACACACCTTCACAATTAGATGAGTTGTGAGAGCAGGTGGCGAACTATACTATGAGGTGAGTCGATTATGTAACTTTCTCTTTGTGATTTTGTAATGATTTAATGATTTTTAATGCATGGATAAGTTTATTTAGGATCTTGGAAGAAAAGATCGTAAAGTGTCCCCTTTTTTCGCAAAGTGTCCCTTTTGTTCGCAAAGTGTCTCGTTTCTTCGCAAAGTGTCATGTTTCTTTGTAAAGTGTCTCGTTTCTTTGCGAAGTGTCCCAAAAGGGTTCTAAAGCATCTAGGGCTTTTAGAAAAGCACACTAGATGAACTTTAGCACACTTTCATGATGAATAATAGAAAAAATGAAGATGTTAGATGAATTTTTAGAGCATATTGTTGTGATTTTGATAGGTACCCACCTAGTTGTGACATCGACTAAGGGGGAGGTAGATTATCTTTCTTAGAGATCTAGCTCTAGCACTGTTAGTTGTGGAGAAAAAGCATCTACAAGTAGTAGGCATCTATTAGGTATATCTGATGCCACCTATGAGATACCATGACGCCATGCTCATGGCCCTATGTGAGTGCTGGGATGCTGACACATGTACATTTCACCTTCCTACTAGGGAGATGACCATCACACTCGAGGATGTACACTAGATTCTCTGAGTTCCTATTTGGAGAGAGCAGGTATATTTTTGAGGGGATCAATCATTCCATGAGAAGGCAGACATGCAATATTTCTTGGATGGACCCGTTCATGATGAGTTAATGAGAGTGTGAATTGAGCTTTCCATGCTTATATATTCGTGAGCCCCCATTGTGAGATAGATTATGATGCATACAATGGATCTTGTTATCAATCTTGATGGATGAGCGACACACTTGGATGGAGGATTGGTACACTTGATTCATGAGATGGTAGGGTATGTGCAGGATCATCATGGAAAAAATAGGCCCTTAAGTGGCAAAAAATTAAGAAAAATCAGAGCTAAGCAATTTGACGTAAAAATTTGAATAAGTTATCTATATTATTTCAAAAATATGTAAGAATAGAATCTGTAGCAAATTGAATGTAGTTTCTAAACTACTAGGTTTATTTAAAAAATAAATAAATCTATTTGCTGAAATTTTGAAATTTCAATGCAGTAGTACTTAAATTTCAGGGGAAAAATAAGAAGTGGGTGTCTGTCTGACCACCCTAACCACAATAAAATGATAATATTTTTTTATAAGATTTTAGATATAAGTAGAGGACTCATGTCCCGATGTGATGCATGTTTTTTTGTAATTTTTCCAAGTAAATAATTAATTATGAATTTTTTATTACAACTTTTAAAAAATTTAAAACTCATATGTTTGACCACCTTAACTTGGTCAAAACTTCATGAAATTCATTTTTTCTTTGTTTAATCCTATAGTATGCGAAGCATAGAATGTGACGCATGTTTTGGATTCAAAATGTGATATCGTTTGAAAGCTATAGATGTTTTTCAATCAGCCTATCAATGAACTTTATTCATAATTTGAATAGAAAAAGAATAATAATTACTTATTAAATTCAAAATAAAGCATAATTTATATTGGTGGAAAGCTGAGAATATCCTTTAAAAACCCTTTTCGTTTCATCAATTTTGGGTGAAAAAAAAGTCATCAGCCACATGGGCCATCATATCAGTTACATATTGCCACTTTTTGGCCCATCATGATCTTGCACATACCCTAGAGCATAGGACAGTCTTTCCTTGGGGATGTTGCATCCTAGCCCATCTTTATTATGATCTTGGTCAATTTTTGTTTCGAGAGATCTATAGTATGGTGCCTCAAGCATATTACATGCACCAGGCTTGCAGAGTTCCCTTGTGCTATAGCTGTAGGATATCCATGAGCCTTTGGCTATCCTTTATGACACTTGTGGTAGTACAAAGATCTACAGTTTTGGAGGGTGAAATTTGATCGGTTGGAGGAGGACAAGATTCTATGGAAACCTTATCTACTCACACTAAAGTGGCTAGATCCCATAGGATAGCTGAGGAGGATTCAAGTGGATAGGTTTTTAGCTAGAAGGCATGAATATGTTGTACGTCCATTCTATTATGGGTGAGGCATGCGAAAGTTTGGGTAGGTACAAGAACCATCGAGGGCATGCCCCTTAATTAGGTGATTAGTGTGGAGTGATTCTGATGATTCAGATCATGATCAACCACTAGTCTCCAAAGCTGATGATTTCAGCAACATAGATGAGCATGAGGAGTGGTGGTTAGTGACATGAATAGCTCCTATATTTCCCATGGATGTCCCTATAGGTGATGTAGGACCAACACCAGATGAGGGAGATGAGCTAGAGGATAGGGCCGAGGATGTACGATACAAACCGACAAATATATTTACTAATTTTATCGATGATGAGTATGATTTAGGTGTCTATCTTGACTATGAGGACTAGTATGGAGGAGAGGAGGATGAGGATGAGGAGTATTATGAGGAGGATGATTATTATGAGGAGGAGCCACCCCTAAGTGACGGTGATGAGGTAGTGACCAAGGATTGGCATGAGTGAGGAGAGTGTTCAAACACTTGTAAGACCATATCACCTGTAGTAGTTATAGTAGACATCAACACCTACAGTTAGAGAGAGGCTAACACATCCTCCATGCCCCCTAGAGAGGATGAGGCTAATATCCCTTAGCTGATTGGAGATACAGGTAATGATATTTGATTTTATGTATGCACTTTGAGTGTTTTATGCTTTATATATGTATCATGATGATGGTTATTGATTATGCACCTTTTCTATCTTGTAGGAGTGATGAGAGACTTGCGAGAGTTCTATTGCCAAGATACTGTAGAGATAGTTCCTACATGCATTGACGAGGAGGAGGTGGTCCCTGATTCTGTGCCCCCATCGATCATGGAGGAGGAGCCAGAGTCACTCATACCTTTTGCAAGGCTACAAGAAGCATACAAGAGCGTGAGGAGATGACTCCATCAAGCTAAGAGAATAGGATAGTCATCCCAAACTCCAGCAAAGCTAGAGAGACTGCATGCAAAGCTAGCACAACTATGGGTGGAGAGGTATCAAATGGTAGAGGATCAACTTGTGGCTCTTGGGAAAGTACAGGTTCTGGAGTATTCACTCAGAGTCAATGGGTTGCGATCATGATCACACACAACTATCTCATGACATTTCAGGACTAGATCATGGGTGCTAGAGCCTGAAGGGTCTAGTTCTCACAAACCTTGGTGATTTTGTATATGATATTGAGATGTACATAAAACTTCTTGATATATATCTATACATGTGCATTTGATGTTGTTATAATTTGTCTAAATGTGTTTAAATGTTAAATGACAATGTGATTAATTAAATAACTTGTGGTAAAATTATTTAATTAATGTCTACATGAGTTAAATGGATGTGATTTAATGTAAAACATATTTTAGTTTTACTTTAGATACAACATTGTTGATTTAAAGAGAGTATGTTAAATTAGATACACCTATAACTCATATAAGGATCGAACTTAACATAACACGAGGGTGAATACTATGAAGCCTAAAGTAATTATAAAATTAACTTAAATAATTACCCTAGTGTTCAAGACAAACACAAGATCAGTTGTCAAGAACAAAGCAATGTGAAAGTTATTTAGAATGTAACCAAATAAATTAGGCAACATTATTTTATTAATCATACTATTCAAAAATATTAGAATTAATACCGACACAAATGCATGGAATTAATAGGTTCTTTAAGGGGTGTTATGTCAAGCTCTGTTAAGACATAAGCACCAGACCCATAATTGGTATTGACTATGTATGGGCCTAACCAATTAGGGGTGAATTTATCTTTATCTTCATGGTCAACATTAGTATTACACTGATTTTCATAAAGAAAAAAATCAACCTTAGAGAACATACGATGAATGACATGAGTATTGTGTTTTCGTTGTAATTGTTCAATGTAAGCCTGGAGATGCTCAAGAGTGTTAATACACTTTGCATCGAGCATTTCAAGCTGGTACAATCATTGATCTTTATAAGTGGCATCATCAATAAGGTCTTGAAGAGAAATTCACGGCATCATAATTTCTAACTCTAAGGGCATGATCGCGTCAGTGCCATAAACAAGGTTATAAGGTTTAGTTCCCATGGATAATGTAACACTTGTTTAATAAGCCCAAAGCACATAATGTAATTACGTATGCCAATCCTTATGGTTTTTATTAATAGTTTTCTTTAAGATTTGTTCAAGAGTCTTATTAGTGCTTTTAGCTTTTCCATTGGATTGTGGATAGTATGGTGTGAAAATCAATGTTGGATGTTGAACGTTTCAAGAAATTTCTTAACCTCATTATTCTTAAATGGGGTGCCATTGTCTGAAACAATCATGGAAGGAAGTACAAATCAAGAAATTATGTGTTCCAGTATGTAATGAAAAATTACTTCAACATTTGTAGATCGGAGAGGAATAGCTTCCACCCATTTTGTGAAATAATCTATTGTGGTTATGATAAATGTATGTCTAGCAAAAGAGGGTGGTGAATTTTTTCCAATAAGATCCAATCACCATATTGAGAACATCCAAATGGTAATTTGGGCACGGAGCTCAGAAGTAGGAGCATGAATCAAATTGCTATGTTCTTGACATTTGTGACATCGTTTAATATAAGAAAATCAGTCTTTCTCCATATGTGAGTTTTTGCACTAATGTCCGTCCTCCAAAATGACCTCCATAGGCACCAACATGAGCCTGCTCAAGTGCTATAGGAATTTTAAAATCCTTAAGTCACCTTAGTAAGAGACCATTGAATGATCTTCTATACAACACATTGGTGAGGATCACGTATTTGGTTGCTATTTTGCGTAAATGATTTCGAGTGTTTGTCATTGTGGGATCAAGAATGGTACCATCTTTTAAATAATTGTATATTATATTATACCATTATCATGAGTCTTCATGAGTTGTAGTTAAAATTTCTTTGAAGCGGGTATCAATTGAAGGTTTCATGATGGGGTGAATAACAAAGGTGAAGTTTGTTGAAGGATCATCTGGGGATATAAGAGAGGTTGCACTTGCCATTGCATCTACATGTCGATTGTCTTTTCGTGGGATGTTATCTATGGTGAATGATTCAAACTGATCTAACAGTTTCGTTGTAAGATACTTGTATCTTGATAACTTGTTATGTTTAGTTTGATATGTCCCAATATTTTTTTTGATTACTGTAACAAAGATTTTGGAATCCAAGGTCTTTCTATCACTTTGAGGGTTTTTCACCTAAAAGGAGAAAGATGGGCCAAAAAGTAATGTTCACATTCAAAGATTAATGTGATATGAATACAATATGTCCAAAAAATTGGTTTAAATGCAAAAAACTAATGAAAGGTATTGATTATCAAATGGAAACTATTGAAATGCAAGATGTTTGAAAACACATTGAGATATGTAGAAAACACCTAGAAATGAATGTAAACTATAACAAAACTTGATGAAACGGGAAGTGAGCACCTGGAATATGGATGGATACTAGAAATGACTTTTGGAATGCTGATAATCTTGATTTTTAGGCCTAGTGGGACTCATTCGCCATTTTGGGTGAATCAGTCCCAGTTCTGTGATATTATTCTAGAGCCCATTTTTGACAAATGGGTATCCAAAAATGCAGAAAACCAAAAATAGGTCTGGTAGTGGGACTCATTCACCACCCATGGTGAATGAGTCCAATTTTTAATTTTTGAATACTCAAAGGTGGAAACATGAGCTCTTGGTCTGCACTTTCTACTTCTCTAGGTGTCTGATTCTGAAATTGTCAAATTCAAGCCTAAAAGTGACTTTTTGAAGGTATTTTGAGTTATCCAATGAAGAGATGATTTGAAAAAATTTGCAATGTAATATTCAATGATTTCTAAGCCTCCATGATGTCTAAATATGAAAAAACTCAAGACAAGAAAAAGGAATGTTGGATGTTAGGGAATGGGGGTTTTCCTTGGTCAAAACCCTTTTAAGTAATTAAACCAAAATAGAGAAAGAATGTAATAAAGCATGCAATAATGTAGTTAAGACCTTTCCATGAAGATTTATCTAGAATGTCTATAGATAAACATGAAGAATCTACCCTTGAATGTCTTATGAAGCTATCTTGATGACTTGCAATGATGAAACCTTTAACTTGTTTGACTTGATAGAGAAGATAGATGATGAATGGATGATGTGAATAAGTTAGCTGTTGAAATTGATGGAAAAAAACTTGTTTATATACACTTATTCCCTAATAACCCAATAACACAACATCACATGCCGACATAAGGTAATTTTGAATGAAAACCCGAAAGAAAATTTGAAATATTTTGAATTTGGAGCTAAGGGGGACTCATTTGCCACCCATGGCGAATGGGTCCCACCTTGGACTTGTAAGTGGGTGTTCGGAATTAAGTCACATTTAATGTTATTTTTCAGGTTTACATAAAAAAATACACTTAATTAAGTCTTATGAGGGCATAAAGGGGTCAAATAAAGTATAAGAAAGGTGTAAATAGTGAAATTAAGCCTAGAAAAGCATTAAATCTTGTTACAAAACTTTACAACACTTTAAAATAGGACTTGATGAGTGATGAAAAGGTAATTTTTAGGTTTATTGTAACGAGAAGATTCTAGAAAAGTGTATAAATGTGTTAGAACACTTCACAAAACCTTCACAAGACATCATTAAATCCATTTGAAAGGGTCTAAGACCTAGTGTGGATGTGAAAAACACCTCACAACACTAAATCAAGGCCTAATTAAGTCCAATTTATCATCAATTATTCCCCAAATCAAGGAAGCTATATTTTTTCTATGGTACAATTAGCCCCCACTTTATTGAGAGGATGAACTTGCTTCAAACTCACACTAAAGTAGACATTCAAGAGAGATCTGAGTGTACAAATGTAGATGACAAAGAATGACAAAGATCAAGAAGGAAGTCAAGCCCCTAGGATCCAAGATCCTAAGTGAAACCATCAAGATACATAATCATGCAATAACAAGAATGGGGTGGAAAATATACGCTCACTTTGGGGCCACAGAACATCAGGTCATCTGTAGGGTCAGATGTCCCAAAGAAGTGGTTTAGTGAGAAATTAATGCTAGTGTGTCACCATACCAGAGTTATGCTCCTAATAACATTGATAAGGCACCACAATGTAATTCTTTTTGTAAATTTTTTGAGTATGTAAAGAATTTTGCTAAAGGGGATTTTTCTTTGTTCATGTAAGGTCTTATTCTTAGGGAGCATTGTGCCTAATGTCTCCAAGCGAGGACAAGTCAGGGTGTTAGATCATTATTCATGGGATTCCTCATTCGTATCAAGCCACTTCAGTTGATCGTACACTCTTTGAAGGAATCAAACCCAATGGCACCACCAAGGAGAGGAAACATCACAAGAAAAAGTAAATCACGCCATGAAATTTGCACAAATATGTTACCTATGTATGTCCCCCACTTTAAAGCGGTTTCTAACACCGTTACTGTGAGCAATTGATTTAAAGTAGAAGAGGGTATGAGAGCTTATTTGAAAATCCCTATGCCAAGTCATATGTTTTCGATAGGCTATGTCATGAAGAAATGGATTATGTCACATGTGATTCAATCTTAAGACATGTCATCCACATCCCAAGCTTGATATTATATGTTCATGAAAGGTTAATGATTATTCAAATGAGACAATGACAAGTGACATATAGGGATAAGGATTTCTAACCATTTTCCCCCACTTAGTGCAGGAAAAAGGTGAGCCTGGAATGGATGATGGTATGTTGTCCCTTGCGATGGATGAAAAACATGCAATAGTGATAATGCTATGATCCTACAATGATTGAATGGCAATGAGCAACAACTAATGTTATTTATTTTTATAAGTAAACAAAGTTTATACTTTATTGGATCTCATTGTATATACTTTGTTACATATGTGAGCAATATCATTATAACTTGGTTGGTATGAAACATTATGCTTAGGTGGGTAAAGGATGAGTTTGGGTTGGTGTTGATTTTGTTGCTTGTGTGATGGTGGGTAAAGAATTAGAGGATTTTTCAGATGTACTACAAGGTATGTATGTAGTTCATTGGTCGAAGGGGATCTAATTGACACTCATGCATTCATAACCTTAGCGGTCTTGGTTTGATGTAGCCCTAAGGAAGACATATAATTTTCTTGCACCATAATAGTCTCTCGAGCAAGAGTGTTGTTAGGAGAAAGACAATTCAAATGTTCTTGACATTCAAGGATTTGTTCTTCAGAAATGTCATCATTGTAAGTAAGGGAGCTATCCATGGTTGAATTGTCTTTTTCTATGATGTTTTCCTACATAAGATTCTCATGATTTTCATTGATTGGATCATGTAACACCATAATATTATCTTTACATAAGAGGAGAGATATTAGGAGATGGGAAAACTTGATTGTTTTCAATAATATCATTGTCTTGTGCCATAACAGCTACCCTAGTAGGAGAGATTTTAGGAAAGTGACAATCAAGAGGTGAATCACATGTCATGGTAAGATGTTGTAAAGAAGCATCATCACAAAGAGGGAAGACATCACTAGGATTTGCATGTGTGCCAATGATTAGATCTTCTTGTTCAAATAGATCCTTCCAATTGTTAGGAATATTAGGAAGGAGAGAAATAATGCTATAATTCTCAATCATTGGGTTTCTTCATACCAACATATCCTCCTCACAAATGTGTTTGTCATGATCATTCTTAAAATAATTGTCACAAATAGGGGAGGTGTTGGGAGATGAATGGAGACTAGGTAAAGTGGTGGAAATGTGTTCATATTGTATTGTTATACTATCTTCCCAAGGGGAATGAGGAGAAGGACAACAAGACCTTCATGATGCTCAACGATTGTACTTTCTTTCACCAAGATACCTTCGTCACTAAAAGTAGAGTTATTGGGAGAAGTACAATTATGATCATCATGTTTATCTATGTTTGAATTCCCTTCTAACATATCATCCTCACAAATAGGAGAGATAGGGGGGAGTGTAAGTTTAAGAAAATCATTAACATTTTCATTGCCTTGTGCTAAGAGACTATCATAACTAGGAAATGCATTGAATGAAGGACTAGAATGGTTGTTAACTAGATTTTTCTTTGCAAATTTGGAGAATATTGAAACTAACATTTTAAAATAACAATCTATGCTAACTCAAAATGCAATGCTAAAGGCTGAAATGTAATGTACTTTTCAGATAATAATTGATTGATTATGCTATGCAACAATACGAGAATGCAAATGTGAAATTTAAACCATGCATGAAATGAGCTAATTTAAGATAAATTTAATGAAATGAATGTTATAGAAACTCAACCAACTAATACAGGTAGGTAAAGGCACCAAATAGAATCTTTAAAATAGGGTTTTCAGTTCTGTAAAGGGCAGTTTCAGGGGTGAAAAGGGACTGATTCGCCCAAGGTGGCGAATGAGTCCCAATATGGAATTTTTCATAATTTTAGAAAATTTTGAGTGATTTTTATGTGTTCTGAGTGCTGTGATGTGGACCTAAGTGAATAATGCAGAATTTTAGGAAATGTAAATGAATTTAGATGCCAAAAAAGCAACCTAAATGTACTTTTTATGAATTTAAAATTTGAAACCTAGCATGCCAATTAACTAATGAAAATTCAATGCAAGGCTAGATCTATGATGAAGGAATCCAAATCAGAAAAGAGAAGGATTCAAAAAATAGGTTCACCAAAATGAACCATAGATTTTATGGTTGATGGAATGCTATGTCTCTTTGCTCAATTAGGGTCTTTCACCTAAAGGAAAGAGATAGATCCCACACCAAAAACCTGGGTGGTTCACTCAATATAAGGTATGCATGATGAGATTAAAACTAAATGAAATGATATAAATGCAACTAGATGATGAAATTGATTGATTAAGTATGCAAAACCTAGGAAATGTAACTTGTTTGAAAACACATTGTGTAATGTAAAAACACTTAGAAATGAGTGCAAAATGAAACAAAAATGCATGAAACTGGAAGTGTGCACCTGAGATCTTGAAGGATTCTAGAAATGAAATTTGAAATACTATTGATGATGGAGATTTAGTCAAATGGGACTCATTCACTATTTTGGGCGAATTAGTCCTAGCTTTGTGAAACTGAGCCGAAACCCGTTTTAGACAAAAGAGTATCCATAAAATGCAGAAAACTCTATTCAATCCTGGAAATGGGACTCATTCACCACTAATGGTGAATAATTCCACTTTTGAATTTTTGAAGATCCAAAAGAGGAAACAAGAGCTCTCGGTCTGCACTTTCTGCTTCTCAAGGTGTCTGGTTCTGAAACTATCAAATTCGGGCTTGAAAGTGACTTTTTGAGGGTATTTTGAGTTATCCAATGAAGATATGACTTGAAAAAATTTGCAATGCAATATTCAATGATTTATAATCCTCCAAGACGTCTAAATCTGCAAACACACAAGACAAGAAAGAGGAATGTTGGGTGTTAGGGAATGGGGGTTTGCCTTGGTCAAACCCCTTTTAGGTAATTAAACCAAGATAGAGAAAAAATGTAATTAAGCATGTAATAATGGAGTTAATACCTTTCCATGAAGATTGATCTTGAAATTTTGTAACAAAACATGAAGAATCTACCCTTGAATGTCTTAGGAAGCTATCTTGGCAACTTACAACGATGAAACCTTAGCTTGCTTGACTTGATAGAGAAGATAGATGATGAATGGATGATGTGAATGAGTTAAGGGTTGAAATGGATGGAAAAACACTTATTTATACACATTTATGCCCTAATAACCCAATAACACAACATAACAGCCTAATATAATGTAATTTTGAATAAAAATCTGAAAGAAAATTTGAAATATTTTAAATTTGGAGCCAAGAGGGACTCATTTGCCACCCATGGCGAATGGGTCCCACCTTGGACTTGTAAGTGGGTGTTAGGAATTATGTCACATTTAATGTTATTTGTCTGGTTTACATTCAAAAATATAGTTAATTAAGTCTTATGAGGGCATAAAGGGGTCAAATAAAGCATAAGAAAGGTGTAAATAGTGAAATTAAGCCTAAAAAAGCATGAAATCTTGTTACAATACTTTACAACACTTTAAAATAGGACTTGATGAGTGATGAAAAGGTGAGTTTTAGGTGAATTGTAATGAGAAGAGTCTAGAAAAGTGTAGAAATGTATTACAACACTTCACAACACCTTCACAAGACATCGTTAAATGCATTTGAAAGGGTCCAAGACCTAGTGTGGATGTGAAAAACACCTCACAACACTAAATAGAGGCCTAATTAAGTCCAATTTATCATTAATTATTTCCCAAATCAAGCAAGTTGCCTTTTTTCTATGGTACAATTACTAATTGTGAATCAAGAAAGATCTTAATATATTTTGCACCCATGGTTAAAGCAACTTGCAATCCTGTGATTAATGCCTGATACTCAACTGTGTTATTTTTACATATGAAATTTAATCGATAGGACAAGGGAATAGGTTTTTTCGTTGGGTGGAATTAATACCACTCCAACACCATAACCTATTCTACACTTAGATCCATCGAAATACAATTCTCATGTTTTAACATCTGCGGTCAAGACACTATCATTAGGAAAGGAGTCATGGTTAATTAAAGCAAGAGGAGAAGGAGCATCAGCTAAGTGATTGTTTAAATCTTGTCCTTAGATTTATTTTTGTGAAACAAGCTTAGGATCAAAATTAGTTAACAACATCACCCACTTAGCTAAGCGTCCATAAAGGTTTGTTTTGTTGAAAAGATGCTTGAGATGATAAAATTTTATTATGACTTGTATTTTAGCATTTAGTAATAATGTCACAACTTACTAGTAGCAAATACAAGAGTCAAAAATTATTTTTCAATTCGTGAATATCAAGTTTCATAATCAATTAAAGTTTTACTAATATAATAAATAGGATGTTCTTTTCCATGATTGTCTTGTTGAGCCAACAATGTTGCAAGAGCATGGACTGATGTGGCTATGTAAAGGATAAATGGTTTATTTTGCACAACGGGTTGTAAAACAGGCGGAGTTGCAAGGTATTCTTTTAAACTCTCAAAAGACCATTTACAATCTTCATCCCAATCGAAAGGCACATCCTTCTTTAGGAGATGTGTGAAAGGTAATGTGCGATCGACTAAAGATGCAATGAAACGACAGATAGCTTGAATTCAATCTTGTAACATGTGCAATTGAGAAATGTTCTTAGGAGGTGGCATATTAATAATGGCGTCAATTTTTTTTGTGTCTGCCTCTTTGCCTCTGTGAGATATGACAAACCCCAAAAGTTTACCACTATCTACATCAAAGACACACCTTTTCATATTTAATCACATATTATATTTATGGATTCATTCAAAGATTTTCTGATGAAAATTTACTTTTTTTTGTCTTGTTGAGGATTTAGTAAGGATTTCATCAACATAATCTTCCAAGATCATATTTATGTAATCATGAAAGATCGATTTCATTGCTCATTGATAAGTTGCACTAGCATTCTTTAAATTGAAAGACATCACAACCCAACAAAACATTCCCCAAACAATTGTAATTTCAATTTTGTATTGATCTTGAGGGTTAATAAGAATCTGATTATAACCAGAAAATCCGTCCATGAATAACAAAGCATGTCCAATAGTTGAATCCATGATCATGTCAATATTAGGAAGTAGAAAGTCATCTTTTAAAGGAGCTTTATTCAAGTCATGAAAATCCATACATATCCTAATACGATTATTGGGTTTAGCAACTGGGAAAATATTTGAGATCCATGGAGAATAATCAATAGGGTGAATGAAGCTTGCATCTAGGAGTTTTTCACGCTATTCTTTAACATGCAAGGCTACGTTAGGGTGCATTTTTTGTATCTTTTTGCTAACAAGTTTACCATTTTCAACGAGAACGATGTGTGTCACAATTTTTAGGTCAATTCCTAGCATATCAAAATATTTCCAAGCAAAATTTTTAGGAAAATCATGAAGTAAAGTTGTAGTGTCCTCTTGTTCTTCATCATCAAGGCACTTCACAATATTAATAAATTTTTCTTTAAAATCAATGTCCATTGGCACATAAATTTTATCTCCTAAGGGGAGTTCATTATATTTGAGAACTTCAAGATTATATGGTTCTTTAGTGATATCACTATCTTTTTCCTCGGTAATTATTATAGCACAAGTAACTTATTTCATGGGAGTAGTAGAGGATGTGTTATCATAAATTCCTAACATTTGTTTTAGAGTTTCATCACTATCAACATACTGCCATGATGGTGATAAGTTCATATCAAGAAATTTAGGATGTTTGATTGTGGGATTGTGTTTTGGTTGACATGTAATAGTGTTCATGTTCAAAGATGGTCGTTGAGTAGCTTTTGTCATTTTAGAGAAAAGAATATCCCAACCCGGTTTTTGTCTTTTGTGTATTAGGTTCTATAGGGACACATATACCTCGTTCATGCTTTCCACATCCTTTTCTAGTATATCCTAATTGTTTCATAAGTTCATAGCCTTTTTCCATAGAGTTTTTCCATTTCTTTCAGATTAGGTAGATGTTGATAATCTATCTAATTGAAATTTGTTGTATAGATTGTTTTTTCTTCCAAAGGGGAGGAGATAGATGGTTGAAAATATTGTTCTAAATTCTGAGTTGACATGATGGTTGATTGTTCTTGTTTCTCATCTTTCTTTTGTGTGATTATGTATTCAACGATAAATGAGGGTGTGAATTCCAAGGATCCCCAATTATCAGCAAATAATTTAGAAACTGATTCCTCATCTTTTTGTTCAATTTCAAGAGGATCTATATTGGATGTTGGAATTAATGTTTTTAGAGGACTTGTAGTTCCTTTTTCAATGTGCAAGAAACTTTCAAGCTTGGGGTCTATTTCAACTTGATAAATGTTGTTGTTATAGACATATTTCATTATACGATGAAGGGTAAAATGCACTTCATTCATCTCATGAATCCATGGTCTGCCTAAAAGAATATTATATGAAAGATCATAAGACATGACATGAATAGGAGTTTGCTTAGTAGCCACCCCAATTTTAATAGAAAAAGTTATTACACCAAGTGATTACTTTGTCATATTGGGTGATCCCATAATAGTGGTTTACAATTTTTGGCCAAACTGGACACTGAAATTATTATTTTTAACTAAATCTTCACATTCAGACACCTATAGCAGCTAAACTATGGGGAATTTGAAGATGGTGCAAACTAGAGTCTCATCAGATTTTGTCTGTAGATTCTAAAAATATTTTTTTCAAAATTTTTGGAATCAAATTGCATTTCTTTTTCCATCTCCCATGAAAATTGATTTTTTTCAGAAAACAACAATTTTTAAAAGTGATGCACACCGTATAACGCATAACTTTTTTTCCATGAAGGATAAAATTATAATTCTTTCAAATTTAGATTTGTAACTTTGATATCTAGTTCTTCCACTTGGTTAGATAGTTTTTATTGAATATTTTTTCCTTAATAAAGTTTCAAAGTCAAACGAATTACAATTCAGACACTGATTATAACGCGTAACTTTTTTTGTATATGTCAAAATTTTATTTTATTTTTTGTTGGATCAAGGACTTCAATATCTAGTGCACTCATATTTTTCAATTTTTTTTTTTGATAATCTTCTATTTTTCCACATGTGAAGAACAAATAAATTCATTTTCGATGAAAAACCTATGTTTAATAAAACTTAAAAACAAATACATAACAAAACCAAAACATATTAAAATTATATTAATTGGATAGCTTGTTCTGAGGAATACCATAATCATTTGAAATAAATTTTAAATGAATTCATTTGATCCCCCAAAAGCTAAATCAAAAGTTATTTTTTATCAGCATTTTGATAGGTGTAAAGGAGACACATTTATAGGTATGGTTTAAAACTAGAGAGGTTCTATCCAAGGGGGTTTGATCTAAGGTGATTTGATCAAACCATCTTCAATTGGAATCCTTAAAATAGAACTTTTAAGGCTTAAATAATTATATTTTCTAAAAATATGTGATTTCAGCTAAAATTCGTTCCTCTCAGGAATTGTAAACCACTATTATGATAGCACCCTATTGTCAAATCCTCAAATGGATAAGGAATCAGGTTTTATTTGTGACTTTTCAACATGTAATCTATTAAGGAGATTCAAACTACACACATTAAGGGTAGAACCATTATCAATGAGGGTTCATTTGATACCTATTCAATTGAATTGAGAAATTATCATTAAGGCTTCATTTTGTTTTCACAACTCTAAAGAAGTGAGCTCATGTTGATGGAAAGTAATGTTTAGATCAACGTTATGCACTCCATGTATTAAAGTTGCCACATCATTTGGAGTTGTACTAGGAGGAACCACAATTTGTTGTAAGGTTGTTTGAAAAATAGTGTGGTAATTTGGTGAATTCTAAAGTAAATCCCAAGGGGGAATCTTTGCATGAGTATTATTTAGTTGTTCAACAAGATTATACTCCTTTGTGTGTGAGGTAAAGCGAGGAGCACTAGGCAGATTAGGTAAAGGTAAAGAGGGTGGGGTTGGTTTTGGTTGTTGTGGACTGTTTCAAATATTGCATGTATGAGCAATTGTGATATTACTAGATTGTTACAACAAATCAGTTTTAGGTGGGTAAAGAGTGAACTCGGGTTTATTGGAAGGATGAAGTTTATGTGAGGGTGAGTAAAGAATGAGTTGAGGTTGAATCACATTAACATCCTTAGTTTTAGATTTTTTTCCACAAACCTTAATGGATGACTTAAGTGAGATGAAGTCCTGGAGGACGCATCTAACAGTTCAAGGTCATCATGAATAAAAGGTTTGAGGGGTAAGTTATTGTCAATTGGTTTAAGCTTCTTAGGGTAAACTTTAGAGGTTTTAACGTTTGTTGTTGTAGGTTGGTCACAACAAACCTTAGTGGATGACTTAGTTGAGATGAAGTCATGAAGGGCTTCATCTAACAAGTCAAAGTCATCACAACCAAAAGGTTTGAGAGATAAGTTATCATTAACTGGTTTAGGCATCTCATGGCAAGGTTTAGAGGAGGAAACGAGTGAGAGGAAGTCCTGAAGGACTTCATCTAACTTATCTACATCATCACTACTAAGAGGATTGGATAAGATGGTGTTTCTAAATTGAATCATTTGTTTGAAAGGTTGGTTTGATGTTTCTTTTTTTTTGTTTCTATGAATTGATGAATCTGATTTAAAAGAACTAGGAACTAACATGGAAAAGGAAACTTGCAAAAATATATTACTATCAGTAAATGCCATGAAAGAAAATGATGCTTATGCAAATGATTTAGATATAAGAGAAAGTAAATGAAATTAAACAAAAAAGGAACTGCATAAAAAAAAGTGCAAAGTAGGAAACTAAATGTTGGAAATACTTATGCAAAAAGTGTAGTGGGACTGATTCACCCAAGGTGGTGAATGAGTCCCAGGAGATGTATTTTTAAGTATTTTTATTTTTGTTTTTACATTTTTGGATGTGTTTAGGTCTGTACAGTGCAAATAAAGACTAAAAAATGTAGAATTTTGGAATGACGTAATGAAATAAAATGCAATAATGAACTCTAAATGATACTTTCACTAATGCAATTTTAAGAAGCCCTAGGATGCAAAAACAATGTAAAAGACAATGCTATTGAGTCCTAGGATGCAAATGAAAATGCAAATCAAAAAGGTATAATTTTCAACATGCAGGTTCACCAAAATGAACCAACAATTTTGTAGGTTCTATTTGCTTCTCTTACACACTTAGGATCATTCACCTAAAATGAGAGATAACACACTAAAATTGTGGTGGTTCACTCAAATAAAGGAATTTATGATGTGGTTAGGAATAAATAAAATAATGTGAATGCAACTACATGATGGAATTGACTGATTATGAATGAAAAACTAATGGAATTTTAAATGTTTGAAAAAATAATGTGTTATGTAGAAAGCTTAAAAGGATGAATAAAAATGCAAATGAAACTAAATAGAAAGATGTATTTCATAATGTTTGCACTTGTACTTAGCTGAGGATGACTGGAAAACACTTTGGAAATATAGGAAATTTTACTTTTGAGCTAACTAAGACTCATTCGCCACCCTGGGTGAATCGGTCCCAGGTCAGGGTTTTCTGCTTGGAAACTAGTTTCTGCTTACTGGGTACTAGAATCTATAGTTAACTCTGTCAGCCACCTCATGAGCGACTCATTCACCATCCATGGAGAACTAGTCCACTTTCAATTTTTTGCAAATCCAGATCTTAGTTCTACACCTTGTCACCAATACAACACTATTTGATGAGAACCTAAATCAGGATCTCAAAAAATTATTACAAAATAGCTTAAAAATTGTTGTCTAATGGGCGGTTTGCCTTGGTAAAACCCCTAGTTAGGTAATCAAACCTTGAATGGACAAAAATCTGCATAAATCCCTAGCTTGAAGTGTGTTAAAGACTAGGAAAATTAGAAGTATGATAAAACCCTATTCTATTGTGCTAGAATAAGATGTGCAAATGTGATTTAAATGATGCAAGACTTCAACCCTAGAAATCCTACAACACATCAAAATGGAGATAAATGACATGCAAATGAAATGAAAACCTTGACTTGAAGATAGAGAGAAAATGGAAGATGGAATCACTTTGAAAACAATTCTTTAGGTGTGATTTGATGGCTAGTTGGATCTTCTCAACCTATATTTCTCCATGATTCACCATAGGCATCCATCATCAACTCTTTGCAATGTTGAATCTTGAATGAAGAATGAGCTTCAAGACCTACAAAAACCCTAGTTTTTTTCCCTAAAACTTCAACCTTGTTAATGAGACTTATTGTGGAAGACTTGATTTTAGGATTTGCTTTGTAAAAATGACTAAGAGATATGAAAAATGACCTAAAATGAGTATTTATAGGCATCAACACCTAATTTTCCCATTATATAGACCTAAGAGGCCGACATCCATTGAAAAATTTAGTTGAAGTGATTAAATTCCCACTCAAAATTGAAATTTACCTCAAAAGGGACTCATTCACCACCCTTGATGAATGGGTCCTACCAGAGGGGACTCATTCACCCAGGGTGGCGAATGGGTTACACTAGTGGTTTTTGCAGGTGTGTTTTTAAGATATGAATGAATTATGTGTTGTTTGCAAGGATTTAAATTATTTCTCAAGGGAAACAAGCCTCTAGATAAAAAAAATGGGTATTAGGGGCCTATAAATGTTGTTTTGAAGGATGAATAATCCAGGGGTACTCAAAAGTAGTTTTATATTAAGAATGGAATTGTCTCTTTTTTCAAGAGTGTCAAATTTTCTATGCCACACAAGGGTTGTTAGAACATTTGATGGGAAGGATATGATGAGGATAACCAGGTCCGAAGAAATTGTAGGATTTTTCCAATTGCAGGAATGGAACACTTATATGGTGCCTCTTGATATGGATGTCATTAGAAAGGAGTATGAGAACACCAAATTGCTGATTAGGATGAGAATGTTACCTACACATACTGCTAGCACAAGCACTGGGAAAAATAGAAAAAAAAAGGATTAGTAAATATGAGTTAGAACCTTTCCCAATGAGGTATTTTACAAGTTACTTCAAGAAGACTATATATTCCTTCTGCCAAATTATTGGTTTCTTTCCGCTTGAAACATTGTGAAAGGAATATAGTTACTTGGAAACACATATACATCATCCATCCTTCAACATTATCTATGACTATGCCACACGTTAGAATTGCAAAATTTTGAAAATTTTATGGCTGCACATACTCATTAATTTCCAAAAATTCCCATACCATCCGCTTTCCATATCATGTTATCCCATGTTTTAGTTTTTTTTCATCATTTGGTCCGATATAATTCATTTATTCTTGAGCATTTGAATGTATAATTCATATCAGAAAGAGATGGTGAGGGTCTCCCTGATCCATAATGCATTTTATACTAATATATATCTTTTTACTGTTTATCGGCAACAGTTCAGGAATGTCATACCGATATGATTTCATCTAAAGATACATATTGGCAGGACACATTTCATTGTCTCAATGACTAGAGGATCCTATCAGCAAGATAAAGTTCATTGGAATGAGTCATATCGAGTCTATTTGTGTCTTACCGATCGAAGATATAGAGACATATCGGTGAGACAACAATCATCGAGATTAGTCATACCGAGCACTTGTATGTCATACCGATGAAGTACAAAAGTGAAAGTTTGGTGAGATATGAGCAATAGGAGTAATGTCTTGCAGCGTTCATTTGTCTTATCGATAAGGTAGGGTGGGTTCTGTCGATGTCATCGATATGAAGTCATGGAGTCCTACCTATCCCCTATGTCACAGTGATAGGACTACATTGGGACTTGGTGGTATATTTGGACAAGAATGGACTCGGCAAGACTGGCATCATCGAAGAGAGATAGGAAGCTCATGCCAAATGAAGTTCCATTGGCAGGAAAACCACTATGTCTTGACGATTAGAATTGATTAAGGAAAAGTCTCAGAAAAATATGATGTAGTCAGAGGAGTGTTTGTCAACCCCTAAAAGTCACAACAATACTTAAGACCGAAAGGATAAAATGTCGGGGAGACTCAAGGCATCGGTATAACTACAAGAAAACTTGGTGATAGATGTGAAAGTATAGATAGGCTATCGGTGAAACTCAATGCATCAATGAAAATGCATGCTATCGAAGTGATATAAAATCTATGGTAGTCGGAGAGACTCAGAATGTCGGTGTGACTACAGGACGTCATAGTGGATGTCTAGTGAACATTTGAAAAGGGCCTTAATGAAATAATTGCCCAGATGTGAATGCAAATGGATGTGACTGTTCATGTGGCCGATATATAAAACCCATTTTTGATAGCAGAAGAAGCACAGAGATGGAACAAAAAATAAAATAGATACAAAATGATTATATTTTTGAGACTATGATGCCTTTAAAAAAAATGGAGATTTCAATTGAATTAATCGAATTAGGTGGCATTTTTCTGGTTTCAGTTATTTGTTGTGATAATTACAAGTATTGTTGAAGTTGTCTCCAAGGTTGATATTTTCTAATTGTTATACTGATAATATCATGGATATTTTTTCAATTTATCAGTGCACATTTGTTGTAACTGTATGATTGGATTAATTGGTTCTTTCAAGGAAAGATTAAGTCCTTTTAGTCAGTCATAGTAATTAGGAAGTCTCATCTGGATCATTAAGAAGAACTCAATAGTCACATCCTTTTGTGTTTATACTAGTTATAAACTTAAACTTATATGCCAAACAATTTGAGTTTCTACTAAAAAGGTTATTCATTTCAGATTATCACTTGAACTTCATATACCCAATAAGGTACCAGTCTCTACCATTTTTCTATTTAATTTCATTCATTTTTACATATGAACATTTTTTTTTTTACCTTGATATTGCTTATACAATTTATACCAAATCAAAACTCATTTATCCACTCCTATTTTCCAGTGTGGATAAATTTCTTTAGGAAATGAACAAAGTCCAAGTCTACGTTATTCAAATAGGTATACCCACCTAGGTCTAGCAGCACCTAAAGAGTAGAAGGTTCAATTCATTTGGCCTTTTCTGTTACCCTTAAACGTTGTGAGAACTTGGCAACTTCTCGTGGTTCAAACCTGCATTTTTGAGAGCTAACAAATTGGTGACTCTGCTGGGGACTTATTGTAGGATATCCAGTTGAAGATCATTATATGAAGTCATTGAAGAAAAATTCATAATTTGAGAAGTTTCTGAAAAGGTGATTTCGTTGGGGGATAAAATCAAGAATAGTTTCATTTTCTCATTTTTCACAAAGTGAGTGGCGACTCTGACAAAGATATTGCATCAATTCAACATGAATGGTAGAAGGTCCAAATACAAAGGAGGTCCTACTGGAAATAGTAAGTGGACACATAAGGGTGATAAGGATGATAAGGGTAAGAAGAAAGAAGATGACATGTGCATAACGAACAAAGATAAAGCATCAAGTGCACATTGTGAGACATATCACCATTATGATACATGGAGAGATAATTTAAGTGCAAAACCTTGTACCCCTGAAGAACAAAGAAATCATTTTTATAATCCTCAAAAATAGGCAGAGTTCGATGCTAAACTTGAAGCTGAACGAATCAGATATCAACATGAATATGATCAAAGAATGGAGGGTAATCAAAGTGAGCCTATTGATCATGTAATTCCTCAAGAAAACTATGAGTTCTCAACTCGCCAAGAAGTAGAAGCACAGCTTGAGTTTCATAAACAAGAATTAGAAAGGGAAAAAGTTGAACGGGAAAAGATCCAAATGATAAAAGCAATCCAAGACTTGAAATTGCAGAAAGCCCAAATTGATGCTTGGACAATTGTTTTTTCAAAGTATATATCACCTCATAGGTAGGGAAATGATAATACAGGGCCTTCAGACACATCAAAGGCTCCTCAGAATCATGTGAGAAATCAATACAAGCAACCAAACCATCCATCGTACATTGCATCACAACATACAAATATACAACCACCTCATGGTCAACAATATGTGCCATATCTTCATACATAATACAATAATCCAATGTACTAGTATCAGCACGTGCATAACCCTCCCCCTTAGCAATACACAATAATGATCAGACAATTTGATTTGAAAGGGTTTCAATTATACCCTTACCCTATGGACAATAGTTGGAGAGGTTTTGTTCCTAAGTTTACAGGGAGTAGTGCAATTACTGTTGAAGATCATTAGAGGAATTTTAATGCTTTTATCCAGGACTTAGATATAGCATATAAAGATTTAGATATGAGGTTATTCATGATGTCACTCACCAAAGAAGCTAGGGATTGGTTCAATGGTCTACCAATAGCTTCTGTTGATTCTATCCAAGAACTTCAGGATCAATTTCTTGACCAATACAAAAATCCATGTACATCAGATCCTGCTTTACATGAACTAGTACGGATTCAAAAAAATCAGAATGAGTCAATTTATGATTTTAACCAGAGATTCAGCAGATTGTAGAATAAAATACCACCTGGGTCAAAGTTTCCAAACTCTCCAGCATTGAGTATTTATTTGAATGCATTTGATCCAAAAATAGGGTATGAATTAAGAAATAGGTTTCCAAGGGATTTGGATGAAGCCCAAAAGACAACACTGACTATTTAAAACAATAGGAAAGCTGCTGGGATGATCAATAAGAGAGACAATCCTAGGGTTCTTAAGCATGCCAATAATTATCGGTACAAACAGGAGAAAATCTACAAAAATGAGAGGCCTCAGTTTCATGACATGCCTTACAATACAAATTGGAAGGATGGAAAACCTGTAATGGATAGACCCAGGAACAAAGAAACACCTGATCCATTAAGGAAGAATGGGGTGTATATGGTTAATAATAATATTTGGTGTGAAGGTTGTGATGGGACACATTCCCCATACCACTGTGTTGTAGCCCAAGAAATGCAGGAGGAAGGGATGCTAGTGGGTAGCAGTGGAGAAGATCACTCAGTATTTTTTACTTCAAATACTTCTTATACTATTGAGGAGGATTATTCATCTTCAGAAGATGAAGGTTGTGAGTATGATGTTTCAAATCAAAGGTGCAATGTCCACATGGCTGAACAATAGGTTTTTTTTTTATTCTAAAGAAGATTGTGGCAAACAATACTCTGTTGAGGTTCCTACTCAATGTGATATAAGGAGACCCACTGAAGAGGAAATAAAGAGGTTAACCATTGTTGCGGTTGAACAAGCAAAGATCAAGTACTGGTTAAGAAATAGGATAGTGAATGAAAAGGAAGGTACTCCCAGGGGAGCATTCATGAAAGATAGAGAAGTAACACCAAGAGCTTTGAAGAGAATAGAAAATAAGCAACATGACAAGAATGAACAAAAGCTTGTTTAGAAAGAGAATAGAGATTTATACAAAGAAAAGAAAAAACCTGTCCAAAAGGAAGAATTCAAAGGGGAAACATTAGAGAAAAAGAAGGCAGTTAAGGCAGAGGGTTCTTCATTAGACTTTTCTCAAGCTTTATCTCTAGTAAAAATGTTTGTTCCACTACTCGAGATGATGAGAATTAAGGAGTATAGGGATAGTGCAATTCGATTGATAATTGATGGAAATGAGAAAAATATGAGTTCTGAAAATTAGATAGCCACTAAAACAGTTAACAAGCAGGAGAAAGTGATTGTCCCTGAAGTGTGCCTAAATGATGTATTGGTGAGTTCCCCACAAGTTGAACCTTTTTTCACCACATTGCTTATAAACAACAAACTGTTGAGGAATTGCATGATAGACTCTGGTGCTGCTATCAATATCATTCCAGTGGGAGTTATGAAACAACTAGGCATCTGGGTAGATACTAAGGAAGGGAAATGTTATGCAATGGATAGTCGGCCTGTTCCAGTAGTAGGTGTCATGAAAGATGTTGAAGTCAAACTAGCTACTTATCCTTAGGTGGCTTACAATATAGATATAACTATAATTGATACTCCTCCTTAGTTTGGGATGCTCTTATCAAGACAGTGGATAGAAGCAGTTGGGGGAAACATCCAATTTGATTTATCTTATGCAACAATTCCAGTGAACGGTCAAGAAGTTAAGCTATACAGGGAGCCAAGGATGAGCCCAATTATAGATTGTGTACCTCAAAATCAAGTCAATTTCTTTTGTGATATGAATCTTGGGAATTTTAAGATAGAACCAGCTCAACCAAAATTAGTCAATATTGATCCAATTGATAAGCATGTTGCAAAAGACTGTGATGGCGTGTGGAAAATGTACTTTGATGGAGCTTGCAACCAAGAAGGTAACAGACCAGGAATGGTGTTTGTTTCCCCTGAAGGACTTACTTTTAAATATTCATTTTTTCTAGCATTTGAATGTACGAACAATATAGCAGAATATGAAGCTTTACTAACATGATTGAATATGGATGTAAAACATAAGATCAAGATGCTAGCTATTCTAGGGGATTCTGAGCTTGTTGTTTCTCAAATTAAATCAAAATATGTAGCAAAACACAAGAGGCTGAAGCAATACAGGAATGTTGTATGGGATACAATTGAATTGTTTGATGCTTTCTCCATTGAATGGATTGAGAGGTTGAAGAACATAATCGCAAAATTTTTAGCCAATGTAGCACTAAGAAGAGATGACATCACATTGGCTGGAGTATCTCAGATTGAGTTCAAAGCAAGACCTCTTGTGCCTGACAATTTATATAGTTGGCAGGTTTTTAATGATGATGCTGACCTCTTGAAGTTTCTTCACTGTATAGATCAATATGAAACTCAAGAAGTTGGTTTCAATTCTTTTGTTGAAGAATTAGATGGAAAGCAGACAATATTTGGGAAAGAGGTCTTACAGCTCAAAACTAATAAGCTTCTGAAAGGGCTAGTAGCATTGGAAAGGGTATATGATGGAAATGATCGGTCCCTCATGAAGCAGACACTAGTCAAGAGGGAGGATATTGAAGAGGTCAATTTAGGGACTGGACTGGCACCAAAAAAGGTATACATTGGAAAGAAAATAAGCCCAACAATTCAAAGAATGTTGATTGCATTATTGAGAAAATATAAACATGTGTTTGCATGGTCTTATGAAGATCTTAAAGCATATAGGGAAGATTTGTTTCAACATGAAATCCCGTTGAAACGAGATGCAAAGCCATTCAGGCAAAGAAAAAGACCTATCAACCCAACATTGGAACCAAAAATGCAAGAGAAATTGACAAAGCTTAGAGATGGGGCTATTATCAAACCAATCAGGCATTCAACATGGGTTTCGAACTTGGTTCCTGTGGGGAAGAAGAACGAGGATATCAGATTGTGTGTGGACTTTAGAAATCTAAATGTGGCATCTCTGAAGGATAATTATCCTCTACCTAATATGGAGGTTGTATTACATAAAGTAATAGGGTGTGATTTGTTATCTATGATGGATGGGTTCTCTAGTTACAACCAGGTCAAATTCAAAGAATCTGAGTAGTACAAGACAACCTTTACAACTCCATGGGGAACGTATGTTTATGTGAGAATGCCATTCTGTCTCACAAATGTAGGTACAACCTTTCAAAGAGTTATGGACGTAGAATTTTTAGACTTGATTAATTCTATCATGGTGGTGTATCGAGATGACCTTACTGCTTATTCAAAAAGGGTTGAAGATCATGTAGAACATCTAGAAAAGGTATTTATTAAAGCTCTAGAATATGGTATTAGTCTAAACCCTAAAAAATGTCATTTTGTAGTCACAGAAGGAAAAATATTAGGACATATTGTGTCAAAGGAGGGAATCAGAATAGATCCCGAGAGGGTTGAGGCTATAGATAAAATCCCTATTCCTAAAACTATCAAGGCCATCCAGTCATTTTTTGGACAGATTAATTTTGTGAGGAGATTTGTGTCCAATTTTGCTAAAATTGTTAAGCCCATATCAAAGATGTTGAGAAAGGGACAAAATAAAGAATGGACTACAGAGGTATTGGAAGATTTTATATCCATCAAAAGGGCCATCAAGGAAGCTTCTGTCCTTAAATCTCCATATTTTTCAAAACCCTTTCAAATATTTTCATTTGCTTCATTGCATACTATAGTTGTTGTCATGTTACAGAAGAATGAGGAAGGTCATGAGCAGACTGTATCTTTTTACAACAAGTCATTACAGGGGTCAGAATTGAAATATGATATAATGGAGAAACAAGCATTTGCATTGGTGAAAGCCATAAAAGCTTTTAGACTGTATCTTGTTGGAGCTAAGGTGATTGCTTATGTCACTCATGCAGCTGCTAAAGATATTTTGACACAGTTAAAGGTAACTAGAAAGAGATGTAGGTGGATTAATAACTTTCAAGAAGTTGATATGGAAATACAAATCACTAAATTAGTGAGAGGTCAGGGTTTGGCCAAGTTAATGGTAGAAAAAAATGTTGAAGCAAATCAAATTTGTAATGTAGAAGATGAAGGAAATGCAATTGCAAGTATTGAGCATACTGGTTGGTATATAGATATCATGTATTACCTCAGATACATGAAGTTCCCTAAAGGATTAAGTGAAAATTAGAGAAGAACTTTGAAGTTACAAGCATCCAAATATGTGTTCATGTAAGGTGATTTGTTTTGGAAAAATAGGGACGAGATGTTGTTGCTATGTCTAGATGAGTCACAGACTAAGCATGTCTTAAGAGAAATGCATGAAGGGGTCTGTCGAGGCCATTATTCTGCAAAAACAACTGCACACAAGATTCTCAGGACAGGTTATTACTGGCCAAAAGTCTTTAATGATTCTTCTTCATATGTAAGAAGATGTGAAGCATGCCATAAGTTCTGAGGGAAAATGAAGTATCAGGGAGCTTTACCACTCATACCTTTCTAGATTGATGCCCCTTTTCATCAGTGGGGAATTGATTTTATTGGGGAGATACAAGATAAATCAATTGGAGGACATAAGTGGATACTGGTTGCAACTGATTACTTCACTAAATGGGTAGAGGAAGTCCCAACCAAGCAAGCGACAAGTAGAGTTGTAATCAATTTTTTAATGGATAATATCATTACCATATTTGGTACACCATTAAGATTGATCATAGATAATGGGATGTGTTTCAAATCTGATGAGTTTTAAAATTTCTATAGTACCTATGGTATCACTATTTCTTATGTAGCTCCTTACCATCTGCAAGCTAATGTTCAAGTAGAGTCCAACAACAAAATTCTTCTAAAGATCATAGGGAGGATGTTGGGTGGGAATAAAAATGCTTCAGATTCAAAATTGAGGTTGGCTACGTGGGCTGATAGGATAATTGTAAAAAAGGCAATTGGAAAATCCCCATTTGAATTGGTGTATGGAGTACAAGATATGTTTCCTTTAAAAAAATTGTTAGCACTTTACAATTTTATCCTTCAAGAAGATATAGACATTACTGAACCAATGGAGGAAATAATGGAACAATTGGCAGAGCTTGATGAAGTAAGAAGGTTAGCTCAAAATCAGAATGTGAAATTGCAGGCACAAATGAAGTATTTTTTGATAAAAGGGTAAAGGATAGAAAGTTTGAAGAAAATGATATGGTATTAATGTGGAATGCAAGGTTTCAGGAAAAGGGAAAGCATGGGAAATTTGAAGCTTTGTGGCTGGGACCCTTTGTTGTTATTGGTAAGAAAGGTGAAGATTCATATTATTTGCAGAACATGACTGGTGAAGAACATGAGTTGCGTGTACATGGGAAATTCTTCAAGCATTTTTTCTCTTGAGCTATACAAAGGATTAAGGGTTTCCAGTGCATGGACAACTCTTGACAGTCCTCTCAAAATTTTCTATTCCATGCATAGTAGTTTAGGAAATACAAAGGAACAAGAATTTCCAGTACATGGACAATCCTGATAGTCCTTTTTAATAAATCTTTCCATTTACAACAGTATAGGGTAATGTTCATCTTCATTTCCTCTCATTCTATTCTGCTCACTGGTCCATCACCTTGAAAGTTTGGTCTACTCTTCCAGAGATCTAGATCCTTGCAATGATCTCACAATCATTCATCCCCAGATGGAGCCACTATTAGAACTGTAAAATTTTGAAAATTTTATGGCTGCACATACTCATTAGTTCCCAAAAAGTGCCCATACCATCCACTTTGCATATCATGTTTTCCCATTTTTTAGTTCATTTTCATCATTTGGTCCCATATAATTCATTTATCCTTGAGAATTTGAATGTATAATTCATATCGGCAAGAGATGGTGAGGGTCTCCCCGATCCATAATGCATTTTATACTAATATATATCTTTTTACTTTTTATCAGCAAGAGTTCGGGAATGTCATATCGATATGATTTCATCTGAAGATACATATCGGCAGGACACAGTTCATTGTATCAACGACCAGAGGATCCTATCGGCAAGATAAAGTTCATCGGAATGAGTCATATCGAGTCTATTTGTGTCTTACCGATTGAAGATATAGAGACATATCAGTGAGACAACAATCATCGGGATTAGTCATAGCGAGCACTTGTATGTCATACTGATGAAGTACAAAAGTGAAAGTTCGGTGAGACAGGAGCAATCCGAGTAACGTCCCACACCGAGGTGGGTGCACAAAGTTGGTCGCACTTTTGTGGCCAAATGGGAAAAAAATGGGGAAACACATAACACGAGCGCGTTATGTGCTCTTAAAAGAAAAAAAAAGTGAAATGTGTATCATTTGATTTTCACTGTTTCTCAGCTCTTCCCACGGCCAAAAATCCTTAGTTTCATGCTCGCATTCTAGGAGGAAGGACTTCTACAAATTTCATCAAGAACAGTTGGATTTTTTCTACAAATATGGTGCCACAACGACGAAGAGATGCAGGAGGTAAGTATTGTTTACCATTTGTTTTGAATTTGTTAGTTTGAAATTGAGTTTGTTTATTTTAGGTTAGATTTGATTTTTTTTTAAATCTGTAGGAAATCTTGCAAATCCTCAACACGAAGAGAAGGTAAATCCTCAATAGCAAAATCCTCAACAAAATCAACCTCCCCCACCATTCTCTCAATTCCCTCCTAGCACTCAAGAAAATTTGAGGAGTGAAATTGAGAATAATAGAAATCAACTTGAGGATCTTATCAGTAGGTTGAGTGATCCAAATGCTTCAACCACAGAAAGAATGCTTCTAGCAAATTCATTGAAAGACATGTTAAAAAATGTAGATGCAATCACGCAACAAATATCTGGATGGCAAGATAGGAGGCAGACAGCTAGGGCATATTATGCAGACAAATTATCATATAAACAAGTAAAAGATTTAAAAATTACTAAAGGTGATTTGAGCTCTCTATTCACTTGCCCTAAAACAAATCAAAATCTTACCCTCAATGCAAAGATGTTTCCTATTCATTGGTGCCACCACCAAGAGATTAAGAACCATTTTTATGAAAGATGGTATATGGTCTTTGATTACCCACCATGCAATAATTGTGAAGTCCCCCAATATTTTCTTAGGAAACTATACAGTGAGTTTGTATTGAACCAAATCCCAAATTATTTTTATATGAGGGAGTTCCAGGGGAGAGGTGGGGGGTCAACTCGGGATAGGTCTGGTGCACAACTGGATCCTACACGGCAAGGGAGATGACCTCTCCCTAGGCCGCATCGTGAGCAAATTGTGATGCCTATTGTTGCGAAGGAGAGTGCTGACATAGAGACATTGCAAGCGATCACAAGTTTGACCCAGAGTGTCATCCATCACACTAGCCCTATTGTACAATGCCATCCAGGGGAGTCTCCAGGTGGTGGTCTTCGAACCCATGTGTGTCAATCTTGCAGGGCGACTTGGTCGTATGACCCTACCGACACTCAAGAGGGTGCTACACAAGATCCATATGCTACTATCGAGCCTGATCCATATGCATCTACGGGGATGGAGAGGACGGCTAACATTTTGGATGATGCATATGGCATTGACACTTAGGTAAAATTCAGCATGTTCATTTAATTTAATTTATTAAATTTTGATTGTGAAATGCAAGATTAACTAATTTAGTTTTATTATTTTGATAAAATTGCAGGGGCACAGTGTAGAGACTAGATACACCAGTCATCCACCTACTTATTTTTGCAGTACACCTATCGGTGGGGTATGTAAAGTTAGTAAACAATTATAAATTTTTTACATGTGTTAATAGCATTGTTTTACGAATGGTATTTTAATATGTGATTTTGGATGTTGAACAAGGTACTATTGGAGGTTTCAAGGAAACACCTCCGAGTGCCAGTAGATTTGATCAAACATTCACGGAGGTAATATAGAATTTAAAGAGAACTTAAGTAATGAATTCTAAGTTTAATAGATTTGTGTAGTTTATATTCATATTGTTGACCTTACGTTGCATTACATAGATCATTCAAAATCAAAGCATTACTTGAAATTTGATAACTAATAATTAGAAATATAACTGTTTAATACTTGTACTCAAAATTTTGTTCATTAGATCTCATACATTATAAGTCATCACATGGATCGCTACTGTAACTTTTTTGTGATTGAATAATTTGTTGTTTTATTTTCAGATGTTGGTGATAGAAACAATGCCAAACATTATGAGGGCAATGGATATTAGTGTTTCCTCCGCTATACAATCCTCCATGGCTCTAATAAGGAAGGTATGAGGCAAATTACTAAATTTCAATTTACATTCATTATTATAGATGAACTAGTTCTAGTGAAAAAAAAAACCATTATTGATTCGTAGTTTAATTCCTATTTGGATGGTTTATACAGGGCTCGAGCATGCCTGAGCATCGGCGTGCAAATATTTCCATCAAGGAGAGTGATCGTGAGATGGCCGTAAGTGATTATTTTGTTAAATATATTAATTTTTATAATGTAATTTCTATATATTAATGTCTTTACTTCTTATTGTAATAGTTGAAACTTCACCAGAAGCTAAACACTAGGAGGAGCAGCAAGAGCACTCCTCGAGCATAAGAAATGGGTGATAGACTTATCGCCATCAGATTGGGAAACCCACCATGGAGAAAAATTGAATGCAGAGCCCTTGTATATGACAATTTTGTACATATTTTGTATTGGATATATTTGACATTAAATGCCTATATGGCATTCTCGTAAGCCTATATGGCTATTTTGTAACTATATTTTATATTTATATCGACATATATTGATGTATGTGTACATGACTATTTGCTTAATACAAATCTTTTTATCGATGGTGTCCATATTTGCAAATTATAAATTCATGGTTCAATAGATATGAGTTATGTGTATTCAAGTGTATACTTTACAACTTACGCACATATATTTTTTGACTTACTTGTGAACATCGAAAAGTGTGAAATTTTTTGTGTTTAGAAGTCAAATGTAAGCCAATTTTGCAATTCTCAGTTCTTGCATACTTGATCTTATGGACTTATTCCTTCCTAGCACATATTGTGAATATTTCTCATTTGGTGCAGAAGATAGATTCCTCATTTTTGAACCACTCATAGCAAAGAGATTCACAATATAAGACTTTAGCATTGGAACACTACTCCATACTTCTCTTGTCTAGACCATAAAGGATTGAAAATTCTTAATTTGATGCAATGATAGTCATGAGATGAGAATTTATATAACCATGCCTATTTTGAAACTTCGCATCTAATACTGCATCAACAAGAACTTAAGAAGTGTTGCATAAGAGTGTTAGGTTTGATAGGCCTTCTCTTCCCTAAGGGAGGAGAGCATGCATCTTGAATTTTGAACAAAATTTTAAGAAGAAAACATTTTACCTAAAAGCTTCAAACCTAGATGAGATATTTGGCTAATTCTATCTTGAAAATTATCAATGCGTTCAAGCTCTAAAGTAGATTCTCCCTGAAAAGCAAACTTTACCCTTTTTCCCAAGGAAAGAAATTGCAACAAGTTGCATGTGATTTATCTTATTTCTTTCTCACAATTCCTGGCCAATCATTCATGGCTCAGGATAGTTCCATTCCAAGGCAAGGACACCCAAAAAATCACTAAGATTCTTCTATGATCTGCAAGAAAAAGGTTTTGGCTCTTTCACAATGTAAATAATTATGTAACACTGTTTTCTTGTTTTCCTTCCACACAAAAAAATGTTCACACTTTTCAAATTGATCAATGATCAATAATGGCTGATTGTAAACACTTGACATTTTTATGTTTGAACTTTAATTTATAATTTTTTATCATGACATTCGAGTAGATCGCTAATATTTTAATATTTCACTATGAAAGTGGTGGTGTATTTTTGCTATGTTATTTGACTATTAATATGGCGGTGTATTCTAAACTTGATTACTGCTGCAAATATGTATATATTTCTGATTTTTATATGTTTTTGTATGACCAAACCCAAAACGAACCCAACCCCCAAAAAAAAATTTCCCAAACCGGAAAACCGGGTTCTCGAACCCGATCCCGAACCCAAAACTGAACCGGTAACTTAGTAAAAAATAGATTTTGTAGTTTATATTAAGTAGCGTTGATTACATTGCATTGCACATCTTTCAGTGAAAGCATTGCTTCACATTTCATAACTAATAACTAGATGTTGATAGATGACAAAATTTCAATTACAATATAGTTTTACAAAATTCGACCCTAGCGGTTATGCAATTACTTCACATTGCATAACAATAACTAGGAGTAGCGCCAATTGCATTTGGTTGTCATGGCATTCTATGAGACCACATTTCTTTGAGGCATTTTTCAAGCAGTTCATTGCCTTGTCTATACTACTACCACATTTTTCATACATGTCTACGAAGCATTTTGTCAAATAGTTCAAGTGTTGCCTTGTTCCTATGGTGAAAGCCTAAAACAAGTGCTTCGAACAAGCTATGGATGCTTGGGAAAATCTATCAAAAGCATAATAGTAAGCAATATCATAGACAAGGCGGTGAACTCTTTGAAAAATGCCTCAAAGAAATGTGGTCTCAATGGTGATGGAATGCCATGACAATCCATAGCAATTTTCTTGTCATGGCATTCGTCATGCCATTCCATCACCATGAGACCTCATTTCTTTGAGGCATTTTTTCAAGAGTTCACTGCCTTGTATATGCTAACACATTTTCATACATGTCTATCAAAGCATTTAGCCAAACAGTTCATTGCCTTGCTGCTATGGCTAAAAGCCTAAAACTGGTGCTTTCGAACAAGCTATGGATGCTTAGAAAAAATCCATCATAGCATAATAGTAAGCAATAGCATAGACAAGGGAATGAAATGTTTGAAAAAAATGCCTCAAATAAATTTGGTCTCATGGTGGTGGAATGCCATGACAAGCAAATTGTTGTGGATTTTCATGGCATTCCATCACCATGAGACCACATTTCTTTGAGGCATTTTTTCAAACAGTTCACTGCCTTGTTTATGCTACTACATTTATCATACATGTTTACCAAACCATTTTATCAAATAGTTCACTTCCTTGTTGCTATGGCTAAAATCCTAAAATAGGTGCTTCCTGGTGGAAAAAATCTATCAAAACATGCTAATAAGCAATAGCATAGAAAGGCAGAATTGTTTGAAAAAAGCCTCAAAGAAATGTAGTCTCAATGGTGATGGAGATACTTGGCGACAATCCATAAAATTTTCTTGTCATGGCATTAGATCATGCCATTCCATCACCATGAGACCTCATTTCTTTGAGGTATTTTTTCAAGAGTTCAACACCTTGTCTATGCTAACACATTTTCATATGTCATATCGAAGCATTTAGCCAAATAGTTCATTGCCTTGCTGCTGCCTGGATAAAGAAGCCTAAAGCAGTGCTTTCGAACAAGCTATGGATGCTTAGAAAAATTCTATCATAGCATAATAGTAAGCAATAGCATAGACAAGGGAATGAACTGTTTGAAAAAAATGCCTCAAAGAAATGTGGTCTCATGGTGGTGGAATGCCATGATGGTGCAAGAGCACCCAAGCTCCTTGAGGATCATTTGGAGAGTCAAGAGATGGCAGGGGTCTTGAAGGCCTATAAACCTTTCCAGAGCATCAATTATAGCATTTTGAAGCCTATAATGGCATTTGGCATGGATGAGTGTAACAGGAAGATCAAAAGTCCTAAGGGTCCTAATAAGGACCATAGGACCAAATTGACTTGTAAATGGAACAATGATGTTCTAGGAGTTTAAATAGGTATATGATGTTTTAATTAGGTTAAATAAGTTTGAATGATGATATGTAATAGTTTTGGAAGCTTTATAGTTAATAGGAGTTAATAAATTGCAATGTTGGAAATTCAAATTTTTGAAATCCAACTTTGGGTGGAAAAGTGAGTTTTAGGAGTTTTAATCACAATAATGTAATAAAATCAATTCTAATTGGTTGGGACAGTTGTAGGATGAGTCTATAAGCCTATAGAAAGCATTTGTACGGAGGGTTGGCTGATATTGCAAGTGTTGTATGGACTGCTACAGAAAATCAATAAAAACTTCAATCTTTTTGCATTTTCTTGAGTTTTTTTGATGAATCTCTGATTCCTTTTGGTGTCATGCTCATTTGGATGGTTTAAGAACTTGTATTTACATGCATTTAACCTTTTTAATGACCTGAATAATGTTGGGAATCAGTTTATTGTGTTATATTGTTGTCTGTCCTCAAAAAGTATAGATTTTTCACTAGTTTTGAGAGTCTTCATGAATAAATGATCAATTTCATGGGAGAGTGTGACTGAAAACTTGTGAAATGGATTCTATATAACTTTTATTATACATATTTAACAAGTTATTGTGCAGGAAAGAGTGATTCTTGGGTGTACACTGAGTTTTAGCAAGGAAAAGGGCATGAAAATGGTGCCTAAAGTGTAGCAGTAGGAGATCTACCTTAATAAGGGGTATATTTCTGAGTTGAAGATGTTTATATATGTTGATTTATTGGTGACAAGTTCAAGATAAGGTTCTGGAAGTGTTGGGAAAGCTAATTTTCAAGAGGCCCTAGTTTTGGAGCAATTTATTGAGGGTTTTGTTATTTAGGGTGTTGAGGGTGTCAAAGAAGACTAATACCTTGAAAATATTTGGTTTGGGAACATTTTAAGACATTTTTGAAAGTTTCATAGTCAAGGGATAAGTTTAGAGAGGGGTTTCTTTGAAAAAGTGGGCTAATTAGGCCTTAAATTTGAGGAAACAACATATTTTGGTAGGTTTGATCCAGAACATGTGCCATAAATGATTTGATATGTTGTGTATCATCATGAATCACATCTTAATTAGTCATTATATTGAGGATTCCTTTGGGGAAGTTGAGTGAAAAGTCAAAAAACCATCGCTAGAAGCCTAGTTGGGCTAGAAGCCTAGTCAAGGTGCAAAAAGTGAGTTTTTTCTAAGACAAAGGTTTGGGGCTTTGAAAAAATTCAAGAAAAGTTTTTTTGAGTTCCTTGAGATCACTCCAAGGGTTTGGGCCCATTAGGAAAGCATCTAAGTTATAAGTGCACTATTGAGGCTTGTCTCCATCAGGGTGCATGGAAGAGTGTTTGAGATTGCATCATTGTAATCCTTGAAACTTTGAGTTTTGACTAAAGTACCATCCCCTTTGCATCACATGACAAGAAAATTTTTGTGGATTTTCATGGCATTCCATCACCATGAGACCACATTTCTTTGAGGCATTTTTTCAAACAGTTCACTGCCTTCTCTATGCTAGTACATTTATCATACATGTTTACCAAAGCATTATATCAAATAGTTCGCTTCCTTGTTGCTATGGCTAAAAACCCAAAATAGATGCTTCCAAAAAAGCTATGGATGCTTGGAAAAAATGTATCAAAGCATACTAATTAGCAATAGCATAGAAAAGGTAGCAAACTGTTTGAAAAAAAGCATCAAAGAAATGTGGTCTAAAATGGTATGGAATGCCATGACAATCCACAACACTTGTTTGTCAGTGGAATTCACATGCCATTCCATCACCAAAGAGACCACATTTCTTGAGGAATTTTTTCGTAAAAGAGTTCAATTCTTGTCTATGCTCTATGAATATAATTTATTTCACCAAGATGATCTTATAACGTTCACATCATAGGTGGTCAGCGATATGGCTAAACTTTCGATGAATAACTTGAATTGCTCTCAGAATCAAGCTTCAAGCATCAATTTTTAATGGCTTAAAAATCATAATTGAGATTTTGTCAAGATCATCAAAATAAGGATGTTGCATTGCTTTTCTCAGCTTGAGATTCCTTTGATGTGCTTTTCACTAAATTTGCATTTTACGTATAAGTACCAATCAATGTTTGCCCTCGGGTTACATATAGATACACAAAGTAAAATGAGATGATAGCATTTGGCATCAACCAAGCTGACGATACAAGTATAACACAAGAACCATTGTGCATATACTTACAAATTAATCCAAATGGAACCATTCAATCAAGAGTACTTCTTATTAGGTTGGCACAGTTCTCATGGTCGTGACTTCACTTAATCTTCCACAAGGTCTTGTTCCAAAGCTCTACCCCATATTTCTGTTTCAAATGAACATTGGATGCCACAACAAGGTTCGAGTAATGAAGAATCTTACCATGCATGTCAAAGTCCTCAAACAACCAATGTTTAACAATCTTATTTGGGTACCTTCTAAGCCACATTCCACTAACAACAATTGAGCCTATAGGGTATTCGATGTTTTCCATCTATAACTAGGGCTTCCAATTTCTTTTCCTCAAATAATAACGTAATAATAGTGCATAAAAATCTCTTGTTGTCTTCATCTGCAATAACTGCATAAACATGCCCTACATTTATATGTGTGACATATCTCTTGAAATTAGTCAACATTATGAATACAGTACAAAGTAAGATAACAATATGGAATTTCAAATACTAAGAAAGTAGATATATTACCCAGTTGAACTAGATCCAATACATGGTCAAAGTCAACCAATGATTCCATCTGTGTTAGTTCCAATGCCATCGGAGGGTGATACATGTGAAGTGGGCTAAGATAACTTGTCAACCATTTGTCAACCCACTCCCCTAACTCACAATCATTCCAAGATTGCATTATACATGAAGAACAAAAGCATGCCATCTTACGTGTATCGATACTCCATGAACCTGCATTTGAGCTAAGGAAAGAGTGCAACTCACTCGATCCTGTTAGTGTACAACAATCCTCATATGTGCAATGTTAGTATCATCCATCAACCAAAAAGATCTATGAACTGAAGACGTACCTTCATTACTTGGACCCATCGAACCATTACACCACTCGACGATTGATCTTGCATCTATCAACTGTGCACTATCTTTATACTTTAACTCTTCTTGTCCTAATGCTCTTTTCACACATGCTCTTGCACCGTCATGCTCTCCCTTTCCATGTCCATCCTCACAAAAGTTCCACATATGTTGAACACACGTAGTGAGATGCATCCTGAACAACTAGTAGAACATGCACACGTTCTTGAACTATGCTGCACAGTTATCTGACCATATTATATGCCGATCATATGATATGACCCTCTGAGCCAAATGATTGTAGAACATCTGGAAGCAACCTTGCATGAACTCTAGAGAATGCGTGTGATCATCACTAATATAAAAGTGATACTCCCTCAATACCTTCCTTTCATCCTTTGTATTTTCAGCTGCATGTATGAATGCTATGTGCACAAATATCGAAACCTATGTGGAGCTGTAATACTGTGGCTGCATCTCACGTTGTGGCTGTAGAGTGTAGTTCTTTGCAAAGTCAACCACTGATACTATGCTACGAAGTGGAAAGGTGTCCTTGCATATCTTGAATTGTCTGTCCAGCCATCAGGCTCTATGGGTATTCCTTGCATACTCATACACTAGATTCTCAAGAAACATGGACATGAACTGATACACTGGAATCTGTTGAATAAACAACTCACACCTTTTTTCTGCAGACCCATCTTTTGTAGCATATGCCACTATTTTATACTTCCCAAACTCTACTATTTTTTGTCCCACCTCATATGTGTTTTCCATATGTTGACATACTAGCATTCATTGTAAGCCACTCTAACGCTTCACATGAACCATCCAAGCATGTTGTCCTATAGGAATATTTGGCCATCCCTCTATTTCCCCACATAAAATTTTTGATGCTGAACTTTCTTGAAGATTTTGGTGGGCTTCTATGCCACAACTCGCAAAACATCGCTAGTTTGGTAAAATGTAAACATATAGAAATCTACAACATTTATACCGTTTATAATCTAATATGTAGTTTACAGCAACAAGTAGTATGTGGTGTGGATTTGCCCTCACATAAAAAGGCTTGAATCAGCTTCAAAAAATCTCTTTGAGAAATACTAATTCTTGAGGATAAGAATTTTGAAATTTATGAAAAAAATTATTTTGGTCAGATCCAAAAATGCTTTGATATGGCTCCTGCCTGCCTCAACTACCGATTCTCCTTCTTATGACATCCCTTTGATTCAGAGATGGCCTTGTATTATTCTTCCAATAATCTTCAATTAGCGTTCTCAATGCTTCAACAACTTTTTTATCTTTGTGTGGCAGTATCCCCGAGAATTCCCATAATTCATTTGAATCGGTGCCCTCAATTCTTTTCCGCCTTTGAACGGCTTTTGATAAAGTTTTTCTACTAATTTCCATTTGTTCACTTGTCTTTTTAATGAGGTGAGATCTATTTGTTTGATAGCTTACCAAAGTTGATGTAATGACACGTCAGGTGACATTACTATCCTTTGAGCGTGAGGTCTTACCCACATTGTCATAAGCATCCATTAGATTCTTCACAATAGTGTTTTCACTTGATGCATTCGATGTTCTCAACCCAAGAGTCTTCCTGATGTTTCTATACTTTAAACCCCACATCATTTGAACAAATGGTTGACATCTTACAGTCTCATTTATCCTTTCAAAGAACATTTTCCAAATCTTATCAGCATATCTTCTACAGGTGCGTTCTGGAATCTTACCTTCCATGTGCTGCAAAATATCACTCTGATGGCATACCTTGTTCCTCAACTCTTAGTGATGATATTTCTCAACTTTAGATGTGGTGAATGGTGTCCAACCATACTCACTTGTGGTAGATGGTATCTGTCCATATTTGCTTGTGCTTAAAGGTGTCCCTTCGTATTCACTCGCGGTAGAGGGTGTGTCTCCAACTACGGTATCTGCATCTCCCCTAGCACGACTCTTTCACATTTGTACCCTTTGTGCTGCCAATTTCTTTTCTCTTTTTGACAGTTGAGGTTCCTCTTCAACTAGCTTGTTTTCATCAATCGTTCCCAATTTATGATTTTCACGATATTCCCTCATCCATTTTTTCTCTTTATCTTTGATGGCTTGGAGCTGATCATTTGTTAGTTTTTTCCTTTTAACAGTTCATTTATTCGGCATGACGAATAATTTTACCTATGCAAAAAGTGTGAAGTTGTCAAATTAACTAATTGAAAGCTTTGGAAGCATAACTCAATGAAAGCTTTGGAAGCATACACAAAGAAAGTCAATGAAAGCTGGTTTGTATAACTGTTTGACAAAATAACTCAATGATATCTTTGGAAGCATACACAAAGAAAGTCAATTGTTAAATTTAACAAAATTCCTCAAAGAGATGTGGTTTAAAAATGTAATAGGAAAGTGCATCGAATTGTGTGATTTAAAATGTCCATTGACAACATAAGGTTGTAACATGACAAACTGGTGCAGGAGCACCTAGGTCATGAAATTCCTTCAAAAGGATAATTTGTTCAATTTGTAATGTTCAAGTAAATATGATGAGTGAAGGTCATTAAATGATGAATTTCAATGTATTTGGTAAATTCATGAAATAGGCCACCAGGTGATATTATTGAAAAGTTGCTTTTATAACAAAAGCTACCACCACGTAAAAAAATGTAAAATTGCACAAAAGTAGGAAGATGAAGAGTCTTTTTGTGGAAGGGAAAGGATGGGTTGATGAAGATGAAGAGGAAGTTATTTCAACTGATTTAGACACCTTTAAAAAGAATTGTAAGCTTGAGAAAGGAAGATCTTATATCCCAAAAATCCATAAAAATTAATAAAAAAACCCTCCTACTATTTTGGAAACCTTTTCTATTCTTTGTTTTCGTGTTGCAATGCTGATTCAAGCATGTTCTAAGATTTGATTCTTGTCGTGGAAAGAGACTTTTCATTCTTGAAAGTTTTAGGAATTTGTAATTCAAATAATCAATCTAATTTGAACTTAGTTTCCTAAGTCTCGTCCTGGTTTCCCTTTAGGAATTCTGTTTGGAGAGTCTAAAAAGTGATTCTTAGCCATTCCACCCATGTAGGGCTAGTAGGTTGGTGGAATGGATCATATTTAGTGTCTTTTCAATGTGAAGATGTGTATGGAAGGGGTAAATAGAAATAAGAAGTCGGGATAATGTTGCATGAACAAAATTCTGAATTTTCTCATTCAAAAAAATGGTGTTTTCAAGCAGGGTTTGAGGAAACAACATGCAGAGGAGCTTAGAAATGATTTCAAAATAATTTGCAGACATAATGAAGCATGTTTAAATTTTTGGGTGGAGTAGTAGAGGTTT
>VDFB02271358.1:255825238-255918746 GCA_007258455.2 Sequoia sempervirens | reverse complement strand
TGTTCGTGTCCTCTCAACTGCTTCATACCATCTACTCTTAAAAATACAACATTTAAAAGAGTGGTAATCCAACTCAATAATTTCTTATATTTTCCCAACATATTGTAGATTTTCTTCAATTATATTCATATCTTTTGAGCTTGATCGACAGGATTGCTTGAAGTGAACCATGATGCCACAATCGAAGGATCTTCTCTTTACATCTATACTTTCTACACAATAATTTTGTCCATATGCCCACATTGTTGGATATTTCCTTGCATATGAAAGGCCTTTTATTTTAGTGAAAAAAAATATAATGACAAATATCAAAATAGTTAATAATGTCAAAACTATTAGGAAACATTTTGTAAAATTCCAACTGTACCTTTCTTTCACATCCTCTAGATATGTTTATTTCATCTTTTGTTATGTTTGAATCTATACCTACATCTTCTATTTTATTTTGAATTTGTTTAGTAACCCATTCTAGTGTGCAATCTTTGCCCCATTCCCCAAGTAGATCAGTGGGAAGTGGAGTATTCCTTGGGTTCGATCTCTTTGTAAAATAGAAAAAATTATTTCTTGCTTGATTTGGGAATAATTAATGATAAATTGGACTTAATAAGGACTTTATTTGGAGTTGTGAGTTATTTTTCACATCCACACTAGGTCTTTGACCCTTTCAAATGCATTTAACGATGTCTTGTAAAGGTGTTGTAAAGTCTTGTAGAAGACTTTCACGCCTCTCTAGACTTAATGACCCATTTTCGTTTAATTCAACATTATAAAATTTATTTAATAGCATTATTAAACTAATCTAGAAGGATTGTAAATTAAAATTAATGCTAATATAGTGTTGTATGTGTCTTACACATTCACATCAGATGTTGTGCCTTTCTATGTTGTATGGACCTTATTTAATGATGCAAAGTGTATTTAATCACACTTTCACATTGAAATTTGTGTCCTTGGCCTTATCCACCCTTTACATCATCATTAATAGGCCCCTATGGCCCCATATTGTGCATCTCAAGGCTTGAATTGATAAAATACCTGATAAAATCATCATATAAACCTAATTTATGCATTTCCCAACAACCTAGCTAGAAAATGGGCCCCTTGGTACTAATTCGCCATCTATGGTGAATGAGTCCCTACCAGGTGGGACTAATTCATCCAAGGTGGAAAATTAGTCCCATTTGGGTCATTTTTGAGTTTTGAGTGGGAAAAACTAGAATTTAAGTTTACTATTCTTTCATGTCAGCCTTAGGGATCCAATTAATGAGTGAATAAGGTGAGTTTCGTATAAATATAAGTCTCTAAACCCTAATTTACATCTCTTAACTCATTCATCATTTTTCTTCCACTTCAAATCAAGCAAGTTAGGGTTTTTACATTCTAAGTCATCAAGATAGCTTCCAAAGACATTCAATGAGCTGAATCTTCATACTTTGCTACAAAAAATCAATATCAATCACCATGTCAAGGTATTTATCCCTTCATTTCATGTCCATTATTCATATTATTTCTTCATTTTGTTTGATTACCTAAAAGGGTTTGACCGTATGAATCCCCATGCCCCAACATCAAACATATATCCCTTCTCTTGTGTGTTTGTGATTTTAGGCATCTTGAAGTTTAAAATCATTAAATATCAATGTTGAAAGTTTTTGAAGACATATCCTTGTTGAACAAGTCAAAATATCAACAAAAGTCACTTTTAGTTCATAAATCGACTTCCCATTTGTCTGAAATAGGTTCTGAGACAGTTTCTCAAAAGTAGGACTAATTCGCCCAGAATGGTGAATGAGTCCTAGTAGGCCAAATTTTTAGTATCAACAACATTCTAGATGCCATTTCTAGTCTCCATCAATTTTTCAAGTGCACACTTCCAATTTCATCAAATTTTGTTACATTTTACCTTCATTTCTAGGTCATTTAGTTTATGTTTGCATACTACACTATGTTTTCAAACACTTCATATTTCTTAGGTTTTGCATAAATAATAAATCCATTTAGACATATATTCATTGTACTTGCATTATTTTGAGTGAACCACCTATATTTTGTGTGGGATCTATCTCTTTTCCTTTAGGTGAAAAACCCTCATTGAGCAAGAGAGTCATAACATCCTACACCCTAAAATCTATGTTTCATTTTGGTGATCCTACTTTTTGAATACATTCTTGTCTGATTTGGATTCCATCATCATCCTAGAATTATCTTGCATTGCATTTTTCATTAGTTAAGTTTCATTCTAGGGTTTCACAATTTGCATTCATGAAAAGTGCATTTAGGTTGCATTTTTGGCACCTAAAATCATTAATTTTTTTAGAAATTTTTTATTTTCATCTTAGGTCTGCATCTTACATCAGAGAAATCATCAAAACTAATTCAGAAACTTTGAAAATTCTAAAAAAATCCCCATTGGGACTCATTTACCACTTTGGGCGAATCAGTCCCTTTTTACCCCTAAAACTGCCTTTTATAGAGTTGAAACCCTATTTTTAAGCTTTTGTTTGGTGTCATTATCTAGTTGTTTTAGTTGGTTGAGTTTCTGTAACATGCATTTCATTAGATCTAACTTAAAATAGCTCATTTCAAGCATTTCTCAATTTCACATTTGCATTTCCCACATTTCATTTTTTAGGTTGTTGCATAATGAATATGAAAATTACCTTATTTCACTTCTAAAAATTGCATTTAAACTTTAATTCATTGCATTGTACTCTATTTATTTTCTCATGTTAGTATGTGTTCTCTTCAATCATTCCATGTTTCTAGAATATCAAGTGGCTTGTATGCTTCCATTTTTCATGAACATAATCTAGGACAACAAAGTAAAACATTTTATATGCATGTTCCATACCCTCCTAGTACCTATTAGATTTGCAGAAATACCATAACCCAAGAGGATGCAAGTGTAGATAATCATAACTCTCATACTTGTTCTTCTTGCAATACCTCTCCTATTAGCGATGAATGTATTTTGGTGAAAGGAGCTACAAGCATTGAGAGTCTTGATTGTACCTCTCCTCTTCAACATTTGGACAACATTAGAAACTAAGAGGATGAAATCATGGACACATTTCTGAATATCACCTTATCTATTCTCCATAACCATGACAATCAACCTTTTCCATCTCCTAATATCCATCCTTGATGTAAAGATGACAGGTTGGTGTTAGAAGACATCCCTATTAATAATCATGAAACCCTTGATCCTCCCGTCCCTAATGCTCCTACCATTTGGGATAATTCTTTTGAAAACCATAGTGGTCCTTCTCTTGATGCCTCCCAAACTTGTGATGAAGCTACTTTACAAAATTTCACCCTGAATGAATATATTGCAAGCTCTCCTAGTAGGGTAGTTAATATGGAACATGAGAATGAGACCCTAGGGAAATATGGCAATCAAATAGTCTTCCCCTCATTTCCCCACTATCTATAAACACTCACATTCAACCATTGATCATTCCCCTACTTGTGATGCAGTCATTTTAGAAGAACCAATCCATGAATGTAAAGAACATTTGATTTGTAGTTCCTCTAAAAACTCTCCTTCTAGGGAAAATATCATGGTGCTAGGAAAAGGCAACAATAATAATGTTTCTTCCTTCAATAAATAGGTGATTCTCGATTTCCCTTTATTAGAGATACATCAAACCAAGACTACTAAGGTTATGAATGTGCAAGTGTCCATTAGACCCCCCTCGATCAATGAACCTCATACATACCCCATGGGACATCCTAACAACCCTCTAATTCTCTACCCACCTTCACACAAATAACAAATTCAAAATAAACCTGAACTTGTCCTTTACCCTCCTAAGAATAATGTTTCATGGAAATTGAGTCATAATATCGTTGCTCATACGTATAACACTCACAAAAATCTGCAACCACCACAACCAATCCTGACACCCTTACCTTTTCCTAATCCTATCCTCCCTAACCCTTTCTTTCCAAGTCGAAAGGAGTACAATCTTGTCAAGCAACTTAAGAATAATCTTGCTAAAATATCATTATGGGATCTTATTCAAGCCTCCCCTCACTATCACAACATGATTTAAATAGCCTTACAACAAGTTCTTGTCCCTCCTAATGTGCAACAAAATGACATAGTAGCCATCATTCATGGAATAATAAATGACATTGTTTTCCACCGAATTGAACTCCCCTCTTTGGATGTGCAAAAACAAAATGATCCTTTCATGATCATACCACAATTCAAATGAAAAGGGATAAAGAGAAATCCTATAGATGCTAGTTATTCCCTTAATGTGTGTAGTGTGAGCCTATTGGATAGGCTTGGCATTGATCAATCGAACATTCAGCCTAATTATTTATCTATTAAGGGATTTGAAAATGTCAAAAAGAAACCACTCGAGGTTATCATTATACCTCTTATAGTTGGAGTTGCTACATTGAGTACACCAATCCATGTTATGCATTATAAACTTTCATGTAATGAATTGTGTGCCCTACACTCTTCATTGTAAAATGAAATAATCTAAAACAACACAGTCCACACACTTGATGCTGATCTTGAGGCTTATAGTGTCTTACAACTTGAGAAAAAAAAATAAAATACCTTCAACACATCAACATCAACTACACAAGTGGAACTTGTTCAACAAACAGACAAACAACAACATATAGAACAAGTTACAAAGCTATTAGAAGATGATTTGGGTTCTTTGGATTTCAAACATGAATTCATGGGTGAGTACAAGATAATACAAAAATATTCAAATAGGGGAAATGAAAAAGTAGATGAACCTTTGAAAACATCCACCTCAACCACTTTAGGCAATGAAACAAACTACACAACCACCTTTGATGATGCTTATCACCAACCACCAACTAATCCAAAAGCAATGAAAAAGCTTTATGGAAAAGGGTATGAGCTTATGAAACAAGTTGGATATAGTGGAAAAGGATGTGGTGCTAATGAACAAGGTATTTGCAACCCTATAGACCCTATCACACAACAAACTAGTCATGGTCCTGGTTATTTCCCTTTGATAGAAACTGCCAAGCCTTCAATCAATGCCAACACTCTCACATCACATTCTTCTAATTCAACCTTAACTATAAAGCATCCTGAACTGATAGACACTAGTGATCTTGGTTGTTCTCCTTTGCAAGCAATCAAACAAACAAATACATCTTCACTTAATGTCAATGTCATCTCACAAAACACTAGTGATTTGAATTCATTAGATTTTACATCTTCCTATAAAGGAAAGAAAAAAATCTTGCAATCTAAAGAGTCTTGCATAGGTATGAAATCCTATACATCTAAGAAAGAGATATCTTTATCACATAATCAAGAAACATCTTCTACCATTGATCAAGAGGGTATATTGTCAAGATTCCTCCAAGAACACTTGATAACCCTTCCTCCCTGAACTTGTCAAGAGGGTTTCTTTTCAAGATTCCTCCAAGAACACTTGATAACCCTTCCTCCTTGAACTCAAAATAAATTCTATTACAAGACATCATTTTTTGCATATCATAGAGTTCATAGTCATTCCACTAATGAGTGTAAGGCTTTGAGTCATAAAATTCAATATTTTAAGAAGCTTGGTGTTCTTCCATATGTGGGGGCACCTCGCCCTCTAATTGATACTAATTTTTCACTCTAGCATGCATTTCATCACTCCTTTCAGCTCACCCTTGTCCTGCACTCAATGGGACAAGGGGTTTGGTTAACCTTGTCCTTGTATTTCACTCATCATTGCCTCTTTTGGCTAGCCATTAACCTTTCATGACCATATAATATCAAGCTTGGGATGTGGACGACATTCCTTAAGTTGGCTCGCATGTGACATATTATGTTTTTCATGATGTAGCTTCTTGAAAACATATGACTTGGCATAGACCTTTCCAAGTAAGCTCTCATGTCTCCTTCTACTTTAAAGAAATTTCTCATAGTACTGGTGTTTGCAACCGCTTTAAAGTGGGCATATACATAACCACACACATTTCATTGTGTGATTTCTTTCTTCTTGCAATGTATCCTTTTTTTGGTGGAGTCATTGGGCTTGATTTCCTCCAGGAGTGTGATACTTCTTTGAGACATCCTCTCTTAGAGATGTTAAACACAATGTCCCCTAAGATGAGACTTTGTACAAACTAAGAAAAATCCCTTTGAATATTCCTTGTACTATTTTTCATTGATGATGTCTATGAGTGTCCAGCATACGAAGTTATTCTTAGCTCATAGAGCTCGAAAACCATTTTCATGTGGTGCCTTATTAAAGTTATCAGGAGGTATAACTTTGGTATGGTTGAGCAAGAAGCCCATTTTGAGGCATGAATTTTCCCCATAGCCACCTTTTGGATTTCTCACCTTGTGGATAACCAGAAGTTCCATGTCCCCAGAGTGAGTATACTTGAGATTTCTCACCCTGTGGATAACTATAAGTTTTGTGGCCCCATAGTGAGTATACTTGGGCTTTCTCACCCAACGAACAACCAAGAGTTTCATCCCCTTAGAGTGAGTATACATTTTTGGACAAACAACCTAGATTTGATCCACAATGTGTTGGACAAATGATCGAAGCTTGATCCACCTTTTCATTTTCACTTTTCTATTCTTCCTAGGTTCTTTCCATTGCATGATTGTGTATCTTGTTTGGTTGAACATCATTCACCTTGTGTGTGTCCTTTTTCACTCATGTTGGTTTGACTTAGGATCTTAGATCCTGGGGGCTTGACCGCCTTCTCGATCTTTGTTATGCTAGAGCATCTGCATTGGTACAATTGGACCTCTCTTGAATGTCTAGTTTAGTGTGAGTTTGAAGCAAGTTCATCCTCTCACTAAAATGTGGGCTAAATGTACTATAGAAAAATGTATTTCTTGCTTGATTTGGGAATAATTAATGATAAATTATACTTAATAAGGCCTTCCTTTGGTTTTGTGAGGTGTTTTTAACATCCACACTAGGTCTTGGACCCATTCAAATGCATTTGACTATGTCTTGTAAAGGTGTTGTAAAATACTTTCACGCCTCTCTATACTTAATGACCCATTTTCCTTTAATTCAACATTATTAAATGTATTTAGTAGCATTATTACACTAATCTAGAAGGATTAAAAAATTAAACTTAAAGATAATCTAGTGTTGTAATGTGTCTTACACATTCACATTGGATGTTGTACCTTTCTATGCTATATGGACCTTACTTTAATGATGCAAAGTGTATTTAATCACACTTTCACATTGAAATTTGTGTCCTTGGCCTTATCCACCCTTTACATCATCATTAATTGGCCCCTATGGCCCCATATTGTGTATCGTGAGGCTTGAATTGATCAAATACCCAATAAAATCATTATATAAACCTAATTTATGCATTCCCCAACAACCCAGCTAGAAAATGGGCCCCTCTGGGATTAATTCACCATTTGTGGCAAATGAGTCCCTACCAGGTGGGACTGATTGACCCAAGGTGGCGAATTAGTCCCATTTGGGTCATTTTTGAGTTTTGAGTGTGAAAAAATAGAATTTAAGTTTATTATTCTTTAATGTTGGCCTCAGGGATCCAATTAACAGGTGAATAAGGTGAATTACCTATAAATATAAGTCTATAAACCCTAATTTACATCTCTTAACTCATTCAAAACTCATTCATCATTTTTCTTCCACTTTCATTTAGGAAAGTTAGGGTTTTTACATTCTAAGGCATCAAGATAGCTTCCAAAGACATTCAAGGATTTGAATATTCATCTTTTTTTGTAGAAAATCAAGATCAATCATCATGGAAAGGCATTAATCCCTTCATTTCATGCTCATTCTTCATATTATTTCTTCATTTTGTTTGATTACCTAAAAGGGGCTAGACCAAAGCGAGCCCCCATGCCATAACATCCAACATCTCTCCTTCTCTTCTTGTGTGTTTGCAGATTTAAGCATCCTGGAGGCTTGGAAATCATTCAAGATCAAGTTACAAAGTTTTTGAAGGCATCTCCTTGTTGAAAAATTCAAAATATCAACAAAAAGTCACGTTTAGGTTTGACAATTAGACTTTCAGAGGTGAACACCTATCAGGAACCGAAGAGAAGACCGAGGGCTTCTATTTCCACTTTTGTATTTTTAGAAATTAATAAGTCGAATCATTCACCATTAGTAGAGAATGAGTCACATTTACAGGCCTAAAAAGTGTTCTTTGTAGTTTTGGATACCCATTTTTCCTAAATGGGTTTCAGGACAGTTTCATAGAAGTAGGACTAATTCACCTAGAATGGTGAATGAGTCCCAATAGGATAAATTTTTAGTATCAATAGCATTCCAAATGTCATTTCCAGTCTCCATTAAGTTCTCATGTGCATACTTCCAGTTTCATCAAATTCTGTTGCAATTTACCTTCATTTCTAGGTCATTTAGTTTATATTTGCATACTACACTGTGTTTTCGAACACTTCATATTTCTTAGGTTTTGCATAAATAATCAATCCATTTTATCAGCTTTTTTCATTTAGGTAATTTCATTTAGACATATATTCATTTTTCTTGCATTAGTTTGAGTGAACTACCTAGATTTTGTGTGGGATCTATCTCTTTTTCTTTAGGTGAGAAACCCTAATTGAGCAAGAGAGTCATAACATCCTACACCCTAAAATCTATGGTTCACTCTTAAATTTTCTCCTTGATTCTAATAATTCTTCTCTCTTTTTATCATATAGATCAATCCATTTGTTCATAAAATCCATGTGGTACAGAATGAACTTGTTAGGTATAGCAATTTCGTCTACACCTATTACATGTCAACATTTTTACTTCAAACTCCAAATGTCGTGCTATTAATTTGACAAATAAATTACAAAGTAAATTAATGATTGCAAGAAAAATAACCATACTGATCATGAATTTACCTACTAATTTCTACTTGAACACCATTAGATTGTGGTTTTTCTCCATCACTAATATTTGATGCTCATTATTCATCCCAAAAGCGTGGACCATCTTCAAAATGCTTACCAAGGAATTCACACAGGAAGAAAAATGCTTCATTCAATACATACCCTTCAACCATGCAACCCTCTAGATGTGCATTTTGTTAGGCATATCTTTTTAGATTTTTCATATACCTCTCAAATAAAGACATCCACCTTGTTGATACGACACCTACCAATTCAATGTCATTGACTAGGTGTATAAGTAAATGGAATTTTAGGTCCATGAAAATTGTTGGGAGCTCCTTCTCAAATACACATACAAGTTTTCAATTTCCTTCTTCCATTTTTGTACTTCACATTCGTGGATTTCCTTTGAGGTCATCCACCTAATATAAGAATAGTAAATTAGTATAAATATTTAGTCAAAAATTAAAATGAAATATAATATCTCTATGTCTCACACATGAACATTTCATATAACGACATACCTTGTAAATTTTGACAATCAACTTATGGCATTCCTTAAGTCAACTGTAAGATAGGAATCTTCTCTAATTGCCAATGACGTGATATACTATCAAACAAATTGATGAATAGGTCATTAGTAATTTTTTCTCACACAACAAATATCAAAATATATTTAGTACTTAATAAATGTTAAATGATGATATATAATACCTTCATAAAATTAAAAAAATCATGTTTTTTAAATCCTGTGATATGTCCATCAACTGTAAAAGCTTTAGCCAATGATGACCCATAGCTAGTAGGTGTCCTTATTGAATGGATGACATTTTTTAGTTGGTATAGCTCTTTTTCTAAAAGAAATCCATGGAGCTTCTACATAAGTTTCATTTTCCTTGTTTGGCCATAAATGTTTTCTATCAAATTTGGTATGCGAAAGAGCAATATCTGTCCTCAAAGACAAGGTGTCCTCTTTGCCTGATATATGTCAAAATATCGAATCTGGGACATTTTTGATGATGTGCATAAGATCTAATAGGTGAGATATTAATAAATCCTTCCAGTAAGGGAGCTCATAAAATATGGATTTCGTTTTAATTCCTTCTGGAATATTAACTACAACTTGTTCTGGTTCTTCAATTGAATCAGCCCAATAAAAAAAAATCCTCCCAAGATTTCAATTCAGCATCTTCATACTTCTTACACCAATCACCTGGACCCATAATCATGGGAGGGCCTCTATTTTCAAATTTTCCATCAAATTGATTCTTCAGGCGATTTCTAAACTTATGATCTAGTGATAGAAAAACCCTATTATTTGCATAAATAAATTTATGTAGATCTTTAGAATACCACCCTTGAAATTGTTCTACACATCATGGACATGCAAATATCCCCTTTGTTTGAATCCCTGCAATTCATTAAGTAATGTTAATAACATCAAAAAATTAGTATAAAACTAAGTATGAAAGTTGGGATGAAAATAAATTATGAGTGTAAATACGTAAATATTTTATCTTACCAGAACAAACACCAAATCCTGGGAAATCATGAATAGTCCAACATAGCACACCATACAACATGAAGGACCTATTTGATGGAAGACGTGATATTTCATACATTCTTATGCCTTTCCATAGTAATTGCATCTCATCAATAAAAGGCGCAAGATAAAAATCCATGTTTTTAACTTGATTTTTTCCTTGAACAATGAGAGTCGGCATAAGGTGCTCCTTTCTAACACTCATCTATGGGGGAATATTGTATACTATCAATCTGACTAGCCAAACACTATAATTTGAGCTTAGGAAAGAGAATGGGAACACTCCATCAATTGCAAGACCAAACCTAATACAATGGGGTTCATCTTTGAGTTTTCTTAGCCATTTTTCCTCTATGTGTTTCATTTCTTTGGAGTTGTCAAGAATCTGCATGAATCTATCTTTACTCCCATTCTTTCCATGCCATTCCAACAAAATTTATGCAAGTGACTTGCAGCAAAACATTCATTGAAGTCTAGGTACAATTGGAATGTGATGTAAAACCTTCTTTGGAACTTTAGTACCTTGTACATCTGTAGGATATCTCTTCTCTTTGCATACAAGGGATTCTACCTTGTTTTGATATTCATCTCTATATAAAATGCAATAATTTTTACATGAATGAATTTTATTATATTCAATCCGCAACTCAACCAATAGCAGACGTGCCTCTCTACAAGTTGATGGAAACACATTCTCTACAGGGAATATTTTAGTTTTTAGTGCCCTGTAAGATTGCCAGAGATTAAATCAATTGAATGTTTGACTTATGATGAACATGTTTGATATGTCAATCTGTACTAGGATTGTTTATATACAATATATGGTTTTAAAATCCCCTTAAATAAATATAAATGAAGTCGATGAATGTTTATGAATTGTGTACACCAATTGACAATGCAAAGTAAGAACTAGATTTCAACTCACTTTAGTAAGGTAGTGAATCCTTTGTCTGACCAACCAAATAGTGACTTGATTTTGAATAATATTAATGTGTATGCCAATTTTGAGGTTCTACTTGCACCTAATTTGAACACGGGTATCTTTATTGCTTGCTTGATGGAGTCTTTCAGGTTGTTATCATCAACATTACGTTGGTAGTAATTACCCCTACTATCATTGTTACTGTCAACCATATGATCATTATTTTCATCATTGTTTCCAACCCCAAAGAAATCTGTAAGAATTTCATTCAATCCTTCTTCATGCACTACATTTTCACTATCATGATAATCATCATTAAGGCTAGGTGGCATGTCATCAGTGTATGTGGATCTCATCTGCTCTTCAAATTTCTCAACTGGTAGTATTCTCTTCAATCTTGCTCTTTTTTCACTAGTATTGCTTAAAGGATGGTTTGGATCATCCCATCCAAATCTTAATAGCCTAGTTGGATCATGGGTATTAGTATAATGTGTTTCATCAAAATCTTCTACCTATCAACAAATACAAGCATTATTTAATGTTTTCCAACAATTGGATAAATCATAAATGTATCAATTTCAAAGAAATATAATCAAATATGGCTTAAAAAATATAAATATAAATTGTATGAAGATATATAAATCAATTGAATAATGGAATGTTATTTTATAGACTACCTTTTTTATAAAATAATTTAAATAAAACACAATTTTGACAACATATTTTATAAAACATCAATCCATACTCATTTATTATTCTTTGGTTTTCTTCCCTTAAGAACATCCTTAGGGAGACCTTGTTCTTCCCTGTTCTTTCACGGAGGAGTGTGTTTTAAGAAGGGGTAATCAATTAGTAACTCATCCCCAATGGTAAGGTCCATAATAGCCGCGACCATTATCAATCTATCAACCTCTCTTTCCATATCTCCATCTTTATCATTTATAAGCTCAAAAAATTGACATTCCGATCTTATAGTAGGGTCCCTTCCCTTAATACTATTTATAGATCCTAAAATATTTTTGTTTGTGTATGCACATCCATCTATATTCATAAGATTACCTCTATTCATTTCTTTTTCACTTTCCAATTGGAGATGATGTGTATACATATTCGAATTTAGACAATATGCTGACATGCTAGGCTTATATTTTTCTAGCCTTCTCCATTCACCACTGTAATATGATGGACCATACTATGGCATTAATCTCCTAGCGGTTTGTTCTAGATTTTTTCTATGGTTATATCCCACATGTACATTTTTAACAATAAAGAGGCCTAGATTTTCTCCATGAATATTGGAGGGTCATATCATGTAGTTGTATCCCCAAAATTGAAACACCTCGTACACTCTAGGTAGTTGTTGATCACTAGGCCAAGCACAATATAGTTGATGAATAATTGTCTCTTTGTAAATTGATCTTAAACTTAGGGCCAAGTCATCACATCCATCACATTCATTCTCATAGGGTACACATAGTCCACCTCTCCTTGTCTTTAAGCAAATTATGCATCTTTAAACCGGTTCTTGTTCTATTACTTGTTTTCATCAATTCCTCATCTTTCGAGCTTGTATATTGGCACATATTTTTATTAGATGTATAATCTAATAAATGATCATTTCCCTCTAGGCTAGAAGTCGGTGATCCAGGAAACTTTAGACCAAAAACTTTATCCTACAAGTATCCATTAAGAAAAATATTATTTATTTAAATAATATAAAATAATGTTTAAATGAAGTATACATGTTATTTATATCAAATTGGAAAATTCCTTACCACAATTCCTATTGGATTTTAATCAATTGTAGGAGACATACTACCAAATGGAATCACATCATATATGTAATGTTTTTGTACAATTTCTTGTTTAAATTGTTTCTTTCCACAACATACAAAACATCTACAAACAAAAAATTTCTCAAAGTATTCATCCCATGTACTATAGTCCTGACCAAAATCTTGTTCAGTGCAATCATTTGTTGTGTCTACAAGATCCATTGCCATATCATCTTCCACCCACTATCCTCTACGTGATTTAATAGTTTTAGGTCCACATCCACATACATATCTTCTTCTTTTTCTATTTGAACACTCAGGCTCTGCATTTGCTCCAACCTCCATCTAAAATAATTAACAACATGCATTAATTTATGTCAAGATTGGATAATACATTATAATTTTCAATAATACTATGAAAAAGGATGGACATATCAAAAAATTCCATTAGATCTTTTTTTCCTAACTTAAGTCAAAATTTGAGTACTTGATGACCTACTTCATCTGTTGTGTCCTCATTTGATATGACACGATCTGTTGCCATGGCCTCATCTCACCCCTATAGTACACAACATAGTAAATAATATTTATTACACCAATAATATCATTTCAACGAATATGCTATGCAACACGAAACCTCACTTTAGTCATATATTTGACATATTGATATCATGTTTTAGCCATCCTAATTTTCAAACTTTTCCCTTGATCATAGAATCACATTTAATCACCATTCCTATGCATTTTCAACCAATACGTTTGACCTTAGAGGCCTCATGGAAAAAAAATGACTTTATGTCCTCTATGTTGGAGCATTTGAGAATTCATAAACACCTTCCTCCTTTGGTTGAGGTTGCTTTCTCTTCTTACCTCTATCGTATCTACAGATTTCATTGTCATATCAATTTCCACCCACTTTCCTCTCCATAATTTACTAGATCTATGCCATCCACATCGTCTCTCCATGGCCTCCCCTGGACCTTGTAATACACAACAATGATAATTTTCACATAAAATTATCTTGTTAATACACTCGATTTTCATTAAGACATGCTATGAAAAACAAAATACGACATTGCAACATTTTTCTCTTCACAAAAAGTTTACATGCATAATGTTGACAACTAGAGCTCAAATATCTCTAGGAAGCATGCAATACACATAGGATGTTGATGGAATTTCAATGTCACATGATAATGATTTAGTTCTCATAGATGATTTTTCATAATTCCCCAATAAGCCCTATATCTAAGATGATAGTAATGAATTAAGGTTTTTCCTTTTATAAAAATCTATAACATGCAATTTGAAATATTTCACACTTTGGATGACTCATCTAGTTGTATGGGGGTCATTTCTAAGTTCACAAATCTAACCTCTATTAGTTTTACACCCACAAAATTGACATGGGATAAGGAATATATAAAATAGGGAACCATGATTGCTCCCTTAGAACATATGAAGATGAAGTCAATTGAGGATCAATTTATTTATCAATTTCCAAGAAAAATACATCATTTTGCACTACTAGGTACTAAATTAGGCGCACTTTGCGCCACCTTTGGCACCCCAAATAGATCACATTTAAGGGTAAAATTTTGTGCTAAAGTCGGTGTTAACTATGTCAACTATTGTGCTGACTACTGAATAAAAAAAAATTAAAAACTTCCCACATCAAGGAAGAGATGACAAGAGAAAAATACCACACGAAAGAAGAGAGGAGAAAAAAGGGAAAAACGACATGAAAGAGGGCTACAAGCAAGTAAATCAGAAATCTTATTTAGTTTGTGACACCATAGGTAAGGTTACAATTTGTTTTTTTTGTTCTCACAAATATTTTTGTTTGGATTAAATGGAGAGGATTGTAAAGAAAAGGTTGTGAATATTTTTTCTTTTATAGGTCAATTGTTCAAGTCTCATGTGGTTGCAAAGGAGGAGGGGCATTATTTCCTCCACATCTGAGATTAGTGAACGCATTTTTGAAACCCCAATTCTCTAGTTCACTTATCATTCCCATCCCAAGCTTTCAGACAACTTACGAGAGTAGACAACTTTCTTGCTTCCTTCCTAAAAAAGTAGTTGAGTGCTTTCAAGACAAGTCGTTAAACTACATCTATCCCACTACAGCTAGGTCTTGTGGGAATACAGGTTAGTCGAGACAATACAAGGAGATAGGCATTTTGAGACAATAGATAAATAATAGATCATTTCCTCAAATTTGTGAGACCTTCATGCTTAAATTAGCTATTACTAATTTTCACTTATTCTTTTACAAAATAATGAGCTTGTTGTTTTGAATTGATTGTGCGCACACATTCATTTTCTTTCTAATAAAAAAATGTGACTCAAGCATGGGACCTATCTATTTTAACTCTCAATAAAACCACACTATGTGCCCTTTTTATCCCCCAAAGATTACCGTTCTATGCAAGTGTGCAAACGTTGATTTTTTTACAATAAATTTGTTTTATTTTGCATATATTTATATCATTTCAAATATATTTATATTACATATAGGTGTGCAAACAATTGATTCATAGGCATTTACATCCAGAAAGAGAGTCATTCAAGGTAAAACTTTCATACCACAAACTAGAAAAAAAAATTCATACTTGATAGTGTGTACTTCATTTTCCTCCATAGATTGGATGAAAATAATTTTCCCTAGGTCACCTCAAAATGTCAAGAAATAGAGGGAATAGAGAAAAGGGAGCATACTTTGGCCAAAATGAGGCAATTCATTTCCAACTTATAGATTTGTAAATATTTCCATCGTTTCTTTCATTTTTAGTTTTGTCTTTTAATTTTTAAATTTAAAAGAATATTTTTTTTATATATATAGGGACATTAGACTGACAAAGATAAAGAGGAATTAGCTTCCATATTGGGAGTAGAGGCAGTGAAAAAATTGGATGTTGTGGACTTGACAATGCTTGCTAGATACATAGAAAAATGATCTAGTGAAGCCCCTCAAAAATTGCAACCAAATCAACTGTGTCAAAGGGAATCAATTGATTCCCCAAGTAGTCCTAGATTGGGAAAAAGATCCAGGAGGAAATAAATAACAATAAACTCTAGGAATGTGGAATAGGGACTAGAGACTTCCATTATCCCAACCACTCTTGGGACATAGAATTCTTCCACCACACCATGTTTTGCATCTTGCATTGGTAGCTACGATACCAAGATAGAATACGATGTGGTTTCAAGGGAAGTTTGAATGAAAGATGCCAGAAAAAATGTTTGTGATTAGGCTAAAGGAATTGTGCCTTCAATGGTTTAAAGATGATCTACATTTTCCATTCTCAAAGATACCCATGCACCTACAAATATCAGTTATCCATGACATGGAGATTGAATTTGGGACAGGTTGGTCTTTGAAGAAGGTAAAGCTATGAATGTCTCAAAACTGCTAGAGATTTTAGTGCAACCAAAAAGAGAAGATAAAAAAACTCCCTCCTGAGCTATGGCTCAAAAAAAAGCCAATTAATGTAAGTGTGAAAGTATGGAAAGATCTTGTAAAAGCATATGAGAAGTATGATTCATAGAGGAAGTTTGGTGAGGAGAGTACACAGGTATTTGAATTTTCTCATAAGATTATATCAAATTTATTAAATGATTTTTTAAATTTTATTTGTGCATAGTTAAATTGAATTAGTATATGTTTCAGGACAAGGCCTCCAAGGATATGCTTGAAAAACTTTGTGCCACACATCACAGTGGCTAGAAAGGTTTATAGGCCTTGATCTGTACATTTGTAACTATATTTAATATGTTAAATGATATTTTTTTTATTTCTTAGGAAAAAGTAAATGATTGCATATTAATCAGTTTAACTAGTCCATGTGTCATGTTTTGACAAGAGGAGAAATATGTCTGACATCCAAATAAATTTGAAAAGGAAATTTACAAAGCAAAAAGTGGGCCAATTTTGTAATTTGGATGGAGAACAAGGATCAATAGTTGACTTTAAATAACTTAGTTGGATATTGTTGTGTTAATATGTCAATTTTCATTTCTTGTGTTGAGTTGTTTATTGATGCATAGGATGAGTTCTAAAGTGCTTCTCTATTTTCCCTAGATCACACTCAATTGTCCCATTATTTCATGTTGAGGAAAAAAAAAATTCTTAAAGGGAAATGGGTGACATCCATGCCTTATTTTCATCACATCTTTCAATTAATGACCAAGGTCTTTTAATATCTCTTAAGTGTCCTCATTTATGTTATGGGTTGTATCATTTGAGTAACTTAGTCCCATGTTGATTTGATTTATCTTTGTTTCTCTCAAACATGGTATCTCAAGGAGTCCTTCCTTGAATTCATGTTGCCATTCTACTAAGTGATCCACATGCATCTTTGTCATCCTTCCTCACAATGCTGCCATTCTTTTACATTGTAAGAATCTTTTGATGCATCTTGGTAGGAATCCTATAGATCTAACACATCCTTGTAGTCTACATCACTTGGCATAGCTAACCAGCCACTTAATTTTTCCATCTAATTTAAAAATAGGTAGTAAATTCCTATCTTCCAAGTTAAAAAACTCCATAAATAAAGCAATCAACAATTAAAAACCTGCAACCTGACCTAATCAACATAGATAACCATGTAATACTAGACTTATTAACATTCAAAATATAAATGGAATTTCCTTAACACCCAATAGAGCTATCCAAAAAACCTAACTAAAAACACAAATGTGTTCTCGCACATAATGGCCTAATGGTTGGTTGTCATAGAATTCAAACTACCAAAGTAACAACACTGATCAAGTTAACATATATACATAATTTTCATAAATAGATGAACCATTTATGTGCATGAATAAATAGTAGAAGGATGTAGATGAACTCAATTCATCTGACTTTATGCCTCTTTGCAGGAATTCCTCTTGAATCTCTAATATCATGTGCCCGCGACTTCCCTGTGGCTTTTACCTTTTGTTGCCACCTTTCCTCTTCACTATCAAAATTGTCTCCTTTTTCCTTATCTACATTTTTGGCTTTGACTTCTAATTCATCCCATGTTTTACCTTCCTCCTCTTCAAAATATTCTTCTTCTTCTTCGTCCTCATCTGAATCCACAAGAGATTCATCTTTTGAACCTTCCTCATTTGAGTCTAATTCATGTTCTACATCAGAGGGTTCATATCCTTGATTTGACTCTTTTGAATTATCAGAATTAGAATTACTAGCTCCCATATTCAAAAATTCCTAACCACCATCTTCAATAAATTTATCTGGATCATCAGTAATAGTCTTCAAAATTGGCCGCCAGTTCAAGCTCATTATGCTTTCATAATACTTTATATCCATGGAGTTCATCCATTCCTTGATGCCATCAACCAAATATTGAGGAATGGTGTCAATGTGGAGTACATCCCACTTGAAGTCTTTGAAAACAATAGCCATATCAAATTCCTTTTTCCCAAGTCCTACTCTCTCAAGGTTAACAATCTCAATCTCACTAATAGTGATTAATAAGAAAGGTAATTCCACCAACTCTACCAAACAGTTTACCATAGGAACTATAAAAGTAGAGGCTTTGAAAGGAAATCCATAAAAACTGAGCTCTCTAAATGGTATATCAAACTCTAGGTCAAAATATTTTAAATGAGGCTACTCCCATAGCTCTCTTACTCGCTTGAAAAATCCTTGAAACTCTGCATTGTTTTTATTTTTACTATCCCTCTCTCACTATTTTTCCTCAATTTCATCAGGATCATACATTGACCTTCCTTCCCCTCCTAAAGTTTGGGCCACATCCATTACCTCCACATAAAACTAGACATCATTGGTCTTCTTGGTTTGCACGCCATGATATTTTTGTACAAATTAAAATGAAGCAAAGTAATCATCTCCTTCTCCGTTGGCTGGAAGAATGCATGCTTTATGTTTTGATACATGATATCAAATCTCTCTTCTACTCTCATGGTTGAATATTGAAATCCATTATGGTGGGCCTCTAGAGTTCTAGTCATCTTTCTTCCTCTTCCACCAAATGCTGGCCTAATCCACAAGTTTTCTAGCCTAATTACCTTTGTTTTTGAAAGTTAAAGTTTTTCCTAAGTCACTAGTATAGCTCTCTTTGCCTTTTCAGACTCTTTCATTGCTATAGGGAATTAGCGCCTCATTGATTAACATTCTCAATCTCACTAATAGTGATTACTGAGAAAGGTAATTCCACCAACTCTACCAAACAGCTTACCATGGTAGGAACAATAAAATAAAAGGCTTTGAAAGGAACTCCATGAAAACCAAGCTCTCTAAATGGTATATCAAATTATAGTTCAAAATATTTTAGATGAGGCTACTCCTATAGCTCTCTTACTCGCTTGAAAAATCCTTGAAATTGTGCGTTGATTTTATTTTTCATGTCCCTCTCTTGTTCTTCTTCCTCAATTCCATCAGGATCATACATTGACCTTCTTTCCCTTCCTAAAGTTTGGACAAAATCCATTACCTCCACATAAAACTAGACATCCTTGGTCTTCTTGGTTCCCATGCCATGACATGGTTATGCAAATGAAAATGAAGCAAAGTAATCATCTCCTTCTCCACTAGCTAGAAGAATACATGCTTAATTTTTTGATACATGATATCAGCTCTCTCTTCTCCTCTCATGATTGAATACTGAAATCCATTATGGTGGGCCTCTAAAGTTCTAGTCATCTTTCTTCCTCTTCCACCAAATTCTAGCCTAATTGGCTTTGTTTTTTAAAGCTGAATTTTCTCCTAAGTAACCAGTGTAGTTCTCTTTGCCTTTTTAGACTCTTTCATTGCTATAGGAAATTAACACCTAATTGATTGACAATCTCAATCTCACTAATAGTGAGTACTAAGAAAGGTAATTCCACCAACTCTACCAAACAGTTTACTATAGGAACAATAAAAGCAAAGGATTTGAAAGGAACTCCATGAAAACCAAGCTCTCTAAATGGTATATCAAACTCTAGTTCAAAATATTTTAGATGAGGTTGCTCCCATAACTCTCTTACTCACTTGACAAATCCTTTAAACTTTACATTGATTTTATTTTTCCTATCCCTCTCTTGTTGTTCTTCCTTAATTTCATCAGGATCATACATTGACCTTCTTGCCCCTCCTAAAGTTTGGACCACATCCATTACCTCCACATAAAACTGGACATCCTTGGTCTTCTTGGTTCCCACACCATGATATGGTTATGGAAATGAAATGAAGCAAAGTAATCATCTCCCTCTTCGCTGGTTAGAATAATGCATACTTAATGTTTTGATACATGATATCAGCTCTCTCTTCTGCTCTCATGGTTGAATACTGAAATCCATTATGGTGGGCCTCCAAAGTTCTAGTCATCTTTCTTCCTCTTCTACCAAATGTTGGCATGATCCACAAGTCTACCAGCCTAATTGGCTTTGCTTTTGAATGCTAAAGTTTCTCGAGTCACTAGTGTAGCTCTCTCTACCTTTTTAGACTATTTCATTGCTATAGATTGTCTATGGGATTTAATCATTTGTACCACATGGTTGATGTTCTTTGAATCCTTGGATGCAAAGGAAAATTCATTAACATAAATACTACTAGGGAATTTCAATGTTGGCATGTAGTTGGAATTAAAGCCGGTACTTGGAACATTGAAAATTATCCTTATATAAGAATTCCCCCAATCTTGTTAACTTGTAGCACTCTTGATGGTGGATAAATAAAATGGAACCATGACGCCCTATATGGGTACTAGAACAACATCATTTTTTGTATTAGCCTAAATCATGAGCTCTCTAGAAATGGGGATATCATCCACTTTTTTGTAGGAAACCATCTTAGTGGATGGCTTGGAAGAGTCATGTCCATCTCCTATACCAATGCTCTCTGCAACCAATCTTATTGTAGTCTCCTCATTCTTTTTCCTTGCAAGTTTTTCTTGGTATTGTCAGCATTGCTCTTCTTTAGTCATCTCCTGATTATTAAATCATAAGGTTGCCTTGGAGATGCTTGATTATCCTCCATTTACCTTAGCCTTAGGTTTTTTTTTCACTTCCTCATCTTCATCATCATTGTTAAATGAGTATGCAACATCAGTGTATACTTTGGAGCTAACCACAGTTGCATTTTTAGGCCCTTTATCCTTAACAACCATAGTGTCAACAAGGAGCAATGAATAATTTTGTGTTTTGGGGTTACTAGTCTACAACTACAAATTTTGAAACCCAAGTGATACATTAAAAGCCATTCTATCCTTCACAATTTTTTAATTTCTTGAATTCAAACTTAAACTAGAGTCTCAAAATTTGATCCCTATTCTTGTTCTTGTAGAATTTATAAGATGAGGAAAAATTTCAGGGCCATCTCTTTGAACTACCTCCATAGCTGACTTATATTAACATGCATGGACATGATATGATTATATACATGAAAGGGTCACTTAAAAATAGTATAATCAAAGTACAAATTTTCCTAAAGAACTATTCTCTGTATGCTCAAGTATTGTTGCATGTCATAGGTTGCTTACAAACATAAATATTAACTCTCAAATATAGGGATATATAGACTAGTTAATTTTCAAAGAACCTTTGAAGCTTATTATAGTGCCAAAATTTCCTAGTAAAATATCCAATTCTGAAATATAGGAGAACAACATATATAGACCAATTAACTCTCAAAGGATCTTCGAGGAAAACATAATCATATATAGAAAAAAATGGATATTGGAAAAAATGAAGAAGATTGACTATCTCTATAGTTTTATGTTGTCATTGATGTCACCATCTTATGTATGCAAGCTTAAGACAGTGTTTGATCCAAAATTTTGGTTTGGTATCTGAATTGGTATTCGTGCTACTCTCTTTGATATTCTTGTCCGCATTCCTCCACAATTAGTAGTTGACGCTTGCATTTTTTGGAAATGGTTTGTAGATGGAAGGAGCACATACTCTCAAGATCTCATGTATCTGGTGCTCATACAAAATGTTTATTGCTTTTTCCATTGGATTCTATTCTTGGATGACAAATTGGGGTAATTGTGATATAGTGAATTAATTTTTCTAAGTAGATATATATGTGCAACCTATTTTAGGTACTTTTTGACATAATGTAGCATGTTGGAGGTTTGAATTACCTTTTTGAAATATTTTGTGAATGATTGGAGTCGAGAGTTGGCATTCTTGGTAAATATGAAGTGCATCTAATTAAGCCAACCTAATTGGTGCCTGTGAAAAGATCAGGTATATAAATGAATCTGTTGGACAGTTTTAAGCAAGAAGGAGAGACAAAGATAGAGGAGTAGAAGTGTGTGTATATGTAGCAGTTGTGAATGAAAAGGTGACTGGATGGTTGAAGTTTGTTTAATCAATCTATTGAGCATCACCAAAAATACATCAACACTTGTTAGGTGCATTATTCTCAGTTCAGTTTGGCTGTAAAGCCCAATTTTGTTGTGTTAGTATTTTTGTAGGTAGTGAACCTCTCTTGTAAGCAGTGAGATTTTGTATCAGGATAGTGAGTCCTTTCAGGGCAGTGAGCCTTTTATTTTAAGTTTGGAATTACTTTATATTGTGAGTTAGTCCTCACCATGGTTTTTCCCTCCTTGGGTTTTCCATGTAAAAATATGGTGTTTACTGTGTTGAATTACTTTATGTTATCTATGTTTCATGCTCATACTTAATGAGAGATAATGTGGTTATTGAATTGATATGTGTTGGATTTTTTATGTGAAATCTATGACAACTGATTCACCCCCCTCTTAGTTGTCCTGCATCTTTTAACAATTCTTATCAAAGCTTTGGTTCCTTGGTGTTGAGCTTAACCACTTAAGGATGATAAAGAAGAACTCCCAACTGCACTTAAGGATCCTGATAGAATTGAAATTGAAAACATAGATCTGAAGGAGAATCTAGATGAAGCAAATGAATGTGTCTGAAATCTGAAAGAAAAATTAAAGAAATTCAAGGAAAGACACAAAGAAGTGAGTGAGCAGTTGAGACAAGAGATATTGAAAGTGACAGTAGAAGTGAAGAAGATAATTGAAGAATTTCTTAATACAATGGTACAAAATAAATTTGAAGAGTGCTCTAAACATGAAAAATAGGTGGTAAACTTCAAGATTGAATTGGAAAAAGAAAATATTTGTGAAAATAATTTCAAATAAAGTTATGATAATATTGGAGAATTGCTTGCTAGACAGAAAACAAGTAAAGACAAAGATAGTTTAGGAAATAATGCAGGTGAAAGTTCAAAGGACAATAAGAGGATTCAGAACAAAGGAATGTAGAAGATAAATTCAAGAAATTTTTAAAAGGAGACCACCTGTGAGATAGCCTAATGCACAAAGGTATCCCTCTTTCAATGGTATTTGTTTCTTCTATAATAGATATGATCACAAGGCAATAGAATGCAGGAGCAGGAATAATCAGTTTTCCAGTCCCTTCACTGGACAATGCTTTGAATGTAAGAAGGTTGGACATAAGGCTATTGAATGCAGATCTCAGGTGAGAATGATAAGTCAGGTAATGAGGAATAGATTTATTTAAGGAAGAATGAATCAATTCATTAATGGCTATTGTTATACCTATAAAAAAATTGGACACAGAGCAAATCAATGTAGATCGAGAGGAAATGGAGGTTAGAATAATCAAAAAAATGTCATATGTTATAATTGTAATAAACTAGGACATGTTTCAAAGGTTTGCAGAAGTAAGAAAGGAAAGAAGTCTACTTCGTTAGAAAAGAATGATTCAGTAAAGAAGGTCAACATAGAAGAAATGAAGCAAGAGATGAATAAGATATGGAAAAAGAAAGAAGAGGAAAAACCTGATGCCACTGATGAATCTATTCCCTCATCTAGTATGGTCAAATTCTCCAGGAATTGCTGCTAGCATGGTCTTAGGGGGAGCATTATCAAAAAATTATAAAAACCCTTGGATAAATTTCATGTCAGAGGCTGGCATGAGAATGAGATGTGAAGAATGAAGAATCAGAGGTTGTGGAAAAAGAACTGGAAGAAATCATGTCATCATGATGATTTTCAGACTGAATTAGGGTTTTCAATGTTGAGAAGAATGCTTTTAGCAGCTTTTTGATGTTTACCACATTTAATGCACTTAGGGGAAAATTGATGGTCTTTAAATTAAAATTTATCAAGTCTTCTCAGTTAATTAAACATTTGAATAACTTGGAAGGTGCTCTTGTGAGATCTTGAAGACAACGTGAAGCTATTCTGAAGGGACTTTGAAGAAATTGACTCAGGTAATCTTGAATTCATTTCTCTATTTGCAAAAAGGGGAAGAAGGAAAAATGAAGAAGTTCTGATTGATAAATTAAGGAAATCACAGAGATGGACAAAGAATCATGTGATGTCATCCCTCTGAATCTAAAAGGAGTTGAGTTAGAAGAATTTAATCATAGAAAAATGAAAGATATGGAACTAGGGTTCAACGAAAGCGAATTACAGAACATCAAAACCCTAAGTATGGATTTATGGAGTGAATTTTTGTGGGTTGTTGATAAAAAGTTTATTTTGTTCTTATTGAATTGTTTCAAGGTTAGAAGTATTGTAATAGACAAACCCCACTTTGTTACGAAGGAAGCAATCGAGGAAATTATTGGCGTATGCTATATTGGGGATGTTAGACTAGAAAGAAAACTATAAAATACAAAGATGTGGAAGAGTTGAATAGCATTAATAAAGACCCACAAGCTCTATTGATAAACACTCTGAAGCATTTGGTTGTAAGGTATGTTGCATACAAAATATCTTATTAGATCTATTTTAGAAATCGTGAATGTTTCACATTGTCCATTGCTATTTATATTGCAAATATGATAGTTAAGGAGAATAGGAAATTTGATTTGTGTAGCTTTTTTCTTGAGAATCTTTCTAAAAATGTTTGTATGTCTGTAATTGAGGGTTATCCCTTTTGTTTCAGATCTTTACTAGTGTGCTTGGTGTTTTAATTTTTGTGTTCCCTACCAGGAAAACATAATATGGTATGGAAATCTGGGATTACTATTGGAAAATAGGACTACAGATATCTGGGAGAGTTGGAAGATAATTCAAGTATGTATAAATCCTATTTCATATCTTTGAAAAAAAATCTTTGCTCTGGTACATCTGCTTCGAGTCAGTTTGAGGTAGGATCTTCCTTTGGAAAAAAGGAATTGGAGGTTGTCATTAGTGACTCCCCTCCGAAATCAAAGAAGAGGAAATTTATAATTGAAGATATCATTGATATCTCGGAAGAAAATGAGAAAGTATCCCCTAATGACATCTAGTCTATGATTATTGAAGGGAAGATGAAAAAGATTGGTGAATTATGGAGTGTAGCCTCTCCTATTGAGAGACTAAAGATTTATGATGCTTTGGTATAATATCTACTTCAGAAAGGTATTGGAGTACATTAGTCGTTTCTGATTTCTTTCAAGAAAATCTAATTGAGATTGTTGAAGAAAGCATGTTGCTTGAAGGTCAGGAAGGATGCAAGTTTGAAGCTTTGGTCGAAAAGAAGTGTGTTAGAGATAAAGGAAGACTATTTGAATTGATTGTGGAAGAAATGCATTAATGAAATTTTTGATATTTACAAGTATTGTCTCCAGTGGCCTGTTGCAGTAGATAATTCCAAAAGTAAAATTGAAGAAATTGAAATTGAAGTGAACAACATTGGAAATTTTTTTGACATCTTTGAAGACAAAGAAGGTAAGAAAAGATTGAGAGTTGATGAATTACAAGATGCACTAGTTTTTCTACAAAGATAGAGAGATGATGTAGTGAAAACCTTTTAGTTTCTTAAAGAGATTGTTGAGGTCCGGTTAGAACATATTTTGGGAATACTCACTGACGCAAAAGATGATGAAAGATATAGTTCATATTGGTCACTGTATTTTACTTTGTTGGGTTTATTGGAAAGCATCTGCACAAGAATGAATTTAGCTACTTTTTACTAGAAGAAATTGCATCTAGTTCTTGAGGAAAGGTACAAGAGAGTGTTTCAGGCGAAGAGTGTCATTTTTACTTGAATCTTGAGTGATCAATTTTTGTTGTTTCTTCTGTGAAGAGGAAGATAAGGAAGGAAAAGTAGTTTATTAAAATTTTTGATGGTTGGAAGTTTTTTTAAAATATTTTTTATGTTACCATGTTTAAACTTGTTTATATCCTTTTTGGCTTCCCTTTTCCTTTGATGTCAAAGGGGGAGAGAGTAAGAGTATGAAGAGAGCGTTAGAGCAGAGTTAGAGTATTGGGAGAGATTTGAAGTTTTGGAAAAGTTTTGAAGAAGTTTTTTACATGTTGCCATGAATGAAAAAGGGTAAGATTGTTGGAAAAATGAAGAAGATTGACTATCTCTATAGTTTTGTTTTGTCATTGATGTCACCATGTTGTGTCTGGAAGATTAAGATAGTGTTTCATCTAGCATTTTGGTTCGGTATCTGAATCGGTATTCATGCTACTCTCTTTGGTATTCTTGTCTACATTCCTCCATAGTTAGTAGTTGATGCTTGCAATTTTGGGAAATGGTTTATAGATGATAGGAGCACATACTCTTAAGATCTCATGTATTCGGTGTTCATACAAAATGTTTATTGCTTTTCGCATTAGAGTCTATTCCTAGTCAACTTCTTGAGGTAATTGTGATGCAGTGAATTAATTTTGCTATGTGGATATATGTGTGATCTATTTTAGGTCCTTGCTGACATAATGGAGTGTGGTGGAGGTTTGAATTACCTTTTTAAAATATTTTGTGAATAATTGGAGATAACAATTGGTATTCTTGGTAAATATGAAGTGCATCTAATTTAGCCGACCTAATTGATGCCTGCGAAAAGATCAGGTATATAAATGAATATGTTGGAAATTTTTATGCGAGAAGGAGAGACAGAGAGAGATGAATAGAAGTGTGTGTATATGTAGCAGTTGTGAATGAAAAGGTGAGCGAAAGGATGAAGTGTGTTGAATCGGTCTATTGAGCATCACCGAAACTACATCAGCACTTGTTTGGTGCATTATTCTTAGTTCATTTTGGTTGGAAAGCCCAATTTTGTTGTGTTAGTCTTTTTGTAGGAAGTGAGACTCTCTTGTAAGCAATGATATTTTATATCAGGACAATGAGTCCTTTTAGGGTAGTGATCCCTTAGTAGCGAGCCTTTTATTTTCAATTTGAAACTACTTTATATTGTGAGTTAATCCTCACGATGGTTTTTCTCTCCTTGGGTTTTCCACATAAAAATATGGTGTTTAATGTGTTAAATTACTTTTTTTTATCTATGTTTCATGCTCATACTTAATGATAGATAATGTGGTTATTGAATTAATATGTGTTGGAGTTTTTATGTTTGAAATCTATGACAACTAGTTCACCCCCCCATTCTCAATTGTCATGCATCTTTTAACAAGGCAGAGGGTCGGAACTTAAGGTTATGCAATAGAATTTAAAGTTTATAGTTAAATTGTATAACAATTATTTTTATGATCTTTACTAACATTTATTAGAATTGTTGCATGTTTTACATCATTGGAATGACATATTAGCTGTAACTTTTTTGAAATTTTATTATGGTATGCGCACTTTGATATGATGTAATATGATTATGGTTTCATCTTGTATGTTGTAATACTAGATATATAATAGAAAAATAAATTATTGGATGAAATAAATAATAAATTTTCATTTGGGTAAGAGCAGGATCATCATGGAAAAAATAGGCCCTTAAGTGGCAAAAATTCAGAAAAATCAGATTTAGGCAACTTGACGTAAAAATTTGAATAAGTTATTTATATTATTTCAAAAATATGTAATAATAGGATCTGTAGAAAATTGAATGCAGTTTCTAAACTACTAGGTTTATTTAAAAAAATAATAATCTATTTGGTGAAAATTTGAAATTTCAATGCAGTAGTACTTAAATTTCAAGGAAAAAATAAGTAGGTGTCTGTCTGACCACCTTAAACATAATAAAATGATAATATTTTTTTATAATATTTTAGATATAAGTAGAGGACTCATGTCCCGATGTGATGCATATTTTTTAGTAATTTTTTTCCAAGTACATAATTAATTATAATTTTTTTATTCCAACTTTTGAAAAATATAAAAACTTGTATGTCTAACCACCTTAACTTGGTCAAAACTTTATGAAATTCAATTATTTATTTTTTAATCCTATAGTATGCAAAGAATAGAATGTGACGCATGTTTCAGATTCAATAAATGTGATACGATTTGAAATCTATAGATGTTTTTCAATCAGCCTATCAATCGGGACTTTAGTCGTAATTCAAATAGAAAATGAATAATAATTATTTATTAAATTCAAAGTAAAGCATAATTTATATTGGTGGAAATATAATAATCTCCTTTAAAAACCCTTTTTGTTTCATCAATTTTGGGTAAAAAAAAGTCGTCAGCCACATACCCTAGACATATCCATCATATCGCCACTTTTTGGCCCATCATGATCTTGCACATACCCATTTTAAATGTTTTTTTATGCATAACATGGGTCTTAAAGATCAATATTATCCTCATCATGATATAGATCCAAAAAATATTGGTTCTACTAGTATAGATCACATGGTAGAGGATGATGATGATGCAGATATGGAAGACATAGAGGCTGATGACAATGATGATGATGGTGATGATAATCATCATGACGATGATCACGATGGTGATGATGATGAGGCAGTTGCTGGTAGTAGCTAGTGACATTCATGATCATATAGACTGCATCATGGATCATTGTTGATATATCGTTATGATGCCTGTTTTCATGGTTACTAACATATGTATCATTTTCACAGCCTACAATACCATATTATTGAGTTGTATCATACTGACATGTATCATTTTCACTTATATCATTTGAACATGTATCATCTTGACTTGTATCAATTTGAGTTACATAATTTATCACTTTTACTTATATCATTTGTACATGTATCATTTTGACATGTTACTGATCTATTAGCATATTTTATTTTCACTTATTTTAGTTATATATGATGATGCTCTTATCAGTATTGACTTGTCAATTTATATATATTAAAAGTTGTCAATGATTTTTGGATGGATAATTTATGATGATATTAAAAGTTGTCAATGATTTTTGGATGGATATTTATTACATATGATGATTTTAATTTAACGCTCAGGATGGATTTTGTCAAATTCAATTAAATTATAGATATTTGGCTCAGTTGTTTTAATTATAGATGATGATCATGTTATAATAATTATCTTTTTACTTAATCATATGATTTAAATAATTAAATTACTTACTCTATAATCATGAGTTATCTAAGAGGTATGATATATTTAACTAATTAAATTTAAATAAAACATATTAAACTAATAAATGGAAGCAAAAAAAGAATTTTTAGAAGCTAAAAAGGAAGAAACAATGGAAGCCAAACTAGAAATAAACCAAAAGCAATATTTGAAGCAAAACTTGGCGTTATCTAGGAAGTAAAAATAGAAGCAATTTAGGTAGCAAACAAAGAAGTAATAATGGAAGCAATTTTAGAAGAAAATACAAATGCAATAATAGAAGCCATATTAGAAGCAACAAAAGAAGAAAAAATGAAAGAAAAGATAGATGCAAGAAATGGCATTATATCAGAAGAAAAATTGGAAGCAAAACCAGAAGTAAAATTGGAAGCAAAACCAAAATCAAAATTGGAAGCAAAACTGGAAGAAAAAATGGAAGCAAAACTGGAAGAAAACCTGGAAGAAAAATAGGAAGAAAACCTAGAAGAAAACCTAGAAGCAAAAAAAGAATCAAAACCAGAAGAAAAATCAAAAGCCAAACTAGAAGCAACGAAGGACGTCATAATGGAAGAAAAATTGGAAGCAACAAAGGATGGCATGATGGAAGCAAAAATTGGCATCAATTAGGAAGCCAAAAAATAATCTATTTTTGATTTCATACTAGAAGAAAAACATGAAGCAAGATTGGGAGAAAAACTAGAAGCAACAATGGGAGCAGAACTAGAAGAAAACCTATAAGCAAAATGAGAAGTAAAACTATAATCAAACCTGGAAGCATCACAAGAAGCTAAACCAAAAGAAAAATCTGAAATGAAACTAGAAGTAACAAAGGATGTCATAATGGAAGAAAAACTTGAAGTAACAAAGGATGCCATAATGGAAGAAAAACTTGGCGTCAATTAGGAAGGAAAAAAAGAAGCTATTTTCGACGTCATACCAGAAGAAAAACAGGAAGCATGACAGGGAGCAAAACTAGAAGCAACAATGGGAGCAGACATGGAACAAAAATTGGAAGCCAAATTGGACACTAATTTAGGTGCTATTTCTGACACTAAATTGGTCTTGCTTCTTAGGTCTATCCTTGGTGGTAAAGGCGGCGATATTGCTTGTGCCATTTTTCTGGTGCAAAAACTAGCACTCAAGTGGGCACTAAATCTGGCACAAATTTTGGTGCTAAAGTGAACATGCCATTTAGCACCAAAGTTTGCACCGTGAGATTTTTCCAATTGATGAACTCAAATGCACTAAATTCTTGTGCTATTTTAGGCGCTAATTTCCTATTGTGCTATAATGTTTTCTATATATCCGAAGTCAATTTTGAACATTTGTAGGTAGAGGAATAGAGTGCAAACTGAGGGCTACAAAATCAACTTTAGAATTTCAAAAAAGGGATAAAAAGACTCATTCACCCTTGGGTGAATTAGTCGTAGTAGGATGCTTTAAGAAATTTTTGGTGACAGATGTATAGTACCTTAACCTTCTCAGATCTTCCAATTATTTTTTTTTTCTAATATTTTTATCATAATACTTCATGTTTCAAGGGATATATCTCATAAATTATATTGTTAATGCACCTTTATTCTTCTCCCAAAACTAATGTTTAGTCATATTTTGTTGTTTTTTTGTATTAAGGATGTTAGGGAAGCAAAGTGTCCAAACATAGGGTTGACTCAACTTATGCATTGTAGGTCAATTCTAATCATTTGTGACACTCTCCCTCTTCATAGTGAAATAGATAAATATGGATTTATGATTAGGTGGACACCCCCTTTGCGCTTTTTAGTGTAGTTCCCTCATTTTTAGGTCTTCCTATCCCCTTCCCCCTTCTCTTCATTTTAATACTATTTTTCCTAATTAAGTGAAGGTATTTTTTATTTTTTCATTATTTTTGAAGGATAATAGCCAAGACCTTTTGTTGTTTCTTGCATGTTGAGCTCTATGAGCACATGAATGGCTTGTTATTTTTACCACATCCTTTTCCATTATAGCCAAGTTGTTTCAAAAGTTGATAATCTCATCCCTAAATGGCTTCCATTTATTTCAAGGAAGGTGGTTTTTCATAGTAATTATCATTGTAATTGGATTTGTAATTTGTATTTTTCCTCTTTGCGATAAATTCTGGAATTGGATGTTCTTGATGATTTGATGATAGATTATCTTTATACAATTTCATATTCTTTCTCTTTTGCTACTTTTTATTGTGTAATCATGTATTCCCACGTGAATGTAGCTATGAAATATAATGATCCCCAATATTCATCAAAAATTATTTTCATTTATGAAAGACAATCAGGATCATCCTCAATTTGTAAAGGTTGTACTTCTAAAGTTGGTACCAATGTGCTAAAGGGACTCTTCATTCATGTTTCAGTTTGTAGACAATTTTAAGATTTTGGATTTGTTTTCATCATGTAAACCTTATTACTGTAAGTACATATTTAATTAGATGATGAAGCATTGAAAGAATTCCTTTCATTTAATGAATTCACGGTCTACCCAAGAGAAGATTGGATGAAAGGTCATGGGGCATGACATGGATGGGTGTTTGTAATGTAACCCTACAAACTTCGGTATGTAATGTTATTACACCAAGAGGTTCTTGTTGGAAAAATGGAAAGATTGAAGGTTTTTTCATTGATGTCAACTAGTCAACTAGTTATCAACTAGTTGCTATTGGAGGTATATGTCGAGGATATTGAGAAAATTGTATTAAAGATATGTTGTAAGTGTTCAGTGGTTGCTCTGGGTTTTGGTCCAGATTAAATCCTATGTTTGTGTGGTTTATATATGTTGTTTATGGCTGTTAGAACATGCTATATCAATATTTTTGGTTGTTGATTTATTGTACAGTGGAAATTGTCTTCACTAGTTGTGAACTATGTTTTTCAGTGTTTCTGGTTGAGGTCCGAGAGAAATGTTGTTTGTCTAGATTTTTTATTGATGAAGTTTGATTATGTGCAGCTATAAAGTTAAGTTATCCTGATTGTATTGAAGTTAATTTTGGCATTTGGAAAGTTCATTTTTAATGGTTCTATGTGTTTTACACTAGTTTGGCCAACCTTGTGTGAAATAATATTTTTGAGGATGATGAAGCATGTTGGATCTATTTGGGTCCATATGAAGCATGTTTTTGGGTTTCCCTCATTCTACTTCCACCCTAGAATATTTTGGCACCGACCTAATTTGAATTTGGATTTGGATGGATGAATTTCGATATGTTTCAAAGTTGAAGATGGTATAAAAGAAAGATAATTTAAGTGATGGAAAATGTACAATAGTGAAGAAGAAGAGAGATAAGAGAAAAGAGAAAGTAAAGTTTGGTGTGACATTGATTATATTTAGTTAGTGTATGTTTTGCAAGTGTGGAAGATCAGTGCTAAGCTTAATGTCAAGTTTTCGGATCTAGTGAGTAGAAGGTGAACTCTATCATTCATGCAAGTTGATCAATTTTTTGTGGTGGAATCATTTGTTGGATTCAGATTGTACTCTCTCTATAACAAGTCTTCTTTTCCTTCTTTGTATCTTTGTGGTAGTGAGCCCTCTGGGTTGTTAGTCCTGTTGGATAGTGAATCCTTGTTCTGGACAGTGAGTCCTTATTTTAGGCAGTGAGCCTCTTGTAATAAATTTTTATATTTTGTATAGTGCGAGTTAATCCTCACCATGGTTTTTCCCTCATTGGGTTTTCCACGTAAATCTTTTTTAATTTTTTTTATGTGTTGTATTTGAGTTTTTGCATTGGAATTTGATGATTAATCATTTAAGCAGTATTAAGTATTAGTTTCAGTGATTAAATTAAAGGTTTAATTCTATGACAACTAATTCAACCCCCTCTCAATTTTCCTATTCAACAATTGGTATCAGAGCACCCTTCCTTGGCGAAGAGCTTAACCACTTGAGGAAGGTTTAGGATGGATGGAAAAATGGTTTTTGATTATTCAAGGTTCAATGGAACTAATTATGCTACAAAGTTTCCAAAAAGAGCTAAAATGAATAAACAAAGATATGAGATAGAAAAGATCGGAAAGAAGATTAATAGAGATTACTATGTGAATGAGAATGCTATTATATCTAATGAAGATTCAAAATATGAAAATATTTATGAAAATGAATGCTTGTTCTTGGAAATTAAGGATGAACCTACTTCTGCTAATTATTCAAAATAGGTAAATGAAAGCCCTCTGGAGAATGAGAAAAATGAAGGTACGGTTATCTCTACCCTACATGCTAAACATAGAGAAGAATGCTTGGGTAGTTGATAGAGGTTGTTCACAGCACATGACTAAAAATAAAAGTAATTTTTTTAAGCTTGAAATATATGATGGAGGCTTAATTATGTTTCGAGATGATAATTATGGTACTAAATTTTTTGGGATAGGTTTAGTGATTTTTGATGGCAAACATCATACTAACAATGTCTACTATGTTAAGGGTTTAAGGAATAATTTTTTGAGTGTTGCTCAGATGTGCAGAAAAGGATATGATCTTGTGTTTAAGGATGAGAGATGTGAGATCTAGAAAGGATCTAGAACATTGATTGCTATAGGAAAGAAATCTGAAGGGAACATCTATCAACTTAAGGGTGTTGATGGATGATGTTTTATGACTCAGATTAATGACAATTGGTTATGGCATAGAAGAATTATTTCATATGAATTTTGATAAATTGGTAAGGATTAGTGTTGTTCAAGCCATGAGATACTTACCGAGAATTACATATCCTATTAATGGCATTTGCAAAAATTATCAGTTTGAAAAGCAAGCAAGAAATTATTACAGATCAAAGGAGCAGTCCACTACCAGAATACTAGCTTTAGTTCATATAGATCTTTGTGGTCTAAAAGAGTAATAAGTCTACTTGGTGAAAGGTACTTTATGATTTTAATTGATGATTATTCTATATATACATGGGTTACATTTATTAGAGAGAAATCAGATGCATTAGATAGATTTAAGGCATTTAATGCTATGGTTGAAAATGAAGGGAACTTGAAGGTTAAATTTTTATGTTTTGATAGAGGTGAAGAATTCACCTCCCATGAGTTTAAAATGTTTTGTGAAGTGAATGGAATAAAAGGATAGTTATCTACCCTGAGAAATCCTCAGTAGAATGGAGTTCTTGAAGGAAAAATAGAACAGTTCAAGAAGCTACTAGATCAATGATTACTAAGGCTGGTTTACTAAAGTTCTACCGGAAAGAAGTTATTCATACTATTGTTTATGTATTCAATAAATTTCAAGCAAGAGAAAATAGTACAAAGACTCCCTATGAGTTATGGCATGGAAGAATTCCTATTGTTGAATATTTCAAGGTATTCGGAAGCAAGTGTTATATTAGAAGAGATGAAGAAACTTTGGATAAATTTGGTACATGAATTGATGAAGAAATTTTTCCTAGATATTCTACTAATATCAAGGCATACAAATGTTTCAATAAAAGACTAAGAAAGATTGTAGAGATACCGAATTTTAAGGTTGATGAGACAATAAAGAATTCTATTGACATTGATGGATATGCATTTGATGAACCTGATTGTACAAAAATAGAAAATATTGTGGAAGAACAAGACAAATATGAGCAAGGGAAGTAGGATGAAAAAAATGAAACAAAAGAAGATGCTCCAGTGATGTCCCCTAAGACACAGAAATATATATAAAAGAATCATTCAGAAAATAAGATTATTGGAGAAAAGACAAAAGGTGTGTTGACTAGAAGTATAGTTGTTGCTAAAGTGAATCTATGTTTACTTTATCAGATTGAACCAAAGACTATAAGTGAAGCTTGTAAAGATGAAAATTGGAAGGAAACAATGAAAGAATAACTTATGCAAATTAAGAAGAATAAAACTTGGGAATTGGTCCCAAGACCAACATATAAAAACATAATTGGATCAAGGTGGGTATTGATAAATAAGTTGCATGAGAGTGGAGAAGTTGTTAGAAACAAAGTAAGGCTTGTGTGTAAAGGCTACTAACAAGTAGATGACATAGGTTTTCAGGAAACTTTTTCTCTGGGAGCAAGAATGGAAGCTCTAAGGATGTTCTTGGAATTTGCTACTCATAAGGACTTTAAGGTCTATCAGATGGATTCCAATTCAAAATTTTTGAATGGTGAACTAGAAGAAGTTTATATGGAACAACCAGAAGGATTTCAATTACCAAATCAACCAAATATGGTGTGTAGATTGAAGAAAGCTTTATATTGGTTGACGCAAGCTCCTAAAGCTTCATATGTGAGGACAGATAGGTATTTGTTTCAAAAAGACTTTAACAAAGGTACTGTAGATAGTAATTTTTATTTTAATATTGAAAATGATAGAATCTTGATTGTAGTAGTGTATGTTGATGAAATTATCTTTGGAGGAAATGAAAATATGTCCAAGAGGTTTGTGGAAGAGATGCAAAAATAATTTGAAACGTCTATATTTGGGGAAACGAATTTATTTCTTATGCTACATATTAATCAAACAAAGAAGGGAATTTTTCTTTTCACAATTTAAGTATGTGAGGGAGATGTTGAAATTTTTTAGGATGGATGGTTCCAAACTAGTTGGTACTCTAGTGGTGACTTGTTGTAAATTGGCTATTAATGATGATTCACCTAAGATTGATCAAAGCAAGTATAGATCTATGATTGGCATACTATTGTACTTGACTACTACTCGACCAGATATCATGCATGTTGTCTGTCTTGTGACTAGCTTTCAAGAAGACCTTGAGGAATCTCATTTTGCTCCTATTAAAAGAATTTTTAGATATTTAAATGGCACTTTCTATTATGGATTGTGGTATCCTAAAGATACTAACTTTACACTTAGTGCCTATACAGATGTAGACTGGGGTGGATGTGTAGATGATAGAAAAAGTACAAATGGTGGTGCATTCTTTCTTGGATGCAAATTGGTGGCATGGTCGAGTAAAAATCAAGATTCAGTCTCCTTGTCTACTGCTGAAGATGAGTATATTATTGCTACATCTTGTTGTACACATGTTTTATGGATGAAACAGACATTGAAATATATCAAAATGGCATAGATGATCCCATTTCTATTTTCTGTCATGAAACAAGTGCAAACAATATTTCAAAGAATCCTATGGTGCACTCAAGGAAAAAGCATATATCTATTCGATATCATTTCTTGAGAGAGAAAGTCATGGAGAATGAAGTAAAGCTTGAATATGTTTTGACAAAGGATCAGATTGTTAATATTTTCATGAAGGCTCTTATTAAAGATACTTTTGAGTATCTTTGTGAGAAGTTAGGGGTTATTTTCGGGTATGTGCAGGATCATCAAAGAAAAAACAAGCCCTTAAGTGGCAAAAAATTCAAAAAAATCAAAGTTAGGAAACTTGATGTAAAAATTTGAATAAGTTATATATATTATTTTAAAAATGTGTAAGAATAGAATCTGTAGCAAATCGAATTTAGTTTCTAAACTACTAGGTTTTTAAAAAAAAAAAATCTATTTGGTGAAAATTTGAAATTTCAATGCAGTAGTACTTAAATTTAAGGGAAAAAATAAGAAGTAGGTGTTTGTCTAACCACTCTAGCCACAATAAAATGATAATATTTTTTTATAATATTTTAGATATAAGTAGAGGACTCATGTCCTAATGTGATGAATATTTTTTGGTAATTTTTTTCTAAGTAAATAATTAATTATGAATTTTTTATTACAAGTTTTACAAAATATAAAAAACTCGTATGTCTGACCACCTTAACTTAGTCAAAACTTCATGAAATTCATTTTTTATTTTTTTAATCCTATAGTATGCAAAACATAGAATGTGACGCATGTTTTGGATTCAAAAAATATGATACCATTTGAAAGTTATAAACATTTTTCAAACAGTTGATCCAAAATTTTGGTTTGGTATCTGAATTGGTATTCGTGCTACTCTCTCTGATATTCCTCGCTGCATTCCTCCATAGTTATTAGTTGACACTTATGGTTTTTGGAAATGGTTTGTAGATGGTAGGATCACGTACTCTCAAGATCTCAGGTATCTCGTGCTCATACAAATTTTTTATATTGTTGGATTCTATTCTTGGCCGACTTCTTGGGGTAATTGTGATATGGTGAATTAATTTTTCCATGGAGATATATGTGCGACCTATTTTAGGTCCTTGCTGACATAATGTAGCATGCTGGAGGTTTGAATTACCTTTTTGAAATATTTTGTGAATGATTGGAGCTGACAGTTGGTATTCTTGGTAAATATGAATTGCATCTAATTAAGACAACCTAATTGATGCCTGCAAAAAGATCAGGTATATAAATGAATATGTTGGATAGTTCTAAGCAAGAAGGAGAGACAAAGATAGAGGAATAGAAGTGTGTGTATATGCAATAGTTGTGAATGAAAAGGTGAGTGAACGGATCAAGTGTGTTGAATCAGTCTATTGAGCATCACCGAAACTACATCAACACTTGTTAGGTGCATTATTCTCAGTTCATTTTGGATGTAAAGCCAAATTTTGTTGTGTTAGTATTTTTGAAGGTAGTGAGCCTCTCTTGTAAGCAGTGAGATTTTGTATTAGGATAGTGAGTCCTTTCAGGGCAGTGATCCTTTTATTTTAAGTTTTGAATTACTTTATATTGTGAGTTATTCCTCACCATGGTTTTTCCCTCCTTGGGTTTTCCATGTAAAAATATGGTGTTTACTATGTTAAATTACTTTATGTTATCTATGTTTCATGCTCATGCTTAATTATAGATAATGTGATTATTGAATTGATATGTGTTGGATTTTTTATGTTTGAAATCTATGACAACTAATTCACCCCCCTCTCAGTTGTCCTACATCTTTTAACAATTGGTATTAGAGCTTTGGTTCCTTGGTGTTGATCTTAACCACTTAAGGATGATCCTAATGGCTAATTAGATGGATGATAAAGAAGAACTCCCGACTACTAGATACTTAATTCCTTGGGTGGCATCCAACCACCTCATGCAATAACTTCATCTTCACATTCCTTCACTTCTTTCAAGCATTTCATCACTTTGCTATGTGTAGTTACACATCTGTCCTAAAGCTCAAGCAATCTCTTCTTAGAAATTATTTACTAAACTTAGTTTGTAGTCTACTCCATTAGGCTAGAGGTATACTTCTTGAGGGAATCAACTAGAAACTTTAAATTCTCAATAGGCATTAGAGAATTGTCAACCATGGTATCGAGGGTAGCATCTTGTAGTGCCTTGATGGTATCATTGATTGTTTCAGTCCCCTTTTAATGACTTTCTATAATCTCCTTTCTCCTAAAGGTAAGACAAGTATCTCTAAGCTCCATGCTCTGAATAGGTTTAGATATTATTTAGATCTACACAACCTTGATGTGATCGGAGCTAAATCAACTGGGGAGGAATTGCTGGTTGAATCCTTTTTCATCTTGTCAAAAGACCCTTGAGTGTATTGCTAGAGGATTCTTTGGATGATTTTGATGGCTCCATGGTCCTTTGGGATTCTTCTTCATTTATTTGAACTTATGTTTCTTCTTGGTTCTCTTCTTTCTCTTCTTCTTCTTCTTTTCTGGAGGGGTTTTCCTTTTGCCTATCTTTGTTTTCATTCTCATGTTTATCCTTATCATCTTTCTTATCATTTTTTGCTTCTTCTTGACCTTTTTCTTCTCCAATTTTATTTTATTCACCTTCATTACCAGTTTCCTCATTTTGCTTGTCATGGTGGTCTTTAGTACCATCATTGGCATCAACATTATTCTGGTCTTCATTATTTTCACTAGATGCATTTTCAATATCTTTTGGAGGAGAAGATGTCTCAGAGGAAGAATTTGTATTATCTACCAATGGCGAAGAGTTCACCACATTAGCTATGTCATCAAATAATGGAGTTTCTTCTATAGTTTGAGCATTTATATCTTCTGAAACTACTTTGAAAATAGGTAAATTGGTAATTTGAGGAATATTTTCCTCTACATATGTAACCTTTGCACTATCATGCTCCTTTTCTTGAGTTGTTTCGGATGATGAAACTAGCATCATCTTAAATTTATCTATAGTATATTTAACTATATCCACTGTATATTATTTTAGCTTTTATGTTCGGTCCTTGTCTCTTCCCATAAGTATGGTTACTCTTTGTTTAACCTTGAACCCTTTAATATACACTTCAATTAGTGTGGCTTTTTCATTTCCAGATAACAAGGATCCAATTTCCTCTAGAGCATCAGATTTCATGTTATCTTACTTTTCAACAACCTCATGCCTTCTTTCCATCAATGCACTCCACAAAACTATAGGCACTTTGTCTTGAATGTTGTTTATATCAACCTATAGCATGATAATATACTAAATGATTACTTCAACGATTGTTTCCTAACCTTTTTCATCCATTTCTTCAAATAAATTTGCAGTGAATTTTAACATATTGTCATGATTCAGCATATTATTAACAAGAACATCTACTTTCATAGGAGATTTAACACTTACTAGAGGATTTTTTATCTCTTTCTTCTTATGTGTTTTCTTTGCAGATCCTTCCTTTGATTTCTTTTCTTTCTCCTTCTCATACTTCTTGTGAACATGTACTATGAAAGCTTCTCTTTCCAATTCTATTTCCTCTTCCTCTGAAGTGTCCACTATGTCAATTTTAGTCTTCTTTGTTTCAGTGCTTGCTTCTTGAGACATACCTTCACCACTTGTAGAGGAACCACTTCTCCTTTTTTGTTGAGTTGTTGTTCTCCTTCCACCACAACACTTAGATTTATTTCTATAAAATCTTTTTTTTTCTTCCTACTTTTAGAGGCAACAGGGGGTGCTATTGGAGGTATGTCCCTTCTCCTTAAGGTTCGGATGCTAGGTATAGAGGGTATAGACACATTAATTATTATTGGAGCACTAAGCTCCACCTTTTTCCTTTTAACAACAGATGTGGCAGTAGGTTTTGGAAATGTAGAGGTAGGGGTGGAAGCTAATCTTCCTAATGTATGTGGTCTGAAGAACTCACCTTTTGTACCAACTACTTTGGCATCCCTCTCTATAGTAATTTCTCTTAGTCTAGGTCTACTTTACCTTTTGAAAGTCCATGCAACTCAAATTATTGTTCTATCTTATTATTCACTCTTTTGGTTCTCATAGGTGTGGAAGTCTCCAAGTGTACCTCAGTTGATTTATCTTCATATGTGTCATGCCTTGGCAAAGAGGAGTCATTAGGTCTATTTAACAATAACTCAATTTTGAGCCTCATCTTCAAAAATCTCATATCCAAGAAGCTCAATCCATATTATTTTGGGTTCAACTTCCTCTATTATACATTAATTAGTGGATACAAGAAAATTTATATCATTTTCATAATTCTCCAGTAAAATTTTATGAATTCTTTCTCCGTCATACATGTTCTTTTGGAATATTGTGAAAAATGTAGTCAATGCATTATCTTGAGCTTTATAGTCTCCAATGTTGTGTAAATAATCAAAAAAATTGTGTGTTACCAATATGCTTTTGTCCCACACAATGCCTCTTCTTCTGAGTCGCTCCCTCAAGAGGTAGAATAATGAGCATACAATCAGAGTTGTTGTTCTCCTTCCAATCTGAGCTTGATCTCTTCTTCCACCACAAGACTTAGATTTCTTTCTATAAAATCATTTTTTTCTTCCTACTTTAAGAGGCAACAGGGGGTGCTATTGGAGGTACATCCTTTCTCCTCGAGGTTCGGGTGCTAGGTATAGAGGGTATAGACACATTAACTATTATTGGAGCACTAAGCTCCACCTTTTTCCTTTTAACAATAGATGTGGCAATAGGTTTTGGAAATGTAGAGGTAGGGGTGGAAGCTAATATTCCTAATGTATGTGGTTTGATGGACTCACCCTTTGTACCAACTACTTTGGCATCCCTCTCTACAGTAATTTCTCCTAGTCTAGTCTACTTCACCTTTTGAAAGTCCATGCAACTCAAAGTATTGTTCTATCTTATTGTTCACTCTTTTGGTTCTCATAGGTGCGGAAGTCTCCAAGTGTACCTCAGTTGATTTATCTTCATATGTGTTGTACCTTGGCAAGGAGGATTCATTAGGGCTATTTAACAATAACTCAATGTATCTTTGAGCCTCATCTTCAACAATCTCATATCCAAGAAGCTCAATCCATAATATTCTGGGTTCAACTGCCTCTATTATACATTAATCAGTGGATACAAGAAAATTTATATCATTTTCATAATTCTCCACCAAACTTTTATGAATTCTTTCTCTGTCATACATGTTCTTTTGGAATATTGTGAAAAATGTAGTCAATGCATTATCTTGAGCTTTATAGTCTCCAATGTTGTGTAAATAATCAAAAAATTTGTGTGCTACCAATATGCTTTTGTCCCACACAATGCCTCTTCTTCTGAGTAGCTCCCTCAAGAGATAGAATAACAAGCATACAATCACAGTTCTGAATTTAAAACAATACTTATTCATTATAGTTTTTTTCAAGTTTTCTAGAAGTTGTTGCTAGAGCAATTCACATAAGGGTATGTGAAGGATCATGATGGGCCAAAAAGTGGCAATATGATGGGTATGTGGCTGACGAATTTTTTCTTACCCAAAATTGATGAAACGAAAAGGGTTTCTAAAGGATATTCTCAGCTTTCCACCAATATAAATTATGCTTTACTTTGAATTTAATAAGTAATTATTATTCATTTTCTATTTGAATTATGACTAAAGTCCTGATTGATAGGCTGATTGAAAAACATTTATAGCTTTAGAACGGTATCACATTTTTTGAATCCAAAACATGCGTCACATTCTATGCTTCACATACTATAGGATTAAAAAAAGAAAAATTGAATTTCATGAAGTTTTGAGCAAGTTAAGGTGGTTAGGCATATGATTTTTTATATTTTTTTAAAGTTGTAATAAAAATATCATAATTAATTATTTACTTGGAAAAAAATTACAAAAAATATGCATCACATCAGGACATGAGTCCACTACTTATATCTAAAATATTATAAAAAAATATTATCATTTTATTGTGGTTAGGGTGGTCAGAAAGACACCTACTTCAAGATTATATTTTCCCTGAAATTTAAGTACTATTGCATTTAAATTTCAAATTTTCAGCAAATAGATTTTTATTTTTTTAAACAAACCTAGTAGTTTAGAAACTACATTCAATTTGCTACAGATTCTATTCTTACATATTTTTGAAATAATATATATAAATTATTTAATTTTTTACGTCAAGTTGCCTAACTCTGATTTTTCTAAATTTTTTGCCACTTAAGGGCCTATTTTTTCCATCATGATCCTGCACATACCCATAAATCATAATCCTTCCCATTTACTACAATATCATGGGAAAAATAGATTGCAGTTGCAGATACTAAGTTCTCCCTATTGGTGAAGTAGATTTTGTGGCCAATCATAATTAATGCATACTTCACAATATGATTGGCGATAGGTTTGGTTGTTAGTGCTCTTCTATCAAATGTGGCACTAGTTCGCTACATAACTGTATCATTCTTTATGGAATTTAGTGTCGGTACAAGTCTGGTATCACACAACCAAGTTATTGCCTTGATCACTTCCTTTGAAATAAGTTCAGGCATATCTATCCACATGAATTTTTCATGCACTCTACTTAGGGCTATCCTCACATATTTCTTATCCAAAATACTACTAATGTTAGGGTACCAGTTCCAAATGTTTAGCTTCTTTCACACTAGGTTGATATATTCTGGTTTTACCAAAAAGTCATCTCTAGTCAACTAATTAGACCATTGATTTTTAAGTACTTGGTGATCATACTCTTCCAATTTTCCATGTATATATAGGTCCTAGTGTATTTGTAGACACCAAAATCTGGTTTAAGCCTGCGACTTCCATATTCTTCATAATTCTTATTCTTCATGGTCTTGATTAAATAATATTAATTATTTAATTAATTCATCTTCTGTTATTTCTTCTATTAATTAAATAATCTTAATTATTTAATTAATTCACACTTTTCTTTATTTCTTCTAATTAGTTAAATAAACGCTTGTTATTTAATTCTCTTACTAATTAACCTTATCCGTCTTGTCAAATTAAATAAATTCTTATTTAATTTATTCTTTATCGCATTTCAACTATAATTAAATAAAGTCATTATTTATTTAATTGTTCATTTAAATTCCCTTCATCATTTAATTAAATAAATATTATTTATTTAATTATCCTTCGAATATTGTCTCTTGAATTAAATGAATTATTTAATTCATTAATTCTATTTTAACACATTTTTCTATATTTTAGATAATTATGTGAGTTATCTAAGTATTCACTTTTACTCAACTTGACATCTATTTTAATCATTCAGTTAACTATTGATTTAATGTCTGAGTGGCGTCTTCGAGTAATCTCTTCGTCTAATCATGCAATCGTCCACTTCTAACTCAATTGCGTGTAAATGCGGATTAATTAAATATTCTTATTTAATTAATTAAGTGTTGTGCGTGCGTTCGAACAGAGAGTTGCTTTAATCAATCTTTATCTTTGTCATGCAAAGATATTTCTTATGTTTTTGAATGCCGAACTGAAGATTAAATTATTTATTTAATCTTTAATTCTATTTCTAATTCGAATCCCTCATGTCACTTCTATCAGTTATCTGAATGCATGTCCAATCAGTCAATCTCAACCGTTCGTTGATCTTTCAATCTTGCAATTTTCTATAAATTGATTTGTCATTCTTCATTCCAATCTCATGAATTTTGTAACTTTGGAGAGCACTTTGTCTTGAATCTTCGATATTTTTCTAATCACTATCTTAGGCTATACTTGCACGAACTTGAAAATCTGAGGGCAATTATACTACACAAGCAAAATGGAGAAGGGCAATCGAGATGAATCATGGAAATACATTTAAAAATTGGTGAGATTGTTCTAGTTTTAATTACGTTTTTACTTTCCCATGTTCTTTGTTGCTTAACGAATGAATTTGCATTTTAGATTTTAGTATTGTATGCATGTGTGCTTCTAATCAAATCTTCCTTGTTGTCTATTGTGCAAAGCTAATCATTTTCAGGCGTTACATTTGGTGAACCTGACGTGAAGACACCATCTTCGCGAATCCGTAGATCTTTTAATTTTCATTTTTGCAGATTTTTCATACAGAACGACGCATGTGAAGTTTCTGCACCGCAATTGACTTTTATGAACCGCATGTGAATTTTTTGCACCGCAATTGGTTTTATGAACCGCATCTGACAGAGAAACGATGCATCTGACAATTCCTAAACCGCAACTGGTATCCCCGAGCTGCAACTGAAAAAGAAACGATGCATCTGACTGGTAACGAAATGACACAATTGACTGGTAAAATTTTATTTCTATTTTTGACAATCTGGAATTTTCAATTGATTTTCGTGTTACTGATATTTGATTTTCAGCATGTGGCCATTTGGAGTTAACAAGCTTTTGTAGGACGATTGACGAAGACAATATTGAAAATTACTAATGATATCTTCTGTAGGACGCTTGTCAAAGACCCTAGTTAAATTTTGAAACAGATTGTTTGGTAGCATAGCAAATCTTTCATTTGGTTAAAATTAACAAGTGTCTACTATGTTTGGTGCGAAAGCACAAGTCTGGTTACCCTTACGATTTGGTATATCGAAGTATCCTCTCCCCATGTGCATCCGTGCGATCCTGGGTGTAAGAGAAACGGTTACCAACTCTAGGACTTGGGCTTGTTTTGGTGGGAAAAAGTACTCACCTCAGGATGACTCAAACCGGTAGCACCCTGAACCCGAGGGACTTCCAGCCGGTATATAAAAGTGGGTTCTTGGGGAAACCCCAAGAATCACGAGTGTGGTTCCAACGAGATGGATCCAAAAGGGGACTCGCGCCATATGGATCACACCCCATGAACGGAATGCCCGAATTAAATACCCTTTGTTGTAGAGACCAACCTATTTGTGGCCGTTGCTTGGTATTAGTGCAGGGTACAGTATCATGCCCGAAGATACTACTGATCCCTTGAGTAGAGATAGCGGTTCTTGGGAGGTCATTGCCCAAAGAATTCAGAATTGGTGTGCTCGAAAGACGTTAATGAGCCGTGGAGGGGAGCCAATGCCACCAAATTCCTAAGCTATCCGCTCTCGAGAAGGAAAGGTGTTCATCACCAATCCTGGGTATAACTGGTGGGCTATACTAAGTATACAAACCCTAGGCCTTTGGCCTATTAGGATGTGCTTGTCTGTTATCACTTTAAACATTTTTTGAGTCCAAAATTGAAACTGAAAACACTTTGTCTTACGATTGTCTTTGATTGTCAGAATTTGATCATAGAAAATTGAGTCAGTTTAAATTTCATGTCACTAAAAATTCATAGAGAGTCGCAACTGTTCACCAGAAACACACATTTGATTTTTAGAGTCGTATCTGTTATTTTTGAGTCGCAACTATAAATCCTGAGTTGCATCTGTTAATCTTGAGTCGTATCTGTCAGTTTGGCTCACATCTGCTTTGGGGAAACCGCATGCGTTATATTTTGAGTCGCAACTATCAATTTGTGTCGCATCTGTCAGTTTGAACTGCAACTGTTAATTTTGAGCCGCAACTAAAAATTAAACAACGCATCTATCTAATTACCAGAAAACCAAAATTTACAGTAACTGTCCAGTCAACACGGTTATACCAGTTTCAGTGGTCTTCACACAAATAGTCTTTGAAATAGAAACCTAAAATGATTTGCTCAATTTTTCATCCTTTAGGTTCATTTAGTCATTACCATAGTTGTCTTCAGTTAGAGTTTACCTTCATCTTAGGGTACATATCACCTTGCATTAGACTTCTAGAAAGGTCACTTTTACAAACTTTAGGAGTAGTCCACCATCTATACTCTAGAAAGGTCATAGTGTCAACGAAATCTATCACTGAACCTAGTCTTATCATCTTATATTTTTCCCTACAGAGAGTCATCCTAGCTCATCAGTCTAGTTAGGAAATTCAACTTGTCTTTGATCTTCGTCCTACATTGGTTCCTTGACTTAACTAAATTGACTCCTTGGTTTGACTTTAGGCAGTTGGTCCCTTCATCTTGGGTTTATAGAGTTGATCCCTTTAGGGTCTTGCTTAGACTTTGCATCTTTAGAGTCTAGACTAGTGTCATCCTAGAACATTCATTATTTGCATAAGAAAACCCCAAAAACATAGAATAGAGTCATACAATTTCTAGATATAGTCTTGCATTTCTCGCATATTGAGCTTGTCTTACATGGTTGAAACTAGGTCTAAGAGAAGAGAGAGAGAAAACATGTCGAACCCAAACGAGTTCATCAATCCATTTTCTTCAAGACCTCATAAAACTCTATTAGACAAATTCACCACTAGAAACACTCAAGGACATGTTACAACAAAAGACATAGAGGCTGCCGCACAGGACCCTGAGTTTTCCTCTTTTGTAGATGAGTACCTAGCAAATGATCGTCAACGGTTCTTAGGAAAATTGCTAGCTGAAGGTGCTACCTTACCTCCAGGATTTGACATTAGCACCTTACAAACTCAACCTACACAAGGGACAAATACCATGACTGTTAGTACTACTATACCTCAGGTTAGCACAACTATGCCATCTAGCACGTCTACATAGAGTACAACAATCCATACATCCCCATTTGGTATACCTAGCATGACATCGGGATTTAATTTCACTATAGGGGCATCCTCATCCACTCCCACTGGTCCTCTTATTGGGAGCAAAAGACCTAAAACGTCAGCCCATACATCATATGTCAGTGTCGCAAGTGCACAATCAACAACCACACCTACTGCTAGCATCATGGGTACCTTACAATAGTCGATGGCCATACCTAGTGCTCAAACCACTAGTACTATACCAAGGATTACACAAATAGGAGGCATTCCCTCCTTCCAATATGGCAATTAGAATCCACTCTTCCAAACTAGCAGTCAGGGTCCATTTACATCGATTCCAAGTCAGAACCCTTTTTAACAGATTGGTAGTCAGAATCCATCCACGCAGATTCCAAGTCAAAACCAATTTATGTCGATTCCGAATTAGAACCATTTTTCACAGATTGGTAATCAGAATCCGTCCACATAGATTCCAACTCAAAACCAATTCACTTCGATTCCGAATCAGAATCCCTTTTCACAAAGTGGTACTCAGAATCCATTTACACAGAACCCAGGTCAACATCGATTTATGCAGATACCAGACCAGAATACATTTACCAATATTTTGAATCCAAATCCACCTTAGATGCCAATGTTCAATCAAAACCAATCACGAGACTTTGGATTTTAGAATACATACATGGATCCGCATAATCCTCCTAGCACATCTTTGACCCAAGTTGACGTCCTGCAAACACAAATGGATAACATGTCAGTCTCAACTAAGAAATCATTTTCACCAAAGGACATATGCCCATTCCCTTTTGATAGATCATTGTACATGACACCTTTCCCTCACGGATATGTCATACCGAATCTTCCTAAGTACAATGGCAAATGCAATCCAGTAGAACATATCAGGGAATTTTCTACCATATGCATAGATGTCGCTTACGATCCCACGTATCTTATGAGGCTATTTCCATGAAGTCTTGTAGGAGTGGCACTAGAATGGTTTTCAGGTTTAGATTCTGGCATTAGATCTTAGGGTGAACTAGTCAAGAAATTTGGGGAGTAATTCTCCTTCCACATTGACCATGAGATAAATATAGCAACCTTGTGCCACACAACACAAGACGAAGGTGAAACATTAATTGCTTTCTTCCAACATTGAAGAACTATTGCAAGTAGGTGTCTTGTCGAGATACCTGAAAAACAAAAGGTTGCAATGTTTCAACAAAACCTTCATCCAAAACTCAGGAGTAACTTAAGGGTACATTGTTGCATATCTTTTTCAGAACTAGTAGAAAAGGGGTGATAATAGAGAAGGACCTCATTGAAAAGGGTGAAATCAAAATGACAATGTCAAATAGAAACCTAATCATACAAAACACCCCCACTGACAAAAACAGATTCTGGTCTCACAACAAAAATGTCACCAATGATGGGGTGGTGGATGCTAAAACATTACAAGCAAGACCCCTCCTCACATTACAAGGACCTCATACTTTTGCCAACACGCTTAATGCTGTCAATCAACCTCCTAACATGGTCTCAAATACTCAACGTCCACAACCAAGGAGATTCCAGAAACGTGAGTTCACTCCCTTAGGGGAACCTATTGAGTCGGTGTTCAAACAATTGTTACAACACAACCTCATACAACTGCAGGAACCAAGACAATACGATCTAGGACAGTTTAAACGAACTTGGTGGGATGAAAATTCCTTTTGTGATTATCATAGGACAAAGGGGCATAACCTACAAAATTGTTGACAACTGAAGAATATCATACAGGATCTTGTTGATAAGAGAATTATTGAGGTTAGTGGACAAAAACAAAAGACATCCAACACTGATCATCAGGTCTTCTCAGACCCACTACATGACCATGGGAAAAGAACTGTCCCCAGTTCGAGTACTAAGACCAATATGTCCGCCAATTATGTGAGTATCAAACATGATTATGATAGTGGCAAAATCATTCATTACCTTTGTGCCGCTAATCAAAACATCAATACCATTACTATCAATGCTAATCCTGAGTGTGCAGTCAATACTCGTCATACCAAGTTTACTATCCCAGGCCCTCCATCACAGCAAACACCTCAACCTTCCAAGTTACAATATAACCTACTTGATCAGTTGGGGAAGACCCCGGCCTAAATCTCAATCTTGGAATTGTTGCGTATCTCTCCTGAGCATCGGTCTATCCTCGATAAGGCTTTACAGAACACCACGGTCCCTACTAACCTTGATGTTAATCATTTCCAGGAAATGGTGGGCTACTTGACCAATAATCATCATGCCATGTTTTCTGAACAAGACTATGCCACAGATAAGACAAACCACAATGACCCTTTACATCTAGAAGTCCTTGTCAATGACACCAAGGTTAGACGAGTTTTGGTAGATGGAGGAGCAGGGTTAAATCTATGCACTTTAAAACTAATTAAGGCATTAGGTATCTCAGAAGCATGCATGGACACCACTAAGAGTATTGTCATTAAGGCTTATGATGATGAAGAACGCAAATCAAAGGGGGTGGTAACACTTCCTATCAGAATTGGTCCTGCGGTAATGGAAAAAAAGTTCCACGTCTTGGATCTCACCCTCCCTTATAACCTTCTGCTAGGTAGACCATGGATTCATTCCATGAAGGCGGTCCCTTCCACATATCATCAGTGTCATAAATTCCCTTACAATGACACCAAAATAACTATAGGTGGTGATCCCGATCCTTTCCAGTATTGCACCAATCTAAAGGAGATCCCTCAATGTCAAGTGCCAATCAACCAAGAGGCCTCACCATCTAAACCATCTTCTTATGTTGACCCGTCCACACTCACTCGAACATCTGTTTCACCCTCACTTCCTACCACTCCTAGGGTCGAGATCCAAGACAAGGGTTGTGGAGAGTATTACATGAATACTTCTTACTGTGTTAGCCATTTGGTTCCTCCTAAGTCATATGGTTTACCTATAGCAGGTAGGGGACAATCTATGATCACTATACATGTTCCCCCCACAACAACTTTCACTAAATGGGGTGAATTAAGAAAAGAGGCTGTAGATACAGAAGATGTCACTTCCTGGCTGTACAAGGAAGATAATCAAGAACCCCTTTTACTTGCTCATATTCCTACAAGCCTATATGGAAAGGGTTTCAAAATCATGAAAAGCAAAGGATATGCCAGACAAAGTGGTTTAGGTTTAAACCAAGATGGCAGAGTGGAACCAATATTTGTTTCTCAATGGCCAAAAGGAGTAGGGCTAGGGTTTCAACCGATTCAGATTGGCGTTCCTAGTACTCCATCACCCTTACTTGAGGAAGTACATGCTTCAGAAGATACCAAGACATCTCATGAACTTGTAGACCAACATCATTGTGACTCCCCCGATTCTAACGATTATGAGTGGGATTCCCTATCCTCTACTTCCTCCATGGACCTTGACAAGTTATTTGGAGAACTCGACTTGCTGTTAAGTTCTTCACCCAATCCTTTAAATTCCTATCCACCAAAGAAAACGAAAAAAGAGGAATGGTTTAAACATTACTATTGGGAATCACTTGATCCTACCTTTTGGCAACCTCAGCCATTTGTTTCCGATAGTCAAACCTTGGCATTAGGCCCACCTATTCATCCACCTAGACCCAAACCCAAGAGCAAAATGGACTTGGTACAAGACTTTTGTAATCACATGAATAATTCAATATTTACCTTGACCCCATTAGACTTTGATAACTCCGATGATGACATGCCCTTAGAGTATCCCCAACTCATAGATTGGGATCAACAAGATACACCTGTCTTAGACACTTTTGAGAATGACGAAGTGATTACTGAGTTCCTGGGATTACATGAAGGCATACCTAACGGAGATCATAAAGCTGGTTTTACCATTGACTTGGACAATAAAGCATATTTTGGGAATCTTTTCAACCCTCCAGTTGCAAAAATGAGAAAAAGAAAAAACAAGATAAAAAGGATGAGTCTCTAGGTGAAAACCGAAAGGCACCTCTAGACAATGAAAAAGTAAAAAGAAAGGACGCATCCGAAGGTGAAAACCTCTATGAGGCGCCTAAGGATGGAGGTTTGAGCATTCTCCCCATTGCACAGGAAAAGTCACCCATGCTCGTTGAGGAATCAGTAGAAGTCGACATAGGCACAAAAGAGAATCCTCGATTGATTTATTTGGCAGTGTCATTGACAACACAAGAGAAATCAGAGTTCCACAACTTCTTTGAACAAAGACAGATAAATTTTGCTTGGTCATATGTTGACATGCCTGGGTTGGATCTTGAACTTGTTCTACATCACTTGCCTTTACAACCAGGTGCCAAACCAGTAAAGCAGAAGTTGAGAAAAATGCATCCACAAATTGCTTTATTAGTCAAGGCAGAACTCAAGAAACTCTTAGACGTTGGTTTCATCAGACCTATTGACTATGCAGATTGGATTTCCAATCTTGTACCAATTACCAAACCAGCTGGGGGCATCTGCATCTGCACTGATTTTAGAGATATCAACAAAGCTTTTCCTAAGGATGACCCTTTGCCTAATATAGACATGATAGTTGACATGACAGGAGGCTATGAGATGTTGTCCCTTATGGATGGATTCTCAGGATATAACTAGATCAGAATAGCCACTGAAGATCAACCTAAGATAGCCTTCACTTATCCTTGGGGAACATATTGCTGGAATGTTATGCCCTTCAGACTCAAGAATGCAGGAGCAACCTATCAACGTGCCATGACTACTATTTTTCATGATCTAGTACACACTTGTATGGAGGATTATGTCGATGACCTTATTGTCAAATCCAAGACAAGGGAGAAACATTTACAAGTTTTAGACAAGGTATTTCAGAGGCTGGAGAAGTATAATGTGAGACTCAATCTGAAGAAATGTGTGTTTGGAGTCAAGTCAGAAAAGCTGTTAGGTTATATCATTTCTAGACGAGGCATTGAAGTAGATCCTACTAAGGTGAAAGCAATCATGGACATGCTACCACCCAACAATCTTAGTAACTAAGGACATTACAGGGAAGGTTGTAATCTATTAGAAGATTTATAGTGCAGCTAGTAGACAAGACACATCCTTTTCAACATCTACTTAAGAAAGGAGTACCCTTTGCATGGACAGCTAGGTGTGAAGAGGCTTTTCAACTGATTAAAGGATATTTACTTACACCACCTGTCTTAATGCCACCTGTTGAAGGGAGACCATTGATTCTTTATATCACAGCAACCCATTCATTACTCGGAGCGTTGCTTGCATAGAATGACGATGAAGGTCATGAATGGGCAGTCTATTATATCAGCCGGACTTTGGTTGGTTATGAGCTCAACTATAGTAATATTGAGCGTGCCTATCTTGCAGTAGTATTTGCTATCCAAAAACTGAGGCACTACATGTTAAACCATCAAACAATGCTGGTTACTAAAATAGACCCTCTGAAATATCTTCTTAGCAAGGCAGCATTAATAGGGCGACTGGCCAAGTGGGTTATGATACTTAGTGAGTATGATATACAGTATGTAGAAAGAAAGGCTATTAAAGGACAGGTCATTGCTGATCAGTTAGCTGATGCACCCATACATGCAGATCACCCATTAGTTGTAGACTTTCCTGATGAGTTCATATTCACATTTGACACAAACATAACATGGAAACTGTACTTTGATGGTTCACATACAAATCATGGTTCAGGGGCTGGGATATTGTTTATCACACCACAAGGTGATTCCATCCCTAAGTCATTCAGGATTGCATTCCCATGCACTAACAACATGGCAGACTATGAAGCTCTAGTGACAAGGTTACGCATGGCGGTCAAGTGGAAAATTAAGGTTTTACAGGTTTATGGTGATTCTCAACTAGTAATCAGGCAGGTAAATGATGATTATGAGACTAAGGATGAGAAGCTTACTCCATACAAGCGCATGGCAGATATTTTTAAAGAGTACTTTGACAAAGTTGAATTTCATCAAATACCTCATGTTTGAAACAGGGCAACAGACACTATGGCTACAATTGCATCACTTCTTGACATTCCTAACAACGTGCCTAAGTTTGAGGTCTTGGTAGAACAACTTTTGATCCTAGCCTACAATATCCCAGATTCTGAAATGGTGTGTGACATCATTGGTCCCGATTTCCCATGGTACAAAGAAATCTATGATTACCTTCATGCTAAAGTCATACCCATTGGCCTATCCAATAACCAACGTAGAACATTCCTCTGCAAGTCAGCCAAATATACCATCGCCGGAGACACCCTATATAGACACGCTTTAGACAATACCTTACTGAGATGTCTTGATTCTACTGAAGCACAAGCAACCTTGCATGGGGTGCATGAGGGTATATGTGGTTCCCATTCTAGTGGTCCTACCTTAGCCAAAAAGATTATGAGACTGGGTTATTATTGGCCTACTATGGAAAAAGACTCATATGTCTTTGTAACAAAATGTCGCCAATGCCAAGTTTATGGAGATTTGATATATGCCTCAGGACAGGAGCTTCGTCTATCACGTCACCATGGCCCTTGCCCAATGGGGACTTGACCTCATAGGTAAGATCCACTTTGCATCATCTAATGGACAAGTTCATATCGCCACTGAGTACTTTACTAAGTGGATGAGCCATCTTATGACATACATACCGGCACATGATTTAGATTTATTTTAAACTATATCATTTGTTGGTATGGTGTCCCTCAGTTCATAATCACTGACAATGGCCGCCCATTTAAGAACCAAGAAGTCCGCCACTTGTGTGATGAATTTCATATCCAACATCACTTTTCCACCCCATACTACCCACAAGGTAATGGCCAAGCAGAGGCATCTAACAAGACCATTATTAGAATCCTCAAGAAGACTGTCAATGATGTTGGTCGTGATTGGCATTTACAGCTTAATCCTGCCTTATGGGCTTATCGTACAAGTATCCGTACTCCCACTGGTGCTACCCCATATTCACTTGTCTTTGGATCTGAAGCCATTTTACCTATTGAGGTCGAGATTCCTTCCCTAAGGGTATCCCTGAAAGGCCACATTGATGATGAAGAGTACCAAGTGTCGAGACTCCATGAGCTAGAATTTTTAGATGAGCGGCGACAGAAGGCACTGGACCATCTTCAAGCATACCAGAATTGCCTTTGTCGTAGCTATAACAGAAGGGTTTTGAACATGAACTTTGACATTGGTGACCTAGTTTTAATGGAGAACCCAAAGAATCAAGCAGAAAGAGAAAAACTAGGAAAGTTTGAACCTAACTGGTTAGGGCCTTCTATTGTCATAGAAGCTTTTAGATCAGGAGCGTACCAACTCTCTACTCCTGAAGGGGAACCATTGTCCTCACTAATCAATAGTATGCATCTGAAGAAGTTCTACCCATAACTTCTGGGAGCCTTTGTCTTAATTAGCAAAAAATACAAAAAAATTATAAAAAAATTATAAAAATAAAAATAAAAAAATCGTTATCAAGGTGAAAACCTGGCAAACAGGAATCTTGGTAACACCAAAAAAATTAGATAATCTGGAAAATAGTAAAGAAAAATCATTCGTCCAATAGTGAAAACCACTTCGGTGGCGCTTTGGATAGGTACCATGGTGAAAACCTGGCAAACAAGCGCCATGTGTACTCAATTATGCTCTTGTGTCTACTATTATTCTAATCTACCTTGTATATAGTCCCTATCCCTGTACATAGTACCTATCCCTGTACATACTGACTATCCTTGTACATATCTCTTATCTTTCATGTCCATCACTTGTATATACCATTCATAATAAGTGGTAGTCTTTCCCATAACTTGGAACGATTGACATCGAGAGAATTTCTCATCCCCCATTTTATCCTATTCATAATCAATTGGTCTTATACTTGACTGGGGGGCAAACACTTGATGTGCATCATATTGGTTCTTACATTGGCTATGTGGAAGATGAAACATCATGGAAAATCCACGAACATCGCAAAATGACCTGAGAAAACACAAAAACATCGAAAAAATTCAAAAAATCCAAAAACAGAGTTAGAGTCAGTCGTGTTTGTCAGTCTTTGTCATTTGTCGAACTACGTTGCCTCTGCGACTAGACATAGGCAAGGCCATCTGCCGATCTGCCCCCGAGGCATTAGCTCAGTCCACTTAGGTTTGTCTGTATCAAGTCCTGAGTCAATCCACATGTATATATGACAAGGTCATTGGTTGTGTCGAACTACAAGGTCTCTGCATGTACAACGTAGGCAAGGCCATCAATCGATGAGCCCCCGAGGCCGCACTAGGTCAGTCCATTAGGGTTCATCGCATTCACTTTCACACATGTCTTTTATTTTTGTAGTCAGTCTTGTCGGTCAAGTTAAGTCGAACTATGAGGTCTTTGCATGTACAACGTAGGCAAGGCCATCCATCGATGAGCCCCCGAGGTTGCACTAGGTCAGTCCTTTAGGGTTTTGTCGTCACGCATAGTCAATTGTCAACATGTCATATCAAGTCATGCATTACTCTGGTGAACAAGTCAACAATGTCTCTGAGTCAAATCAAACAACTTGCAAAAGAAAATAATTCAAAACGGATCAACCAATAGTCTGCTACAAGATGTGTCCTTCTTGGAAACAAATGTTATCAAAACAATCAAACTATGTCTTATTCAGGATGCGTCCTTCTTGCATAATCGACAAGGTCAAAACAATCAAACGTAGCCTTACACAGGTTATCACATCAACTGCATCTGACTCAATGTCTTATACGATACATGACTTTCTAAAACCAGGCTTTGTCATGCCTTATGCAGATAGTCATAACATCGAAACCAGAATCACAGTCTTATCTGGTATGTGTATCTCCTGCAATCAGGCTCTATCAATCAACAAATCAAACAAACAATTCATGTTTTGGCAAATATTTTACTGTCTTTTTGACTTTATGGCTTATTTATCTTATCATTTATCTTGAATTGATGACTGGGATTCATGTTACTAGCTTTCTCAAGGATGTCCCATGAGGGATTTAGAGAAGCAACGATGTATCAAAATTCTATTTTCTTTGACTGCTGTCTATTGACTGTCTTTTCAATGTGATTTTGAGTCATGCTACTAGTTTCCTCAAGGATGTCCCATGAAGGATTTAGAGGAGCAATGACGTATCATGACCCGTCTTTTACTTTGTTTGCTGTCTGTGGTTTGTCTTGACAAAAAGACTGGGGCAAATTGTGCCCTTAGTATGAGTTAATGACAATCCTTGTCTGTGACTGTCTATTATTAGCAAGTGGATGACCTTGCACACCTTGATCTATGTCATATCATGGTGTTTTTCTCCATTTGTATTAGTCCCGCCCAATGATGATAAAGTGCAATACCTTTTGTGATACATCAAAATATCGAAGATTCCTAATACTAACATCTATCTTCTATCTTTTCCTTCTTTGTCGATCTTTCTTTTCGCACTAACAGTTCTTCTTTCTTGCATTATGACGGAGTCCTGTGACACAAAACGGTATACATCATCCTGCATCAACATACATGTTAGAAACATACATACATATAGGCACATTTCACGTTTAGATCATCATGGCATAATAGACAATAATCATCATTTAATAGTGCATATCATAAGCAGTCAACTGTAAATACGTGCATCACATTACATTTGCATTAACACACATATCGTCTACATTATACATATAAGCATTATATTGCATCTCGTAAATATAAAATGCATAATCATGTAGAATCATACAGTACATACAATCATCCATCACATAGGCATATCATATAAACATCACATGTATAAATAAAGACTACATAATCCATACATAGATATGCATATCATGAGAATCACTGCCAAAATCATATATATATAGCTCAAATGTGTCATATCACAATGTCATAATGTGTCACAAATACATGGAAGCCCGCAGGCTATCGGATCAAAATACAATGTCTCAAATGGACATCAAATGGTATCTCTATCCTGAACTACCACTGCCATCATGTCGGGAGTGTGTGGGAGACTGATGCTGGGAACTTGCTGATCTCTGAGCTGTGGGTCTGTCATAGGGCCCTACTCTACGTGGCTGATCCACTCCCTCTATGCTCACTGTCCGTGTGTGGGTCCTGGTCTGAGACCTACTACTCTGTGCCGCTGAAAAACTGGGAGCCCGTCTCTCTAGGGGAACCTCTGCCTCATACAAATCTCGGTAGTATCTCTCCCTCTCTCCAGCTCTGACCAACTCTCTAGAAAATGTTGTTGATGGTCCTATACATAATGACCTGAGCTCTGTGAATCTCTGCTCAGTCTCCTACCGTCGGGCTACTGCCTGATCCCTCTCCATCAGGGCTCTGTCTCTCTCCACCCTGTAGGCATCTCTCTCTGCCATCAACACTCTCATCTGCTCCTCCAAGGAAGCAACCTGGGCTCGTAACATATTAGTGTCGGGTACCTCTGCCTCTGTCTCATCCTGATGGACCCTGTCTCTCCCATCCTCCTCCTCGTCTATCTCCTCCAGGATCTGATCCATGATCTCTCTCTCGTGATCATCATCCTCATCATCGTCCTCTTGGTAGGCACCTAGCAATCCAAGGGCATCAATCTCTGCCTCCTCTCCAACAACCTCCTCACCAACTGCCTCCTCGGCACCTATCTCTGCCTCTGCTGGGATATCAGGCAGTTCCAACGCTATTACTTTGAAAAAATAGAGTGCTCAAAGCAAGCCTACGCTCTGAATACATTAGCATGGAATAACGTGATAGGAGTCTGGTCCTGTTCCGTTGGCCTTCAGGACCGGAGTAATGATTAATAGGGACTAATCGGGCGCATTTCCAAATTTTTTTGAACATATCAGAAATTTGTCATTTTTCCCGAGTGGGCATACCTTCACCTATTCTAATCTGGAGCATGACTGGGGCATATTTTCATCGACTTTCTTTGACACAAGGCCTAAACGACATTGTATCAAAGAGGGGCAAATGTAGACACCGAAATCTGGTTTAAGCCTGTGACTTCCATATTCTTCATAATTCTTATTCTTCATGGTCTTGATTAAATAATCTTAATTATTTAATTAATTCATCTTCTGTTATTTCTTCTATTAATTAAATAATCTTAATTATTTAATTAATTCACACTTTTCTTTATTTCTTCTAATTAATTAAATAAACGCTTGTTATTTAATTCTCTTACTAATTAACCTTATCCGTCTTGTCAAATTAAATAAATTCTTATTTAATTTATTCTTTATCGCATTTCAACTATAATTAAATAAAGTCATTATTTATTTAATTGTTCATTTAAAATCCCTTCATCATTTAATTAAATAAATATTATTTATTTAATTATCCTTCGAATATTGTCTCTTGAATTAAATGAATTATTTAATTCATTAATTCTATTTTAACACATTCTTCTATATTTTAGATAATTATGTGAGTTATCTAAGTATTCACTTTTACTCAACTCGACATCTATTTTAATCGTTCAGTTAACTATTGATTTAATGTCTGAGTGGCGTCTTCGAGTAATCTCTTCGTCTAATCATGCAATCGTCCACTTCTAACTCAATTGCGTGTACATGCGGATTAATTAAATATTCTTATTTAATTAATTAAGTGTTGTGCGTGCATTCGAACAGAGAGTTGCTTTAATCAATCTTTATCTTTGTCATGCAAAGATATTTCTTATGTTTTCGAATGCCGAACTGAAGATTAAATTATTTATTTAATCTTTAATTCTATTTCTAATTCGAATCACTCATGTCACTTCTATCAGTTATCTGAATGCATGTCCAATCAGTCAATCTCAACCGTTCGTTGATCTTTCAATCTTGACCTGTCATTTGAATAATCAATTTTCTATAAATTGATTTGTCATTCTTCATTCCAATCTCTCTCGCAAATTTTGTAACTTTGGAGAGCACTTTGTCTTGAATCTTTGATATTTTGCTAATCACTATCTTAGGCTATAATTGCACGAACATGAAAATCTGAGGGAAATTATACTACACAAGCAAAATGGAGAAGGGCAATTGAGATGAATCATGGAAATACGTTTGAAAATTGGTGAGATTGTTCTAGTTTTAATTACGTTTTTACTTTCCCATGTTCTTTGTTGCTTAACGAATGAATTTGCATTTTAGATTTTAGTATTGTATGCATGTGTGCTTCTAATAAAATCTTCCTTGTTGTCTATTGTGCAAAGCTAATCATTTTCAGGCGTTACAATATTCAATGGATAAAACCTTAATTGGGATTTTTGAAAATGCATTGCCGAGGTCATTATCATAAACTTTCCATGAAAGCCTCTTAAACTTTAGTCTGGGTCTCTCTATGATGTTGACTATGGTTGGCGTAGTAATTATAACCTTAATTCTATCTCAAAGTCACAAAATTAGTACTATTTCAAACCCACAAAGTACAAATAGCTGTAAGTACCTTTTTCGCACTCAACAGGATCTAGGGTTTGAATGTTATGCACAAAATTGCTTTGAATCGCCTTTGAATACTCTTTCAATTCATTCTAAATATCCACTATGAAAAATTGATTAGAAATGAATTATAGTTTTACTTTATAGCGTACCAATCTGCCCTAATTACACATTTATTGCTTCAATTTTTAAAAAGTTGAGAAACCCTTCATTAATACACTGTAAACCCTAAAATTCTCTACAATTCTTCAAATTTGTATATTTTCTACCAGAATCTTTTCCAAAAACTTAAGCATACCATTTTATACCATATATCTATGTGTGACTACTTGACACCTCATATTTTCAAGGAGTTGTTATATTTTTCTATCATTTCTCCCCCTAAGCCCATACCTAGGTTTAGTTTTCAAGAGAATTATTTGAACCAAAGGGAGGCACATATGCATTTGATTCATCCTTGTTCTTGGGTTCTACCTTTTTCTTCCAAATCTTCTCCATTTCCTTCTTGACTTCAATAAGATCAACTTTCTTCATAGGTTCATTCCTTTGTTCTAGATTAGTCTTCCTTCCATTTTTGCTTTTGCAAAATCTTGAAATTCGTCTAGGTTTGTTGCAATTGTAGTATGCAACATTTTTTTGACCAAAATGACTTCTATTCATTTTTTATTGGCACTCGTTAGCCTTATGTTTGAATAAATTGCATGTATAATAGTAACCATTGAAAGATTGAAACATTATACTAGTATTGAATGTATTCATCATCTAAATTTTGCACTCAGTAGCTCTATGTCCAAATTTCTTCCATGCAAAACATTGTCCAGAAAAGGATCCAACCTTCTCATTCATTCTACTTCTACATTCTATATCCTTATGTCAAAATCTATTGCATGAAAAATAAATACCATTGAAAGATGGGTACCTTTGAGCATTTGGTTGTCTGATAGGAGGTCTTCTAGTATTGCTTCTTTGATTCTTGATTTGCCTACCATTTCCTTAAGTCTATTTTTTATTCTCAACCTTGTTAGGTGTCTATTTTTCCTTTGAATTTTTTCCTTCTTCAATTCCCAAACCACCTTTATCATTAGATGGCTTTTGTCTGGCAATTAGTTCATCAAGCTTAGTAGTACTTGTTTTGAATTTTTCCTCATGAGCTCTTTCTTTCTCTAGATATGATCTTAGGGTTACAATTTCTTGTTCAAGCTTTGTACATTCATCAATCTTACTTTGTATCTTAGCATTTAGACAATCCTCAATTCTCTTCTTTTCTTCCACTTGTATTTTTAGTCTTTTGGATCATATCTTCATTTGCCTTCTTCAACTATTCATTAACTTATATATTTCCTTCACTGGACTTCTTGATTTTTTCTCAAAATTTTTTGATGAATTCATTTACTTCCTCTAATCTTTCCTTCAAATTTTTGTTTTCACCTTCAACTTTGTCAAGATCTTCAATAGTAGCTTTAAGTTCTACTTTTCCAAACATGCAATCATCTTCTATTTATTCAACTACAAAAATTTCTCTTGAAGGAATAGGACACCTTTTCTCAGCTATGTGTTCAAAATCCAAGATATTCCTCAAGCTATTAGGCTTCTTTCAAGGAACTAGGCTCTGATACCAATTTTTGAACACCCATAATATTGAGAGGGGGGGTTCAATAAATATTCTATATAACCAATTAATCACAAACCCTCAAATTAATACAGTATATCTAGCTTTAGTAATGAATGAAAACATTAAAGAGATCACAAGACCACATTAAACATGAACACCAATATTTTTACATGGAAAATTCAAAAAAGGAAAAACTATGGTGAGGATTAGCTCACAATATATTATAACCAGTTATAAGATATTACAAGGGCTCATTTCCAAGACTAACTATCCTTATAAGCCTCACATCTAGGAATAGGTACAGAAAAAAAGTGGCTACATATCCAAAGTGTGAACTAATACATGGTGTACCTTGTGTTGAATTCAATTCCTATGAAGCTTTGAATATAAAACACTACTTTGTTCAACAGTCACTCAACATTCACAATAATTCTGCCCTTATTCTAATCTCACACATACAAATTTACAAGTTCACATAGTATCAGATCTCACACACTTCACATTACCTTGGTAACACCTTATGCAACTCTAAAATTTCCTACATATATGACCTATTACATCCACATTTATCAATTAGTTAGCCTAATTAGATTTAGCCTTATTTTAATTTAAAATAGCTTTTTCGGCTCCACACTTGATTGAAAAGCATCTTTCCACTCAAATAAAATGTGAAAAACTTGATTTAGGCCATCATGGACCTAAAATAGGTCTTACTAACTATGGTAATGGAAAAGGTATCCCTTCTACTTTTCCCTTGCTTCTTTGGGCCCTCCTTGTAAATTGAGCTTAATGGTGCCTTGATTTAGTGTTGCAATGTGTTTGACACACTCACATTAGGTCTTGGGCCCTTTTGAACTAATGAACTTAAAATGGTACCTTGCTAAAGTGTTGTGAAGTGTTGTAACACACTTTCACACTTTTATGAGGTTTAATTAATTAACTAAACCTAATAAACCTTAATCATGCCTTATTTAAAATGTTGTAAAGTGTTGTAACATACTTTCACACTTTTCTAGGGTTTTCATTAATAATTGGGATTCTTTATACTTTAATTGGCCCTATTTTTATTCCAAAAGCCTCATTTAATTCATCTTTTTGAGGATAATCTAGACACAACTCAATATCCAATCATAATTCAAGTTTTTTCAAGTTGAATGGCCCAGATTTAGTGATATGGGACTCATTCACCACCTTGGGCGAATGAGTCCTACCTAGGTTTTTGGGTGTCGAACCTGGTTTCACACCTTTCTCAGAATTTTAAAAAAATGTCCCATAAAATTATGCCTAATGGGACTCATTCACCACCTTGGGTGAATGAGTCCTGTGTGGCCCAAAATAAAAATTAATTCAAATTTTTGGTGGGATTTTCTCCTCCTAGATCTAATGCCAGCTTGTAGTTTTGTAATTTTGGGAATTCTTGCATAATGAAGTATAAATACAATTTTCTTTCACTCATTTTAGATCTAGAAAGTTGAATGAGCATCCTTATAGCAAACTTGAGTTCACAAGTGCATTTAAGTGTTTACAAGAGCATTCAAGGGTAGATTCTTCATCATTTTTTGTAGCAATTCAAAATCCATTATCATGTCAAGATTATCAAGCATCAAGCATGTTATTGAGCTAGTGTTCTGATGTTGCATTCAAGATCCAAGTTCAAGCATTATTTTACACTTATCCCAAGATTTACATCCTTAATGGCCATTTCATGATAGATTGGTGATTTTTATTATAGGACATCATTCAAGGTATCATTTCTCATGTTTCATGTCCTATGTTCCATGTTCATCTTTCACTATTTCATCATTTGGTTTAATTACCTAAAATGGATTTGACCAAGGAAAAATCCTATTCACTAACAATCAACAAGTTTTTCTCCTCTTTACATGTGTAATTACAGGTTTATAGATTGAAGAAAAGTGTATTTGAAGCCTTTAAAAGTATCAAAATTACAAGGTTGTAAATTTTGTCATAGTTGTCATGAAAAGTTGTCAAGACCCATGGAAACTCATATCTAGGGAAAAATATCCATCTAATTTGCATGAAATTAGTGGAAAAGTGCTTATTTGATCCATCTTCAGAAGCTTGCAAATTTTTAGTTCAAGATTCTTCTATTTGGAAACTTCATGGAAAAATGGTATTGATCCCCCAAAAGTGGTGAATGGGTCCCACTATAGGCATTTTTTCAGGAATTTTGCAGATTTAGATACCCTTTTTTCTAGAAACCTGTTCTGGTGCAAAAACTTGGATTTGGGACTGATTCACCCTAAATCATGAATGAGTCCTAGTAGGCCAAAACTTTAGGTTATTTAGTATTTTAGGTCTCCATTCAAGCTCTCTTAGGTTTCTAGGTGCTCCTCTATACTTTTCTAGTTTGCTATTGTGGTTTATTGGCATTTATAGTGTTGATAATCAAAACTTGCACCTCTCCGACAATCTTATGGGAAATTTAGTGAGTGGGGGACCAATTGCATCTCATTGAATACCTCTAGGATTTTTATAGAAATTTAGCTCTTGTTTGGGGTTTGGAGATAATGGGAGAAGGAAATGTAAACGTAAAACATAAAAGGTGAAGCACCATTTAAAGCTTTTACAACATTTCAAACCCAAATCATTCCTATGAGTGATATAATTAGACACAAAATGCCATAACTAGGTTCATTGTTGTAAAGAGAAAAAACAACAAAGGATAACTTCAAGCACAGTGCATACTGTCAAGTCTTTTCGTAGGTAGTGTTCATTAAGGTCTGATCAAACATAAATATTTCTTATGAGTAACAAAACAATATCTCACAAATTGCATGAACTCTTCCTCCTAATACAACATAGCATGAAAAAACACCAACTTTCAGAAAAACAAAGAAGTTCAATGACATAGTCTAGTTTTCTTAAGCTACTACTCAACCATACACACATATAACATGGAAACTAGCTACTTAAACTATCCAGATTTAGCTAGCAAGACACAGTGTTTCATTCAAAATGATAATATAAAGAAAGAAAGCTTGAAAAAGGCCATACATGCATAGTCTCAATAATTTCTCCTCAATAGTTTGTGTTTTTAAATATCAAATGAACTTTGGAACAGAGGTCGGATTCCGATCCGACAATAGTTTAAACCTTAAAAGATATAACACACCAAAGAAAAGTAGTTTTGCAAGTTTTCTTCTGAAAATAATTCTAAAACCCTAAGAAAACTAAAGAAACTTTTCTTTTACCAAAGAAATTGTAACTTCGAATCCAACCCCACAGTGTGTCGTTGCCCTCCTTATATATCTGTCAAAATAAGAAAACACCACCTCAACACAAAAGTAATTGCTACTAGATGTTGATACTTGATAGCTTGCAATCTAATCCTAGATCCTTGGTTAGATCGCAATGATCTTTGCTCATGAATTCTCAGTTGCTACGTTAATGCCCTTTAGATATTTAGCGAAGGTAGAGGCTCGTAAATGATAAAATCCTAAAAATAATCTAGAAAAAGGGTCCTATTGACCAATTACATTAGCCTAAGGCACTGACTCAAAGCTTCCATCCCAAAAACCAAGAAACGAAAGGCCAACAAGCTCTATAGACTCCCAAAAGATATCGCCTCATAATAGGCACAATCCTGCTACATTGGAGAGATGATGCATCACATAGGTGGGGATCTTATGTTTTCCAAAAAATATTTTGGAAAAAAATTCCGCCAAGTTGACGTGTGTCCTGGGCACTCCTCTGGAAGTAAAATGATAAAATAAATCTGTGCATCCACCATGTGGCACATTTCCCATCTTTCTGACCGACCTTGCATAAACCTAGACATCTTTGAAGCCAAAGACAAAAGAAGTCAAAGATCAAAAGACTAAAACAAAGAAAAAAATTTCACAGTTTTGGGGACTCACAGGGGCCTTTGCTTGAGGAGGTATGAACCCAGCTCTCTGGGAATTCCTAGAGTTAAAGGAAAGGTGAGTGTTGCACCTGCAATTCTTCTTCGGTTGGTAAGGGTAGATTGTGGATGAGCCTATATGCTTGGTCAAGCTGGAAGACTTCCCTAAAAGACATGACTCCCCACCTTGTAGTAACCACTCCAAGGTAATGATAAAGATGAGAAAGGAAAAAAAAATTCACGCTTGATCTCATCGGCTACGTGTGATGTACTTGAACTCGGGAGTTCTATAGAAGTCTGATGATTTTACTTGATAGATTCCATAATTTATTCTACTATCCGCACATTCCTGTCTGGGGAGAAAAGAGGAGGTAGGTTATAATTAATCAAGACATTCCAACATCATCTGGAAAAATTTGCACTTTTTGGCGCGATCTTATGCGAGTTGACAATGTCACTCACTTTGATGGAAGTGATTCTTCGATCAAGAACTTCGACATCTATTAGGATTTCATCAGAAGCCACACAAAGCCTAGAACTAAAACTTTCTGATTCCACTACTTGAGAGTCACATGTATGTAGAATATGATTGGACATTAGACCAATCTTCCCATTCATTTCTCTGACATCCCTCAAGAATTGCAAGACAGGCCTGAGAATAGGAACTGTAGCTACAATCTGCTCCCAGTGTGAAGATACCAATCTTTTTAGTAATGGGAGGGACCCAACCTTGTGAGCAATAGTCATATCCTTACTGAGCTGAATCTCTTTGGCTCTTGAATTCTCCTCTTCTCGATCTCTCTCCTTGAGAGTGTTTTCCAATTCGGAGCTTATTCTTCTCATCTCTTGGTCATGGGTCTGTAAAGCAAACACAACTTCTTGTTTCTCTAGCTTCAATATTTCTACCTCTTCCTGTGCCTTCGTGACACTATCAGAAGCTTGAGATCAATCATTTTCTAGCTCTTTCTATAGGTTTTTGTGAGTACTTCTGTACTCCATGTTGTTCTAATGCTGGGTGGTGAGGTTAACTTTCAATTTCTCAATTTTGGCATGTAGCTAAACTTGTTCACTTTGTGCTTCTTCAAGAAACCTCAAGGTTTCCCCTTGCTTACCCTGAATCTACATTATGCAAGCTATCTCAACATCCTTGGCCTTGATTTTAGTCTATAATCTACCTACCGTTCCCTCACATTAACCAACTTTGTCTCACGCTTCTTCAACTTTTTACCCAACCTTTCATAGTTTTCATATACTACATGTTCGGTGGCTTTGGCTAGGACCACCTTGTTGCATGGATGACTTTCATTCAGATCTAGCCCTATCATCCAGATATCATAATCCTCCATCTACATCTACCCCTTGGGCTTAGCCACGAGCGACATCATGGTGCCAATTAGGAGAGAATTCCACTCCTCATTAAAATAAGCCTTGATTCTCTTGGTAATCGATAAATCAACATTCTTCAATAGCTGTCTCTGTTTAGCAGTTCATCATGCCAACTTGGTTGCATTGAAATGATCCTGGAGGGTTTTAGGGACATCAAAAATTTTCACTACAATAGGGGCACTGGGAGGGAAACCAAAAAGGGTAATGGAAGGGGAGACCTCAAATGTATGAGCATTTAACAAATCAAAAGGGAGTGTTATCATGGAACAGGTTGGCACACCAAGCTAAGACTGAATGGGGGATTTTCCAGTAGGGTTGAAGAGAGATATAGTCGGGTGGAAAGGTGTTTTCTTAGAAGATGACGGGCCGAGAGTGGGGGTTAGCACAAATGTCTTAGCTCTTTCTAGAGGGGCCCTTGATAGGGAAATCAAAGAGTCAACAACGACTGAAGTAGATGTTGCTCGCTTGACATGCAGGGTAATTTCAGGGGGTTCATGACAAATAAGAGGGGGTTTACTTAGGATCATCAGGTTGGGGCCTGAGGATAGAGAATTCCTTTCCATGGGAGGAGGCAAGGGGGCAACCAAAGATGGAGACTCAGAAAGAAGAGAGGGAGCGAAACTTACCTGAGCTATAGTAGTTGACACATCTTGTAGGGCAGACTCCACTACTTCTCCTTGGGCCGGTTTTTCAGATACACCTAGATCTTGGACCCACCTTCTCTTTTCATGACCAGAACTAACATATTTTGATCTCCTAGCCACTGACTGCTTCGAAACTTGGCCCTCGAAAACCATAGTACATGACACTCTTGGAGACTATCGGGGTCTCTTTCCTTTACTTTGGGCACTAGAGGAGGATGAAGCTTATGAATCCCTTTGCTTCGAATCCCTCTAACCGTCAGATTCTTGAGGTTGGGAAGGCCAAAGTGAAACTTGTTCCTCATCAATTTCATGGTTGGTCTCTAGATTGTTATTATTAGTGTTGACCTCTTTATCATAAATCTCTTCAAACTCATCATCCTATGGGAATTGTCGAACAGGAAGGCTGAGGCACCATAGCTCCTATTGGAACCTCCAGAAGTTTGCCTTCTTCTTTTTCAACCAACCTCTTTTCTTTAGTTGCGTATTAATAGATTTGTTTATCAGGAGGTTCCTATCATGCTGTATCTTTGGTGTGTAGAAGATCAACCATTTTGGTTATTTGAAAGGAATTTGTTTCTTTGAAAGGAATTTTCTTCAAATCAATGTACACCTCTGCACTTTCTTGATTCAGATTCTTCCTCCTCTCAAAGTATTCCAACTTAGCATGTATCACACTATAAACTCCCTATGGATTATATTCTGACTTATTGCAGATGAGGACTAGGCCTAAGGCTACCAATAGATCCTTGAGCTCATCCTTAAAAAATCATTTCGTTAATGATACTCGACTATTAGAAATATTGAGGGGAAGCAAATATAACTTCATTTTGTTTCTTTTGGTGCCATAGATCTTATCGATAATGGTCACCTGGTGGCATGCCTCCAATGCAAAGACTCTGTCTATCACAAATATGGGGAGTCAGAAAGACTCATTGGGAATGTCGTGGAATCTAATAAATGTGAAGTCTGTGCCCAAGAAATAATCCATTGGGGTTGGTGAGATTCTCATCCATTATAGGACCTAAAGAGAGAAGCGGCCAATAGGGCGAGGAAACAATTCTTGGAGCACTAGCCTCAAAAAGTGATCCACAAACCAATAATATTCCCGTGTTCTAGAAAGTACATGGGTCCACACAGAAACTGGTCAGACACAACCCCTTTCAAGGTATGTGCAGGATCATCATGCAAAACATAGGCCCTTAAGTGGCAAAAAATTAAAAAAAATCAGAGTTAGGCAACTTGATGTAAAAAATTGAATAAGTTATCTATATTATTTCAAAAATATGTAATAATAGAATCTGTAGCAAATTGAATGTAGTTTCTAAGCTACTAGGTTCGTTTAAAAAAAAATCTATTTGGTGAAAATTTGAAATTTCAATGCAGTAGTACTTAAATTTTAGGGAAAAAATAAGAAGTAGGTGTATGTCGACCACCCTAACCACAATAAAATGATAATATTCTTTTATAATATTTTAGAAATAAGTAGAGGACCCATGTCCTAATGTGATTCTATATTTTTTGTAATTTTTTCCAAGTAAATAATTAATTATGAATTTTTTATTAAATTTTTTAAAAATATAAAACTTCGTATCCGACCACCTTGGTCAAAACTTCATGAAATTCAATTTTCTTTTTAATCCTATAGTATGTGAAGTATAGAATGTGATGCATGTTTTGGATTCAAAAAATGTGATACCATTTGAAAGCTATAGTTTTTTTTCAATCAACCTATCAATCAGGACTTTAGTCATAATTCAAATAGAAAATGAATAATAATTACTTATTAAATTCAAAGTAAAGAATAATTTATATTGGTGGAAATCTAAGAATCTCCTTTAAAAATCATTTTTGTTTCATCAATTTTGGGTAAAAAAAAAGTCGTCAGCCACATAGCCATCATATTGCCACTTTTTGGCCCATCATGATCCTACACATACCCTTCATCTAGCCTAGATACTGGTACATTTCTCCCCAGCCATTCATGATTTTGATGCAAAACCAAATAAGCCAAGAAAGAAGAATACCTGAATTTTGAATCAGTTTTGTAATTCTTCAGCTGGTTCAACATGTTTCCAACTATTACTTCAGCAAAATCATAGTGCCTCTAGTTCTTGTCTCTTTTTAGTGCAAAGGCTAAGCCAAACTAAAAAGGAAGAGCCTGAGTATCATTGTCAAGACCAAAAACCCAAGCTAGCAACAAGAACACTAAATGTGTGTCCCTCTTGAATTTCTCGTATGAAAGGGGAAAGGGAAGATGACCTATGTCTGGCTGTTCCTTTGTTTCATCTTCACAAAAAATAATTCTTCTAGCCATTTCTTCCCCAAAGAGATCCATCATTTCTTCATCAAAAATATCTACATCCCAAGTCGTAGGGATGCACAACATGTCCCCATATGGCTTCAAAAGAAACGATAACCCTAATCCTACCATTTTGAATGACCTTATTACCTCATCAAATCTCCTAGCACATGCATCGACTAAATTTGGTCATGGATGTACAGTGGGAAACATGAACTATGGAAAACCACAATCCCAGAGCCGAAGCGTAAAACCCTCAACTAGCTCATACCTTTCATTTCTCTAAAACACACCTTCTCTGAGACTTTTAGGGTTAGTTGACAACTTGGGGTCAAAAACATTGTTGGTGATATCTTGCACTACCTCTCTTTTTATAGGCTTATCAACTGACACCTTCTTATAGAATTCAAAAGGTTGCTCCTCCACTACTCGGGCGTTGGCAAATGACTTCTGCCCAAAAAAATTGGCATAGCCAGGTCATTGACTTGAAGCCATGGCTTATCTTCCAGAGGTTGAGGGTTCTGCCATGACTATATCAAGATGTTGCAAAGAATTCCTTATTAAAAATGGCCACTTCCCTTTTTCTTGAAGAGGAAAACCTACTTTTTAGTGCAATTAAATCTCTTTCTTGTACATGTAGTTAAGACTATGCTTATTATTGCTTGTCCATTAAATGTTTCCACTGAGGTGATACGTGTGAACATGAGATCCATATCCCTCGAGAATGCTGAGAATGCCGTGAGGATGGAATTAGTACATTCTTCTCACCACCTCTTTTACAAATAAATTTGTTGCATTGAAGTGCATTCTTTTTTCCTATGTGGAACGTGTTGAAGTGATGCAAGGTACCCCCTAAAAAGATGTGACCATTAATTTGTCAGATCTTAGTGCATTAATCCATGTATTTTCTCATTAGTAAGTTGGATGGCGTTGATGATGGCAAAGGACACATGTCAACAATCAACATATGAGAGCATTTACTCCCAATGCCCAAATTTATTTCTTAGGGCATTCCATCAGATCCTTTGTATTATTTATCTACCTTACTCCATTATATCTTAAAACTTTTCATTGTCTTCTAGCCAAAAATAGACATTCCATTGGTTAAGTTTGTTGGCTTACCTTTTTTATATAGAGCTACACCACCTTTTGTAACATTCATTCGAACATATAGTCTCTTAAGTTAGTTGGCCTTTCACTTATTCCCATTCTGCCATAATTCACTTCTTTATCAAAATGTCTACTAGCTTAGGCACTCCCATCTGCCTCCTTCCTAGGAGACCGCAATACTACTTTGTGGGAGAGGTCACTAGTGACCGAATCAAGTGTTTGGTGAAGAAATGTGACTGCCTCATCATGGTAGAATTTAAGTGGGTAGTCGACACAGACTTCATTACTAACAAGAACTAGCTCCAAAGTAATTGTAATGTGCTTTCTCGTTTCATGGCCTCATTGTTGGACCTAAATGTGTCCAAGCCCATGATAATTGAGTTTTTCCAGGTTCGGGTATGTACAAGATCATCATGAAAAAATAAGGCCCTTAAGTGGCAAAAAAAATAGAAAAATCAGAGTTAGGAAACTTGACGTAAAAATTTGAATAAGTTATCTATATTATTTCAAAAATATGTAAGAATAGAATCTGTAGCAAATTGAATGTAGTTTCTAAACTACTAGGTTTGTTTTTTTTTTTTAAATCTATTTGGTGAAAAATTGAAATTTCAATTTAGTAGTACTTAAATTTCAGGGAAAAAATAAGAAGTAGGTGTGTTTGACCACCCTAACCACAATAAAATGATAATATTTTTTATAATTTTTTTCCAAGTAAATAATTAATTATGAATTTTTTATTACAAATTTTAAAAAATGTAAAAAACTCGTATGTCTGACCACCTTAACTTGGTTAAAACTTCATGAAATTCAATTTTCTTTTTAATCCTATATTATGTGAATAATAGAATGTGACACATGTTTTGGATTAAAAAAATATGATACCTTTTGAAAGCTATAGATGTTTTTGAATCAGTCTATCAATCAAGACTTTAGTCATAATTTGAATAGAAAATGAATAATAATTACTTATTAAATTCAAAGTAAAGAATAATTTATATTGGTGGAAAGCTGAGAATCTTGTTTAAAAACCCTTTTCATTTCATCAATTTTGGGTAAAAATAAAGTCGTCAGCCACATACCCATCATATTGCCACTTTTTGGCCCACCATGATCCTGCACCAGATGTTTGACACTTCGCCGATGGAGGGGCTTGGTGAGGTAGTGCAAGTGGCTATCCCTGACGTTGGCATACCGAGCATCATGGATCTTCATAGGCACATGGAATTTGGAATAAACGTACCCTGGTTGCCCTTCCTCTTTGATTTTTACACCATGGACATTGAGACACACCGTTTCTCTTCTTAGCCAGCGACAATTTTTTTGTTGTAGGAGTATGGCGTGGAGTGGGTTCTGAGAGTGGCCTAGAGGAAGCACTTTGAATTTCTGGTGCAGAGTAGCAATGAGTAGGCCTTAAGCCTGTGTCATGGAGTCCATGTTTATTATGTTTTCAACCCCTTTTTGCAACCTGACAGATAAGGAAAAGAAGGGGAAGAAAAGAAAAATAAGAAGGGAGACCCAATAATGAGCCTCTATGGCTTCCTAGGCAACGACTAGAGGCCCTTTAAGACTTTTTTTTCACATTGCCTCCCTTTTGGATCTTTTGGCCCCATAACTCCTTTTGGGTTTGCTCGAGAGAGCCTTATGTTTAAATCTAAGCCTCATTCTTGCATTATATGTAAATTTTTTGATAAATATAATATAATACAAGCTTTTACCTCTTCTACGTTATTCTTCAATTTTTTTATTCTCAAATTTTTGAAATATTTACAAATTTTTTAGATATGGTACATAATTGTCAATTTTTTTTAAAGAACTATGCATTTGAATGAAAAAAATCTTTAGATAAATACCGTTCACTAGTATATCTAAAGTGTTTCCCTCCATATCTTCAAGCTCGTACACATTCTTTTCTTTGAATGCGCTAATTCAGAAAGGTCCTTTCCATAGTGCTTCAAATTTCGTGTGTTGCCCTATTTTTGTAGTACATTCATCTTACTTTAGCACTAAGCTCCCTTCTTTGAATTCTGGGTTAGAAGTCCTTTTTTCAAACCATCACTTGATTTTCTATTGGTGATTGATTATTTCTCCATGATCCTTTTCTTTTTCTTCGTCCAGTTTGAGGAGTTCTACCAATTGTACTTCCATTCCATCATTTCTTCAATCTCCAAGGCTTTCAGTAGTTGTAAAGAATGAATTTCTATGGAAATGGGCATCACTACATCTTTTCCATACACCAACTCATAATGGGAGGTCTTTAGAATCTTCTTGGGGATAATTTGGTCTACCCATAGAGTAGCTCATAAATGCTTATGCCAATTTCATTGTCATTCTGACCCAATGCGTTTGATTAACCTAATTAGGTTTTTGTTGGTGGACTCTACTAACCTATTCCCTTGTGGGTAGTAATTTGATGAATTTTTAAGGAAAATACCATGTTTGATAGAAGAATCTAACATCCTAACCCAACAAAAGCTTACACATTGTCGGATATGATGGTCTTGGGCAGACCAAATTTGGCCACTATCTCTTCAAGGAAATTAACAATTTCCCCCTCTATTGCATTCTTTACAGCTACAGCCTCCATCCACCTTGTAAAGTAATCAGTTGCCATGAGGATCCACTTGTGTCAAAACACTGGAAATAGGATTTATCATGCCAATAAAATCCAAACCCCATTGGGCAAAGGGTTCTTTGGTTACAATCGGCCTTAGGGGTAAAGTGACATTCTTTCTTTTGCCAACAAAATATTGGCATTATGTACACTTTTGCACCAGATGATGTGCTTCGGCAAACATACATGACCAATAATATACTACTCACATTATATTTAAAGTGGTATTATTGGTGGAAAAATTCCAACCCTCAAGACTGTGATGAAATTCGTTAAGAAGTGTTTCTGCCTATAGGTTGCCAAGACATCGGAATAGCACACCATGATAATCTCTCTTAAATAGTACACCCTCAATTAATACATACCTGGTGCCTTGCAATCGGTAGTATGTCCTTTTCTGAAGTGAAAGGTTATTAGGGTAGTACCCTTTGTGCATGTACTGCATTCGATCAGCCACCCAAGATTCTTCAGACTCGAATTGGTTCAAGTAGACTTGATCGGTCTCCTTTTCAACCACAACACTTGTTTCCTACATGATATATTTGCATAGACCTCTTTCTCGAACCAGCTTGGTTGGTCTAATTTCCACATCATATTCTAGGTTCTTAGTGATCCAATTTTCTCTTTTTTCAATGATCACACCTTCTATGTTAAATTCCTACACACTGGGATGTACTACAAGGATAGTGATCTTGTTGGCTAACACCAAGTGTTAGAACTTTTTTAAACTTTTAACTATGGAAAAATCTTGATTTTCTACAAAGTTATACCTAACCTCATAACCTTTCAAGGTTCTTGAATGGAATGCAATAGGATGTTCTCCATCATTCTGATTGCCTTTCTGAGTAAGGTCCAAAGCTATACTATCTTGACCACTATATACATAAAGTAGGAAATATTTGGAAAAATCCAGATTAACTAAGACTAGAGCAATAGAAATTGCTCTCTTTATTTTCTCAAGAGATTCTTTTCCTTTGGGGGTCCATTTGAATAATAGATTCTTGTTAAGCATTAGTGTGATAGGCCTCACAATACCGACAAAGCCCCTAAATGAACCTGCTAATGAAATTGATTTTCCCTAAAAATGACTAGAGTCCTTTCTAGTTTACTAGTAGGGGTAATTCCATTATAGATCTAACCCTTTTGGGATCTATTGCTATTCCCTCTTTAGACACTACAAAGCCAGGTAGATTACCTTGAGGCACTCCAAAGACACATTTATTGGGATTTAAAGAAATCCCAAACTGTTGGCATTTCTGGAAAACCTTTTCTAGATGATCAAAGTGGTCATCCTTTGATTTTGAAAATACCATCAGGTCATCTAGATATATCAAAATAATTAGGTTGATTAAACCTCTGAAAGCAATATCCATTGCTCATTGAAAATTTGCACCAACATTTGATAGTCTAAATGGCATCTTGGCATATGCGAACGTTCCCCACTTAGTGGTAAACATTGTATTGTGTTGGTCATTCTCCTTTACATATACTTGGTTATATCTCGAAAAACCATCAAGCAATGAAAAAATTTGAGATCTGGCTACTATCTACATAATTTGCTCCATTGATGAAAAGGGGTGATGGTCCTTTAGTGAGGCCTTTTTCAAGTCTCAGAAGTCAATGCAAAGTCTGATGTCACCATTCTTCTTTTGGAAAAGTACCGAATTTGACACCTTGGTGGAATGTTTGATCAGATATATGATTCTTGACTCGACAAACTTGGTGAGCTCCTATGCCATCAAGGCTTCAACCTTTGGGTTGACTGTCCTTTGCTTCCATCTGAAAGGCTTGGACCCTTCCTCCAAGTCAATGGTATGCTGAATTATACCCAAGTCATATCCTCTAAGATCATTATAGGTCCAGGCCATAACTCCGTCACACTTATAGCATAAATCCCTTAATATTTCTTTATCTTTTTGTGGAACCTCCTTTTTGACTATCAACTTTTTGCCACTTCCAACATCAAGCTCTTTGTAATCTCTTTCATTTGTAGTAAACCTTTGCTTTCCATTTCTCTGATCTTCACAGTCAAAAAGGTTCTCAAGGGAAATCAACCCTCTGGAAGCTTGTTCCCTTTTAATTGGATGACCTACCCTTCGAGAAATTCTACTCCTGGGGGTGAATAGTTGGGAACCATTCCTCCTTTTTGTATGAAGGTAGCAACTTGAGTTTCATCATCAAAAATATGTCAATTTTTGTCGTTGTCAGGAATTGAGGGTTGGACAATAACTTGCATTGAATTTTTCTTGGTTGAGTTGGAAACTAGTTCAAATTGTGACCTAACTAATGCCATCTAATCAGCAACACTATTCTGATATTGGGGAATAACTTGTATGTTGAAGGATTTGAAACTATTGATCAGGTCCCAAATTTGATATCTATATGACTTCATTCAGGTGTTTTTGTAGTTGCTTGACTACAGAATTGGCTCACTATTGGCTCTAAATCTCTAAAATCCTGCACTCTCTTTATACCCATTCTTTTTGCAAGGATTAGACCATGGACCAAGGCCTCATATTCAACATCATTATTTGAGCATGAGAATAGAAAATGGTAAGCTATGAGAGTTTTGGATCCCATTGGAGATAGTAATCAGACACCCACTCCGGAGCCAGCTTTACACTTGGAACTATCAAAAGGTAGGGTCCATAGATGATTATTAGATGGGTCATCAGATTTCTCTTGATCCTTCACCAGTTTCAAAAAAACTTGATCACCATCCAAAATTACATAGGTGCTTGGCCTTGTCGCATGGAATTTTCTAAATGGATTATAATCAATGAATTTGTTGAGCAACACTTCTTCCTCAAGAGTCCACTTGCTTGTATCCTCTTCATCTTCTAGCATTTCTACACAATATATCTCTTGTTGAGAGATAGAGATATGTGTAGCTTCAAAGCATAGGATTGCATTATCTACAATGTGTTTGAGATGTAAAGATTCAAAAAGAATCTTCATCTTCACCCTATGCTTGGCTCTCAATATTAGGTGGGACCAATCAAGTGCTAGGTATCCACCAAGCTTGGTAGTGAAATCTCTTGATAGACACATTCTGAAGACTGGTGGAATGTCTACCACTACTACTTCTTGCGTGACTATTTGACTTGGGCATGAGAAGAGGGTCAGAGACAAGTCTTTTATTCAACCAACAGTTGGGACCTTCTTCCCATCTACTTGCATGATTCCTTTCTCAAGGGGCTCATATCTAAGCTCCAAGGCATCAACCACTTGTTTTGGCATGAAAGTTATACTGGATCTCGAATCGATCATATTATTATGCAAAAGCTTATCCCCCACAATAAATGTTAAAAATAAAGGTGTGGGCTTTGGCCTAATCACCTCTTTCTCCTTTCCATTGTCTACGTCCTTTTCATACGCTACAACTTTTGGCACTTGGGGTTCTGATGTGGGTAGCTTGTCTTTTCTTTGATCACATATCGAAGCTACTCCCATCTGAGGCATTTGATCTTTTTTCTTCAAGGCTTCTTGAAGAAGAGTCTTTTATTTGGGAACAGATACGACATCCCACAATGATACATTGGCCGACGCCTTCTTCAATTGCTCCACCACGTTAAGCATCCCAACTATTTGGACCTTGGGCTTAAACAGTGGTATTTCTCTTATTTTTGGAAGAAAACATTCTGATGTGACTGGGCTTGGTGTTTCACTCATCTCTTTCTCGGGCAACAGTAGACTACGTGGTTGTGGGGCAGGCCAAATGACAGGTGGTGGAAACTTCTTCTCTTGCGGCGGTGGATGACTCGGCTGAGGTCCTTACAGAGGTTGTTGCACGTATTCTCTTGTGAGCCTTCTTTTAGACCTCGTGTTGTAATCTAAATGTACTTGCAGAGCACTAGTCATTGGAGCTTCATTTGCAAATATTGTGTCTTCTTCCTCCATCCATGAGAACAGTGCTTCATTGAGTGCAATGTCTAGCTCTTGCTCCAGGGACATCCCTTGCATATATGCTCTAAAAAAAGCATTCTCCATTTTGGAAGACTCCTATTCATCTACACTCGAGAGCATACCTTTGCTTCTTTGTTTCACTATCCTTTGCTGCATATTCCGCTTGGAAAATTTCAAGGAAGATGACTACCACTACATGGGAAACACCATACGTTCTCCTAAGACTCTTCATGTCATTAATATTGGTTGTGACTGAGTTGGAGGCCGATGTGCTACTTTGTGTGGCAGGATAAACATACATGGAATGTGGCATGCCCAATGTCAATTATGTAGCAGAATTTCTTGAAGAAGCTTCTTCTCGAGATGTTCTAGACAATTTCGTGAACATAGGCATAGGGGGTCATGGTGGGAGCTTCCCAACATCGATCATACTATTTATTCAAACACACTGCCACCTCATATGCATCAAGAAAGATGTCTCCTCCCATGAAAGTTATCATAACTACGATGTATGAATTGATAGCCTTTAGATAGAACATGAACACCATCATAGCTAGGGGTCAAGTAGTCACAAGGATCCCCTACCAAGTTTTAATAAACTTGGTGTTGAAATCACTCATGGCCTCTTGTGGGGCCCTTTTTATGGTGATTAATTGATGTAATAGTGAGGAGCGATCTCTCTTTTCTAAAAAGCATTTGAAGAACCTCTCTCTGAGATGGTCCCAAGTGATAATAGAGCCCGAAGCCAAATATTGATACTAATCTTGGGCTTTTCCTTTGAAAGAGGTGGCTAACAGCCTCAGAGCAATATTTCCCTCAACTATATTATGTACCCTACATACTTTTGCTATATCTTGAAGTTGTTCAAAAGCAGTTTTGAATTCTTCTCTGGAGAATTTTGGGATAGCCTTGAGGGCATTAGCGGGTTTGATAGGCCTTACATCTAGGAGTGTGGGTGGTTCTAGCAGACTGCCGCTATCCCATGTTATGAAGTTTCTAGGAGCAGAGGGAGGGACGTGAGAAATAAAAAAAGATTCATGTGAATCAAGTACACATGTATTGTAATTTGGAATTTTGAGCCTTGAGGTGGAGTAGATAAAGCTCTAGATACTGAGCTCTTACTTACTCTATTTCTCCTTATAGGTGATACAAATCCTATAAGTCTTCTCCTTGATAGGTAACTGAGAGTACTAGAAGTGATCTCTCAAAGATGCTCTTGTTTGTACTCTAGGCATGAAACTTCAAATTTCCTTAGCCTAATTCAAGAAATATTTTTGACTTCTAATGAAGAATTTAGAAAAATTCTTGTCCCACCAGGCATGCTAGAAAAAGAACTATTGATCATCAAATCTTGTGCTTCTTCAACAGTCTTATGGGAAATTTAGTGAGTGGGGGAAAAATTGCATCTCACTGAATACCTCTTAGATTTTTATAGAAATTTGACTCTTCTTTGGGGTTTGGAGATAAGGGGAGAAGGAAATATAAACATAAAACATAAAAGGTGATGCACCAAAGCTTTTACAACATTTCAAACCCAAATCATTCGTATGAGTGATATAATTAGACACATAACACCACAACCCTTCATTGTTGGAAAGAGAATGAACAACAAAGGCTAACTTCAAGCACAATGCAGACTTTGAAATCTTTCCATAGGTAGTGTTCATTAAGGTCTGATAAAAAATAAATATTTCTTATGATTAATAAAACAATATCTCGAAAGTCACATGAACTCTTCCTCCTAATACAACATAGCGCAACAAAACAACAACTTTTAGAAAAATAGAGAAGTCCAATGACATAGTCCATTTTTCATAAGCTAATACTCTACCATACAAGCATACATCATGGAAATCAACTAAAACTATCCATATTTAGCTTGCAAGACACAGTGTTTCATTCAAAATGATAATATAAAGAAAGAAAGCTTGATAAAGGACATACATGCACAATCTCAACAATTTCTCCTCAATATCTTGTGCTCTTAAATATCAAATGAACTTTGAAACAAAGGTTGGATTCCAATCTGACAATATTTTAAACCTTAATAGATATAACATGCTAAAGAAAAGTAGTTCTGCAACTTTTCTTCTAAAAATAATTCTAAAACCCTAAGAAAACTAAAGAAACTTTTCTTTTAACAAAGAAGATGTAACTTGGAATCCAACCCCCCAATGTGTTGTTTCCCACCTTATATAGCCATCAAAAGAATAAAACACAGCCTCGAAACAAAAGTAATTACTATTAGATGTTGATACTTGATAGCTTGTAATCTAATAGTAGATCCTTGGTTAGGTCACAACGATCTTTTCTCATTAATTCTTAGCTGCTCCATTAATGCCCTTTAGATATTTAGCAAAGATAGAGGCCCATAAATGATCAAATCCTAAAAACAATCTGGAAAAAGGGTTGCATTGACTAATCACATCACCCTGAGGCACTGACTCAAAGCTTCCATCCAAAAAATCAAGAAAAGAAAGGCTAGCAAGCTCTGGTAGACTCCCAAAAGATATCACCTCATAATAGGCACAATCCTCCTATAGCGGAGAGATGACGTGTCATGCAGGTAGGGATATTTTCTTTTTGAAAATTGTTTTGGAGAAAACTTCTGCCAAGTTGACATGTGTCCCGAGCCCTCCTCTAAAAGGAAAATGATAAAAGAAAGTTGTCCAACCACCAAATAGCGCATTTCCCATCTTTATGATCAACCTTGCATAAACCTGGACCTCTCTAAAGCCAAAGAAAAAGGAAGCCAAAGATCAAAATACTAAGGCAAAGAAAAAAATTTCACATATAGGTCATTTATTCAAGTTTCATGCATCACTAGATTTTGTCATTTAGATCTTGTATCTCATACATTTTTCCAAGACCTAGCTTGGTGGCAAACCCCTCTTGTAATATGAAATCATACCCTAGGATACCCTTCTAGTAGATCTATTTCCTCTATTCCACTCTTTGGGTGAGATCTCTAAGGTGTCCTTAAGTGTAGCAAGTGTGAAATAGGAACCCTATCCTTGTGTTATATTCCTTAAAGGTGGGGCGTACTATTTCTATTGCTACATTTTGGTTAACCTGCATTTAGAATACCTTATTTTCTGATTTAGATTGCATCATCATCCTATATCTTTCTTGCATTAACTTTGCATTCTGTTTGGCACTAGTTAATTTGCATCTAAGGTTTCAAAAAAAATTCATTAGTGAAAGTGCATATAGGTTGCATTTTTGCATCTCAAATCATTGAAAAATAGCTGAAAATTGCATTTGCATTTATGTTACATATCATACAAACTAAAATAATATAAAAATCACTTAATTTTTTTTGATTTTTTTGAAAAAACCCTAACCGGGACTCATTCGCCCCTCTGGGTGAATTAGTCCTAGTCTAGATTTTAAACTTCCTTTTATAGCATCACAAACCTCATTTATGTGCTTCCTAAGCCTCCTGGTATCATATACCATAAGTTTGGAAAGTTTTAGTAACATCTATTTTATGCATCTAGGTAAAAAATATCAATTTAGGGTACTCATTTTTGAAATCATTTTAAGTACAAGCATCATTCGATTTGAAAATTCTCACATTTCTGAAACTTTGAATAATATGGATAAAATTACTTTTTAACTTTTGCACATACAATTTTTACGTTCATAAAACTTTGCATAAGTTTGATAAAAGTGCTTTTCATTTTTGTATATACATTGTTTGCATTCTTAAACTTTTGCATACATTGGATAAAACTGTTTTGGATCTTTAGATATACATTATTTACATTTTTGAAGCATTACATGAGATGGTTAGAGTTTCTTTTCATTCTAGGTCAAACAATGTTAGTGTCTTACATATCTAGGTATGCTAAGAAAAATTTCATATACCCTCCCTATGAGAGTGTTTTAGTGAAAGAGAAGAAAACCTTGGACAATCCTAATGATGATATTCATTCTTCTCCAAATATCTCTCCTATTGGAAAAGAAGATATTTGGGTGTTAGAAGAACCAATCAATGAATGTTTTGAGAGTCCTAGTTGTTTCTCTCCTCTTACCTCTCTTAGTGGACAAGACATTGATGAACAAGAGGACACAACCATATGTAATTGTGATGATAACATAACACAACAAGAGACAATGGAAACCTACCTACATAACACTTCAAATAGTCTACATTTATCTCTCAACACTTTCCCCTCTTGTGATAATGATTTAGAGGATGAAATTCAATTTGAGGAGAATATGTTGGTGTTGGATGATCAAACCTTTAAGATCTATGACAACCCTCTTTATTTTTCTTCCCCTACCTATCCTATTTCGGAATATATTAGGGAACAAAGGAATGAAACCGTAAATGATCATGAAAATCATAATTTTTTTTCTCCTAGTATCTTTCCTAGTTTTAAAGAAGATACTTTGATCGATGAAATTCACGAGTCTTAGTTATCCCTCTTCACCTAGGGGAACCCTTATTGAGCAAGAAAATCAAACCATTGATAATTCCCCTACTTGTGATGAATTCATCTTAGAAGAATGATTCCTTGAACATTAGTACACAAACAACAATATATGACTAAATAAACTACTAAAAAGTGCATATAAATGACTAATTTTGGTCACGTGACCATTAGTAGTTTATTGCCAGTCATTTATAACGTGACCAAATTTATGACTAAACTATTTTAGTCATTTATTTAGTCATTGATTTGTACTCATTGATTTGGTCACTGATTTAGTCATTGATTTAGTCATTGATTTAGTCATTGATTTAATCGTTAATTTAGTCATTGATTTAGTCATTAATTTAGTCATTGATTTAATCATTAATTTAGTCATTGATTGTTATTAACTAGTCATTTATTGAGTCATGGTAGTGATTTATTTAGTCATTAATTTAGTCATTAATTTAGTCATATATTTAATCATTAATTTAGTCATTAATTGTTGTTAACTGGTCATTTATTTAGTCAAGGTAGTCATTTATTTAGTCATAGATTTAGTCATTACTTTAGTCATATATGTAGTCATTAATTAAGTCATATATTTAGTCATTAATTTAGTCATTACTTTAATCATTTATTTAGTCATTATTTTAGTCATTACTTTAGTCATATATTTAGTTATTTAGTCATTTAGTCATATTTAGTCATTAATTTAATCATTACTTTAGTCATTAATTCAGTCATTTTATTTACTAGTTTTCATTAATTGGTAGTAAATATAATCACGAAATAAATAATTTATTAAATACCATAAATTTTATAATGCAAAACTAATATAATATTAAATTTGAACTAAAACATAAAAGTAAATAAAAATATTGCATATGCGTATAAGCTACAACATACTAAAATTAAAAGATTGATTCAACATCATGATAAATAAAGGTAATCTACAATAAAAAAAATTAATGCAAATATATATCAAATATATATCAATATATATATCAAGTTATAAAATGTCAAGTGTCTAAGAGTATATATGTAAATATAATAAAAAATGTCAAAGTTGTCTAAGAGTTTCCAACTCTTTCAAATACACCATGATAATTAAGATCCTTGAACAACATATTCAAAATATTGCATAAAATAGTGAGCCAAGATGTCTAACTAGTACATGATAAATATGTTCAACTATGTCAAATATTTTAGTGGCCACTGTGTGAAGGTTCCTTCTTTCTCTTTCAGAGACAACTCCATCTATTTTGTCTTCATAAACAAGGGGTATGTTACTTGTGACCTTTAAAATGTTTACATTTGCATCCATTGTTCCTTTCAAGTTGACTCCATGTATAATAGATAGGGAGTGAATCCGCCCAATGCCCACAACATCACCATCTAATGGATCCAACACCTTAACTTTATCTCCTTCTTTGAGTTTATCAATACATTCCTACAAAAAGAAAAAAATAACACATTATAACATAAACTTACATAAAGGCTTCCAACAAATAACACATTATCCATGTTCCTACTAAACTTGCATAAAGGCTTCCAACAAATTTTTATGCATAAATAAAATAAACTAATAAACTTGTACAGTTTTATCTTTAGATTACAGCAGCTACATGTAGCTTAATCAATATCTCATTCAGACAAATAAAAAATTGTAAGATTTAATATTCAATACCATAGAACACAGAAAATACGATAAAATGTGTTCATTGAGGTCATCACAGAACTCACCGTGTTTGGAGAAGCAAACTGTTTTCCACTCAACATACTAGCAGCTGATCTTTTTACAAACCCATTCTCATCAGCCTGCTTGTGCATACACAATCAATAAAATTCCACAGAAGTATGGTAACAATCAATAAAATTCCACAGAATAAGTACATTAACCAAAGAAACTAAATTTAACACTGGAAAAATGATTGAAAACTATAAGGCTTCTCAAAATCAAGTCTGCTTTTGGGCTATTAACATGGCCCTCTAGTTAAAACTATTACAGGCTGCTATGGCCCTACAGGCTTATTTAGTATAGCAGTTGTAATCAGGGTCAATTAAAGACCAAGCTAAGTGGTTTGTGACCTCTTGTTGATTAGAATGATGTATGTTATCAGCACATTAAAAATAAGCCAGGTCTTCACCAATTATGCAATCATCATTAGCAGCATATCAATTACCCATTAGTTATGTAGTCATGCAATCATGCAGTTAGTTGTGCAATCATAGTTAAAAATCAGTCAATTACTCATCAGTTATGTTGTCATGCAATCAGTTATTGTCATGTCCCCTTTTCCAAATTAGAACCATGGAGAGACCTCTAGCATATCATCATTTCTCATAGGCTAAAGGATAAATCAAGGGAAATGAATGATAATATTATTTTAAGTTGGGCCCAGTAATATAATATTTATGGGGCAACTTAATAATATTTGATCTATAACATATGCAAATGTACAAACTACCAAAAACTTTAAATTTTACAAACTTAATTAAATTGAGGAAATCAACCATTTCTTCATCTAATACAGCTCCATATGCATCTGCATAATTTTCAAAAGGAAACCTACCAAAATAAAAACTATTTACTACTCTGATTGAGTAGAGAATTATAATTTTTGATCAATGTTTAGGTAACCACTGGCCTGATGATAAGTGTGATCACAAGATCAAATGAGAAAGCATTTCTGAGATAATTTGTGCTTCCAAAAGGTCTAGAGCATCCATAATATAGAAATGATGTCTTTCTATATTATATTCCCAAGTATCCCTTTTTAGTTTTTTAATCATTTTGATCCACCTATTAGCATACCTATTGGTTAATAGAATAACTAGAATCTCACTTGGAAAATAAGTGGATCTGTGGGATCTATTGTGATGACTACAATAATTTTGAGATCTCTAGTTAAAGCATCAGCAAGGGAATTCTTCTCCCATTTAACCCATTGTATATCAAAGTTATAACTCTGGAACTCAAAATACCATCCAACAATTCTCCCTTGGGCTAAATCTATGTTTGTTTTTTTCCTTAACAAATTTCTTATTGGCTAACTATTTGTTTTGCTTGCAAAATGTTTGGGCTTGAGGAATATTTTAAGATTTTCAATTCCTCTTTTAACAACCAAAATCTCCTTCTTATATATGTGTTAGTTCTTTTTACTTTGTGAAAATGTATGAAACTTGTATCCACAAATTTCACTTTTCCATCTAGAAATTCTTGGCTCAACATTACTGACCATGTATCAATTGAAGCATCTGTGTTGAGGACTAAAGAAATACCCCACTTGTGGCATTTGGAACCACACATTCAAACACTTAAACATGTTTGAAGTGATGTGAATGCATGTGAGGAGTACTAAATGCAGGTAAAAGGTTTGTAAGTAGTTAAATGAAGTGCTTATTGATTATGAATTACTCGTGCCTTTACCATCAAGCAAACTTAGGATGTATTAGAGGTTCCCAAATTCTCATTTGATTGTCCATGTCACTTGTCCTTTGCTTGATGAAATACCTAAATTTAAAGTTTTTGGTAGTTTGTACATTTGCATGTGTAAAACTTGGAGTAAAACTGTATAGATACTTAATGGTTTCAAAAATCTCTATCACAGGTTTTTCTAGAAAATTTGTACTATTACACTGAACACTTTTGCAGAGAGTAGTTGCATGAAGGAAATAAATAATTAACAACAATCAATCAATAGTAGTGATTTAGTTTCACTCCTTTTAAGTTTTCATATATTTTTGTTAATTTATGTTATGTAATTTAGAAGTTGAACCATCTTTTGTTAATATATTGTGCAAAAGAGCAATTAAGGGAGCACAATTTCAATGTTCATGCAAAATAGCATTGAGATGGAAAACAATAGCTACGGAGAATAAATTTTATCATAGCAGTCTGTGGCTACACATTTCCCGCTAATTTATATAAATAAAGTATTCCCCATTAATATTGTTTTAGTAAAACCATAGATAAGTCATCTGGTTCTGGCACAAAGAAATCAATTATTGATCACTCTCTAGTCAGTATGACTTCTAAGAGTAAATTTAAACCAGACCAAGTAATCCAACTAATTTGCTACAAGACATGATAATTTATGACCTACTCAAGCTGTTGGCTTTTCCCTCAGCTTGCTTAAACAAACCAGAATTCAATAGTAATACATAAGATTGTTTACTATAAAATTATCAACAAATCTTGTGGTTGTAACTGGCAACCAATTTACATGTTTTACTCTCTAATAGTTGAAATTTTTTAATTAAGATCAAGCAAACATGAAATATTCTATACACATAATATCATTTAACGGAATTGAGAGCCATAGAGTTACACAGAAGTGAAATTCCATGAATAAGATAATCTGAATGTGCATGTTGGAGGAGGTAACCAAGGGCATTAGCAGTGAGAACATAAAGAAAAGGGGAAAGAGGGAAGCCTTCACGAATGGACTTTTGGAGGAATTGGGGGGATAAAACTCCGTTAACAGCCACTCTTGCACTAGCATCCATGAATAACATTCGAACATGAGCACAAAAGTTAGGACCAAACCCCAGCCATTGCAGCATTTGAGGATGAATGACCAACGTATTCGATCATAACCTTTATCAAAATCAAGCTTAAGAATCAAAGCATCCTAAGAAGTTTGACGATCCCATTCAGAAGGTTATTCATCCAAAATACAGCTGAAGACATTAATAATTTACTTGATATCCTTGATTTTTTCTCTGAGGTTTCGGGCTCCAAATTAGCAATGCACAAAACTGAATTTTGGATGATCAATCCCAACCCCCGATCACCTTGGATTCCCCAAGAATGGAAGGAGATCAAACATGGTGACATTACTCGGTATTTAGGCATTCCTTTTGGGCTGGGAGTTTCCTTGAAAGATATGTGGAGATGGTTTTTTAACAAGTTTAAAGTCAAGCTCCTATGATGGACAAATAAATTTCTTTCAATGGCTGGGCATATACAAGTGGCCAACAAAGTCCTCTTAGCTAGTCATGTCTATACCTCCTCATGCTGGCTGCCTTCTAAAACTTGTGATAATCAACTTACCCAGCTTATTCGCAACTTTATTTGGTCTAAATGGGGAAATAAAAAAGGTATTCCTACCACTTCTTGGTCTCATTGTATACTTCCTAAGGATAAGGGTGGATTAGGAATTATAGATCCTTTTATTCAAGGGATATGTCTTTCAGCTAAATGGATAGGCAGAGCTTTGGATGGCAACACCCCTTGGAAATCTTTGATCAGATACCGTATACAAACAGCAACCTCTGGCAAAGCTTGGAGTTCCATTCAATGGACTGACAAGATCCTCTTGGCACATCACTTCAAACTCCACGGATCTGCCCCACTTAATTGTATTTGGAAAGCATGGAAAATGGTTTCTCAAAAACTATCTTGGTCTAACCAGTCATTCAGCCATGGGCTCAGTTTTGCATCTTCCTCAATTTGGTGGAATCGATTGATACAAGTTAATAACCAGCCCCTTGCCAAGATTCCAAGGATGAAAGCTAAATGACTTTTCAAGAAAGGTATCCGAGTGTTCAGTGACCTATGGGATCCCACTAGTTTTACATGGAAATCATGGCAGCAGCTCAAGATATGCTTCAAACTCAATAATAAAGACAAGCTCATTGTTTTGGAAATCCAGAATATGGTCCCTCCTAACCTTTCTATCCTCATGGCCACTAGCTGTCACTCTAGTTTTTTTAAATATTGGAGGTGGCCTAATGGCAGCAGTATCTGAACTTTTCCTCTCAAGATCCTTTATAAACAATTGATTCCTGGTTTGTCTCTTTCAAACCACTTAACTCTGTTTGGAGATGTAACTTCAGAAGATCCAAGTGGAATCAACTTAGCTTGCAAATTTGGAAATCCAAAGCGGATGCACAATCACAACTCACAGCATGGAAACTTTTGCATGCCAAACTCCCAGTTGGTGCTCGCCTCAAATTCATTAACCCACCTCCTCCTTGTCCTTTTTGTGGAAGGGTTGAAACTCTCAAACACTGTTTCTGGTTGTGCCCCCATGCTAAAAAGTTGTGGACTGCCCTTCTTTCAGCCTTGCCTGCCCTATTTCACTTCCCTTGGTCATGGAAATCCACTCTCCTCGGATCCTCAGTGTTACATAATGTGATTTCCAACTCTTGTAGGCTTATCATTCTAAAAGTCATTTGGAGGATTCATTGCCAGGCTGCATTAGCTCACACCTTCTCTCCTTTTGTAATAGAATTATCATCTATTTGTACCAATTTGTATACTCTTTTGCTATGGCTAACTGATGATATGGAAAAGAAGGACATTGCTCACTACCTACAAGCAAAGAAGCTTTTATCTCAGCTATAGGTTCAATTCGGGCCTTCCTTTCATCATTTTATGCAGGGTATTTCATTGTTCTCTTCTACAGTGGATACCAACAGTTCATGACATCTCTTTGTGGAATTTTGTGGCTTGCTTTCAGATGCATTTGGGATCATGCTCAGATTGTATTTGTTGCCTAGCAATTCTAGTCATGTTTGGCATCCTTCTTGGGTGCTTTATGGAGGTTGATGGCTGTAGACTGCTCCTTGGGAAATTTAGTTTCTGCTGTTCTATTTTTTATCAGCTATTTGGCAACGTTTTTCTGCTCTTTTCAGAGTTTTGCTGTGTTGTAAACTCCTTCAGCATGCTGCTCATGCCTTTGTTGTAATTCTTTTTTGTTGCTTTCTTTCAATAAAAAAAATAATATCATTTAAGATTGCAAAAACTGTCAATATGGCAGCTACACATCAAATAAGGGGGATATACAAAGTGCCTAATTTCAAAGGTCATGGAATAGTATCAAGAAGGAAACTTTTAGTTACAAAGAGAAAATTTTAGCACAACAGTTAGGCTACATTATTTTCATAAGTTTATATAATAGAATATTCCTCATTGACATCATTTATCTAAACAGTAAATAACTCATTTTTTCCTAACCCAATGAAATAGATTATTGATAACTCCATTTTTAGGAAGTATATTAAATCATAGTTGTGATGGTTACACATTTAAAATACTACACCTGTTACCTATGTTTTTTGGTTCTGGATTAAATATGGTTTATTCACTGTTGAAAGTTGTGACAACACCTATATAATAGATATAGTGGTTGCTTCTAGTTGAGAAAAAAGGAGGGATATGGAGTTTAAAAATAAGACCGAAAGTCATTGTATACATAGCTCTCAGTATTATAAATATCATCAATTTACCACACATTTCATTGCAAAATTTCAATACGGTATCAGAACAACCTGGTTCTGCTGAAAAAACTTGAATGCTGAGGGAATTTGGGGGCAAAAATTACTGTATCCATTGATTAGCAGTTCTATCAAATATGTTTTACAGATTGCAATTAAGTGACTGAGAATATTTGACAGAGAGTGGGACCAAAGGCATTTTAGTAACCAACATCAAGGCACAGATAGATTTCCTTCAAAACATTTGAATTATATTAGTCATATAATTATATTTATGGTAGAGAAATGACTCCCTATAATGGTAATCAATATTAATCTATCCATGTTGCAAAAATGTTGGCCTAGATTTGATATGACTACCACAATAAACCTGCTTCTATAGTATAGCCAACATCTATGGATGATTGTCTGAGCTATAAGAAAATCAACTTGTTTGATCATCTCATGGTAGCAACAAGAAGAACTCGCCATTCAATCAATCTACATGCATACCTTCTGTATTGAATAGCACTGAACATGTTTGTATTTTAAGGTATAAATACTTTTGAATAGAAGAAGATTCCACATGTGATGAAATGCAATTGTGTACTAAAATGAGCCAAGTCTTGACCCAGATTTGCTTCTTAAGGTTGAGAGATTTACAAGAATATAATGTGCCATATTAAGAGAGAGAATGTATATGTTCTTTTATACTTTTTCATATTTCTATAATGAGCTGCAACAAGTCAACTTCTTACAAAGATTTTACACTAATTTTCTTCATCATCAAGCTTGCATTAAGGTTATTACTCATTACAACTCCAAGAATAAAAAGCATACAAGAAAATGCAAGTTTATAAACTCTTTGTTGCTAAACAAGTATGACTAAGGAGATAGAGTGTCATTTTCATGTGTTAATGACAACAATGAATTGTTAGACTGACTTATCTCTAATTCCTCAAAACAACCTCTCAAATAATAGCATAAACTGAAGTGAAAGAAAAATAGACCAAGCTTGATTTCTAGATGATGCTACTGGAAAGACCCCATATCCTCAAATATGTTCTACTAAGAACTTTCAGATAGATATTATTAAAAGTTAAAGTAACATTCACCAGAATTCTTAGAGAAGACCACCTAATACTTAGATGAAAATACAACTGTTATTAGCTAAAAATTTATCATGTTGTCCTTATTGCCACCCATCTCAAGCCCTGTGGTGCAATTCATCGGTGTTAGAGCATATCTTTGGCTTAAGACATCCTACACCAATTTAGGCTTGTAGCATCTGAGCAAGTCTTGGTAATGTCTCTCAATGTTTACTCGCAATAGTAGAAGGAAGGAGTACAACTTGGTTCTATATTAGTGAGCCAGACTATCTGCATGAGTGCTGTCGCAGGGGTGAGATGGTTGACTCTTAGAAAATGACTCCCAATGCCTCCATGAATGTTCAACAACTCATCAAGGACACTCTAGAGGAGCAACATGATGATCTTCTTGGAAAGAATTGTTGAACCAAACCCACACCAAACTAATAAAAAGCATTGCTACTGCTCCTATTTTTACATGATACAGTCATGATTTTGAAAGTAGAAATAGTCCTTTACAAATAACATCAGAGGAAGTACAAAAATCTCACTATGGATATTGGTGCTCGGAATTAGATAGATGGGCAGCCTGTGGGACACGGTAGTGTTCATGGTTTTCGTGATCATCATTCTAATAGTTTGGATGAGGATTTTGGTGAGTTTATCTCAGGCAACGCATCCACAGGGTCTACAACTCAAGTTCAGTTTAATTTTTCTGCTCTAGGGGCAAGTCTCAGACGGTGGCAACAGAGAGAAGAGCTTGTTATAAACTCAATTCTGAGGCATCATCTAAGCCAGAAAGATTACGTGACAAGCATGAAGTGGCTTGAGAGGCTACTCAAGGAAAAAGCACTGGATCCCTTCTTGCTCTCAAGGGTTGGCTATCTTCAGCTATAGCTGGGTGATTTGAATGGTCCCAAGACTATGTTTTCTAGAATTGAGGCTATTGTGGACAACGGTCAAGTGCCATTTTCATCAAGCTCAGAAGTGCTTAAAAATATGATACACTGTAATAAATCTCTTTAGTATTTGGTTGAAAAGGATTACACAGCAGTGGTCAGAGAGTATGAAGAAGTGTTGGATCAAGATCTAGGTGATGTTATAGCCACTAATAACAAGGCTCTCTGTCTAATGTATTCTAGAGATTTGCTTGGATCCATTAAAGTTCTAGAGAATGCACTTGAGAGGGTGCATGTTCTTACATTGAATGAGAATGTTGTGTTAAATATTTGTAGTATGTATGAATTAGCATTTGTGAACAATGTTGAGACCAAGAGGACTCTGAGTTCTTGGATTGTGCAAATTGCTCTAGAGGATTTTGATTTTTCTTGTACACGACTCTAGGAGATTAATTCAATTTTTTTGATCCAGTAGGTTTATTTCTATGGTCTATATTTAAAAATAATAATAATACTACAACAAAGCACATGAATTGTAATTTGTTTTGTGAGCTTGATTTATTTTGTGTTGAATTCCAAAAGAATTTATGGTCTTTTGGACACTAAATTTGCAGTTGATTTAACAACTCATTCTTGAATCACCCACTTTGGGCTGTTGAGGCATGCTGACATTATGTGGGATTTTTGTACTTTCTCTGATGTTATTTGTAAAGGACTATTTCTACTTTCAAAATCATGACTGTATCATGTAAAAATAGGAGCAGTAGCAATGCTTTTTATTTGTAAAGGACTATCTCACCTCTAAGAGACACTAATTTGGTTTATGAGACCCCCTGGTGCAAGACATTAGTGAGGGGATTATTTTTCCATATACCTTACATTGTTTTGAGGTGTACAATTGTAAAAGCCTCTAAATTTAATGTGACCATTATGAATTACTTGTGCCTTTACCATCAAGCAAACTTAGGATGTATTAGAGGTTCCCAAATTCTCATTTGATTGTCCATGTCACTTGTCCATTGCTTGATGAAATACCTAAATTTAATGTTTTTGGTAGTTTGTACATTTGCATGTGTAAAACTTGGAGTAAAACTGTACATATACTTGGGAGATACAAAAAACTTTTTTTTCTTCATAATACAATTCACAGTGGGCTGTAGATTCCCATATAATCTAGATCTGACCACCAGATTTCTCTCTATCATGTAGGCAAATCAAAATGTAAAGCACAAAATTTCTACCTATAATTTCTATTTTCAAGTGCTGCAGATGTGACAGGTTGCCAATGGAATTAGGAAGGTTATTTAAACCTCTACAGTCTTCTATGTTCAAGTGTTGCAGCTGTGACAGGTTGCCAATAGAATCAGGGGGGTTATTTAAACTTTTACACATTTCTATGTTCAAGTGCTATAGCTTTAAGTACATGTTTCCCTAAAACTATTTTCCCTAAAGGTTTTTCCCTATCATTTATGAGCAACCAAGGAAAATAACAGAACCAAAAAACAATATTTTAGATGCTTAAAATGCACTCATTTCACCTACCAAACATTTTAGATTTAAAAGCAATCATAAATGAATCTGATATACAATCCTGGTTGTGACCTATGCTCAAACCCAAAGCAACCAAAATTAAAAATTAATCTAAAGGTTTCATAGCACTCACCTCAATATCATGCACATACTCCTTGAATTCAACATAATCACTGTCAACATTGTCCTGAAGTTGTGTAGCTTTGCTGAGAGCTCTATTGACAGGGTCTTTTATTTTTCATTCTGCTTTCATATAATTGTTCTACAACTATAAAAACATATAGAGTAAGACAATTATGAAGAGCTCAACAAAGAAAAAACAACAATAGAGAAAGAGTGCAAAAAAATGATATAGTTGAGAATCAAAATATTGAGGAATAGCCTCTTACCTGATCTGAATCTATGGAATTATGGTCATTCCATGCAAAAACTATAAGCTTAATAGAGACAACCAACTGTGAAACTTTCTTCGTGAGACCATGTAAGCAACTCATTAAATGTTGGTACTCTTCATTTGAGTTGACATGATTTGGAGAGGCTCTTACTGGGCGTTCAACAAATGGCTGTGAAATCTCTATTGATGAACTAGATTTCAAATTCATACTACTCTTAGATTTAGTATGATCTAGTGTTTCCATATAATTAACAATATCTTCTACTCCTGCTTCTCTATTATTGTTTTCCACCTAAAAAACAATGTCAATTTCAACATATAGTCAATTCAATAAAAAATTGAATTAAATAACACGATGTAAATAGAACCAAAAATCCATACACTTACTCCAAATTTGTCAATTTTGGCCTGCAACCCGCCTCGGCCAAATGTATATTCAGCCCTCACATTATCTCTTGTTCTCTTCCCTCTATTACTCTTTGTCAAATATTCTTCAGAACACATACTTTCTTTCAATGCCTCCCACTGTTTGGGAGATAGAGTGGAGTCTAACCTCTCGTTTCCCTCCATGATTATTTTTTTGCAATTGTATCTAAAATTGTTCATCAGAAGTCTCATCTTGTGCTTGTAATATTTTCTGGAGATTTGTCCACCAATAGTGTCAAAGGCATTTTCCATTTTTTGTATAACATATTCCACATTTCGTGGATCTTGCTGTGCAAAATTTGATTTGCAAATATCCAAATGGGCCCTACATCTTACACCCAACTCTGAGGCCCACCGTGCAGCATTTTTCCCAATGGGTTCACCATCTCTTGATACCTCAACCAAGAATGGCTTTTTCCCTTCTAATATTCTTTCTTTTGCATTCCTCTCTGTAGATCTGTATAAATCTTGAATCAATCTTTGTCTTTTAACAAAAGTGAACACATCTTCTGTTGAACCACTACCAATATTTCTAGCTGATCCACTAATTCCATCAAAAGTTGTAGATGCAACAGTTGCACTCTGAGGCACATCAGATGCAAGCAGACTCTCTTCATGACTTTCATTAACCGAAACTTCATGCTCCTTGGCCATATCAGGTGTGGCATGAGTAGGTAGATCAATACTGGTCTCCCCAAATTTCACTTCAAACACATCCTTTATGCGTTGGCTTCTACGAGCTGGCAACACTATATCTTTACTTTATTTTTGTTTTTT
>VDFB02271358.1:255753418-255825138 GCA_007258455.2 Sequoia sempervirens | reverse complement strand
TGACATGAAAAACCATGAACAATATTTAAAAGATAATCCATAGTCTATCTTATTATTTATGCATATTTTCTAGGACCACCTATGCCCAAAACACAAAATAGTTTTTGTAAATACACCAATTAGATCTTATAAAATGCATTACTTAGATCAAATTATATGGTGAATTAAATATAATTAATGATTACTTTTTCTTTTAGTATGAAAGAGGTTAAATTCCAATATATGTTCTAGTGGGCTTGATTGAGTGACAAGGTGGAGTGATTGTTGTAATGAAGAACTTGCTAGGAAAGCTAACCAAGTTAAAATGTACACCTATACATACATCATTGTGGTAATATAGACCTATGTCATAAAACACAATTGAATCCTATTAGTTCCAAAGTATTTTAGTAAAGAAGAGATAGAGGAATTTCCAACATGAGGCATAATTCAATCATAATATAATAAAACCATTAATCCATAGTTCTATGTATAAATGGACTGTTGTAGAGGAAAAGATACACATTTAATTTGCAAGGCATAACTCAACAATATGAAAACATATAGTAGAATATTGTACATTGTTCTCAAGATTTTTTCTTATTTGTGAGAAATGCAAACCTTCCATGCTAATTTTCTCTAAAACACACAAATATAGGGGGCAGTGTAATATCCCACCCTTTCCTTAATTTTTCCATAGCTAGTGATATGATAATATCCCAACAACTCTATGAATTTTAAAATTGAATGTTATGGACTATATTAAAATTATTTTGTAGACTAATAAACTAAAGAATATTCTTGATATTTAATTACACGTCTCTTGAGAAAAACAATGATTTAATATCTTATGAGTATTAAATTAGATTATGAGTATAATTTAAAGAATTATAGTCATGATTTTGTAATTGTCATGTAATAGACATAAATATCATTCATTTTGTTGGTAAAAGTACATATTTAGAGTAATATTATGAAGGTTAAATTTAAATGGTTTACCTAACACTCAAATAATCATTCTAGACTAATAGTTGATTTAAAATTTCTTTTACAATGATTATTGATTATATTTAATAAAAAATACTTGATATTCCCACTAAGTTATTAAGGGTGCAAATCAACTATTGACATGGACTAAACTATTGCAAACAAGGTAAATATATAGTAGGAGTATCAACTAATGGTGAGGCACTTTAAATCGTCACAGCCATTCTGTCTCAAATATGGTTGAAGCAGATTCTCTAAAATCAGGCAGATTTTTGATCCGCAAAAAACTGCAATACGCTTTTCGTTTGCAGAATCTACATAATTAACTTTAAATCTAATCAAACATACAATATACCAAATAATATTAATGAAATAGTGGAGAAAATAAATAAATATTCAAACCTCATGAACACTAGAATTATAATATGGAGAAACCCTTTCAAAAAATCCCACTACTAAAGAGATATGAAACTTTTATTAATATTCATAACAAGATTATAACAATCCAATCCACTCAATCTTCTTTAGTCTAATGTTTTGGCTATTTTTACATAACACTATTTAAACCTTATGTCATACATTAAATTATATATAGAGCAAGGGAAACAAGAAATGATCAATTAATTTATGGAATGAGTGGAAAAAAATCATGGTCCACAAGAAAAGAACCCATGCCCCACTATGCATTGGAACATGTACACAAAATATAAACGAAATAATGATATAGGACCTTAAATCCCATAACCTTGATAGTAACCACTCCCAATACTAGTGCTTTATGATGAAGATGTCAACTACAATAAGTCTCATCTATTATGAAAAGATGCTCCACTCTTCTCAATGTAACTCCTAGTACAATAATCATCATGATCTCCTTATTTAATTTTATTATAATAATATCTTGAGCCCATTGCTTACCTTTTCATTTTTTCTCACATATCACACTATAAAATTTTGGAGCTCATTTTCACTTTGCGAGAGTCTCTCGAGGGTTTTAATGGTGTCCAAATTGATATTTTTAGCTTAATGCATCAAACTCATTAATATTTTTAATTTTAAGAAAATATTAAAATCAAAGCTCTAGACTGTAATTTATGCCCTTTAGAAAGAATTTAGAAAAAAACAACATTAAAGATAAGATTTTAAGTGAATGGAACACTAATCCCAACTTACACCAACCAAGTACAAATGGGTATTTAGCTTCATGGAGATTCATTCATGGTTGGTGATGGTGCATGAGTAGGCTAATAGAGGAAGAAAGACCATATGTTCATTAAGAAGAAATTGGGAGAAAAAATAAGCTAAGTTTAAATTTGTAATGATAAGAGGATCTTGATTGAATTATATATATATAGTTCATATGAGAACCAACGATAACATACTAGAGTAAATAAGCTTCGATAATAAAGGAATCTTGTAAGTATGGGGAAGAAAAATATATCAAACTAAATGCACTACCAAAAGATAGATCAATTGGGATTTTTTTATAGGAAAGTGTGATATTTATTTGAAATCCTAATGTATTAATGTTGTATCTCTCTTCAACAATCTTGAATGAGTATCACTTGGATGCCCCAGGTGTTATCAAAAGATATTGATATTTTGGCCGTAAGAAGTTCTCCCTCATAAGCTGAAATTTCACTGTAGAACTAGTTAGGGATGCAATTCCTAAAATTCACTCGCTTTCACCCACCCAATTTTATGATGTGTCAATTTTACGCATTTAGGTATGCTAATTCTTTTGATACACCTTCGGCTACTGTATAGATATTACTCACAACAATTATAATGGTCATTTTGGTTTTGTGTGGATCATGAACCATGGAGGGTTGCTTCATTGATCTTACTCACCAATAAAATGCAAAATACCGAACAATTTTTAAGTTTTGTCACTATCAACAAGCATATGTATATTTGAGGAAGCTCAATAAAACACTCAATGATATGTTATTAAGGATTGAAACTATAGGATACATTATTTTACCTTAATTTTTTGGTCTAAAAGATGAGGGAAGTTATTATTCTATGTCATATTCTTTCTTCTTTAGATGTATCTCATATTTTATTTGGGCATCCATGGATAAAGCAATATCAAGCAACATCATCTATGTCATGCCATTAAGGTATCAAATATGTTTGAACACTAGTAAAGAGGTTACAATTGCAAGAGATCCGTATATGCCTTTATTTTAGATTAAGTCATTTAACCTTAAATAATTTTAAGAACATACCTAAGGATCCTCTATATAAGTGCAAGGATTCTTTGCCTAATTTGTAAATTTTTTAAAAGGAATAACAATGGTGGGAAAATCAAGACAAGATGCAATAATTTAGAATTCCTAAAGGGTTTACAATTATTAGAGCCAAAGTAGGTTATATGTAGGTTTTATATTATAAAATGATTCAAGAATCTATAAGGCCAAAAGAACCATAAGCATTGCAAACTTTAGTTTAGAAGCATAAGGGATTGGATATTTTCATTCCTAAACATGGTTTTCATTAAAAAAATTACTCATGTACTATACATACATATTCATGTATATGTGAATATATCTACATATGTATACATACACATGCACGTATCTAAATATGTATATATGTATATATGTATATGTAGATATGTAGACACATTCATGTATACATACATATGTATATATGCATGTATATATGTATATACATACATTTATTTTCTATATGTATGGTATGCTACATGCTATATGTATATACATAAATACACACACATATGCACAAGGAAGTGTGATAGAGACATTTATGTATAATGTATATATATGTATGTATATGAAAGATGCATACGTATGAGCATATGCATATATACATGAGCCACACATTCTTTTACTAGGCATCCCCTTTGAGGGACAACCCTTTGTTGATGATGTTGAGTATTAGTTTGTTGTAAGTGTGTTTATTATTTTAATATCATTTTAAACCAATATTTTATTTATTTATAAATTTTGGTATAATCTCTAATTTTATAATATGTTTGTGTGTGTAGGTTGAGTTGCATAATTGTTAGGGGCACACACAATCAACACAATGCAAGATAATAACTAATTCAAGGGATCGAAGTTAAGTTTCTAGTCAAGCAAAGACAGGTAGAATGTTTCATTAATAGCATTTGCTACACATACATAAACACTTTTATATCATTATGACACATTCATAACTATTTTCATGAATATATATTGGTGATATTTTATAGTCTAAGAGACAATGTTGGCCTCATGTCACTGTATATGATATTTTCATGATGTATTATGTATGTCTTCATGACCTTATCAAGATCAATATATAAATATTTTGTGCATATTCATAGCAAATGGTTTGTGCTTATTCTATCTATCTATATTACCCTTTATCTCTATCTCTCTTTATCACTATCTCTCTCACATATATATGATGTGCATGAATGTTGAATGGCATACATGTAATGAACCCATACTAGTTCTAACTCTATTTAGCCTATCAACAAATAAAGATTCAACATTGGTCTTCTAGATTTACATACATCTTAAGAATTTACTACCATAATCCATAAGACAAAGCAACAATAACCCATATGGGTGTTTAGACTCACAAGTGAAAGTCAAAATGTTATAGCTAGCTATCCCTTCACTAAAAAATAGTAGGGTTTTTAGTTCAAACAAGGAATTACCCCATTTTATTGTATGGTTCTATATACTAAAACCCTATCTCCAATAACACACATAAAGTAAAAAATATATCTACTATGTTTGGCTTCATGAATATAACACAAGCTTCTAAATGTCCTAGGTAGAGCAATAGATTTCCATTCACATAGTAGAAATTACAAGCTAATGCCTTTTAACATGATTTCTAGAATTTCATATGTAAGAATAGCTTTTTCTCTTACATTACATATAAAAATACTAAAAAGAACCTTCATAAAAAATCATACCTCATTACCACCAAGTAAAAACAATAAGGTTTACATACTCGAATTTCACAAGCTTCAAAAATGTATAATTTGCACTACCTTCTTCCTCCTTTTGCCTCTATCCTCCCCTTTTCCCTCTTTATTTTCCTTTTAATCCTTCCTTGATTTCCACCATTTTTGCCATATTCTCTACATGTTTCCCATTTCCACTTCCTTTGCTTTTATTTCTTCCCACTTTGTGAACAATAAAGTCCCACTCTCTCTTCACTTACTCATCATTCAAGTTTCCTCGAATAGCGTACCTCAACATTAATGCTTGATACTTAATATGATGGGGCCAAAAGGTGGGGTGGCCACTTTTTGGCCCCACATCTTTTTGCACTCGCTCTAATAAGGTTTGTCCTTTTGATAATAGTAATGTCCAAAGGTGGCTCTTGTTTGCATGTGGATACATTTATACCAAACATCAACTTTTAGTGATATGTGTGAAGATTTTGTAGTGGTTCTATATATTGTTCTTATTCTCTAAATATAAAGGAGGATGAATAATCAAGTCATGATGGACTAATGAAAGAAGATGAATTGAATAGTGATAGAAACTAGTCTACTATAGTTAGTGATGATGAAAATACATTATATAAAATTATGCAGGGCATTCTCATATTACTTAGAATCTCTAGTGTTACAATATGAATAGTATTTTAAACACATGATAGACCTTTTTCTAGAGTGTCTCTACAAACTTGTGACCATTGAATTTGCTTGGGAGTATAGAAAATTGCATTATAATACATCAAATAATAGGGTAGAGAATGTAATTGTTAATTTTATGGTTTCCAAGACCAAACTTTGTAAATGATATTAATTGAGGGCATGAAGACACAATCAAGTCTTTGTTCTTGATGGTTTGATTTATATTTTCAATCAATGGTTCCATTTATACACACTACATGAGGAAATTGTTCAATAAGAGTAACTTATAGTTTTAGTCAATTATATTTCAATTTGTACACACTACATGAAGATATTGAACTAGCTTCATTTGTTATATGGAGATATTTTATTGTAATGTACGTAATCAATGATATGATTCTTGATTTTTTATAAGATTTAATATTATAACACCTTAACAAATCAAGCTATGACTTTCACGGTTCACTCCTACATGTATGAAATTTGCATTTTCATCTACAAGTTTGACCCTAAATTTGTAGTTTTAAAATTATTTTGTGAGCTTAACCCTACATTTCTAGTCTTTAGGAATGTATTTATCTCCATTTTTTAGACTATGTTGAGAGCTATTATAATGTTTTTTTGCACTAACTTTCGGAGGAAACTCATTTTTCCTTACTAAAACCCTTGGATTATGCAAAACGGGGAAGCAAAATACTATATTAAAAATGCTTTAAAAACTTTCAAACAATCAAACAAGTGCAATTTGAATTCAACAAATTTTAAAAAAATTGCATATAGGGTTTTGAAATTAAACAAATACATGCATTTTGAACTAAAAAAAAATGGAATTTTAAATACCTCGTGCTCAATAGTGGTCGATATGCGAATTGGAATGATGAAGTTTGAAGAGAAGACCCGAAATTTGCTTTCGCCAGTGAGAAATTTTGTTGGGTCACCATTCGGATTATGTTCGCCGCGCGCAGGGACAGTGACTGACTGGTAATTCATAGTGAAAGTGTGAAAGTGAAAGAACTTTTTTTGGTTTTGTCATATTCAAGGGGTTCGGCCGAACCCAGATTCGGCCGAACCACCTTAAATAAGATTTTTTATTAGGCTCGGTGACTGGTTCGGCCGAACCACTTTGCTATGAAGAGTGTGGAAATTTTGAAATTTCCTTCCTCCACAAAAGTGTAAACCACTTATGTGGCTTCACCCATGGAAAATGTATTAGGTTTCTTTTAAAGGAGCACATGAAATAATAATTTTTCAAAATTTGTTCACTTCAAAATTCCGTAAACTTTAGCTTGGGAAAATTTTGATGTCACCTCGAATTTCCACAAAGATGTATTTGTGTTAATATTTTACAAATATTTAATCAAATAAAATATTACAAAAAACATTCGATGCTAACTCCCACAAAAGATGATCATGTACATATCCCTCAAAATAATGTCATAAGAACTTTTTGCCTAAGTCGAAATTCCACAACAACATACCATCATATGTTTTCCACAAAATGGTCTAAGCACTTTTTCTATAAAATTTAAAAATAGGGTAGATTTTTATCTTTCTTATTTCATCCTTGGTTTTCGTGGCTTCCTTTTCCCACCATGATTAGCATTGTTCAAATTCCTGCAAGTTCCTATTTGCAGGGATTTGGTGCATGGAAGTTTAATAATATTTTGAGAGCATCATCCTTATGAATCTTATAGGGGTGAAATGTTTGCAAAAGAGAATGTTCTTATTGCCTAAATATTTTGAAGGTTTCAAGATTTCCACAAGGTTGATGGGCTTGTATTTTATGCAAAGTTTGATGACCACCATTTCTCTACACAAATCATTTTGTTTTAAATTTTTGCAATTTTCTATGTGTGATGGAGTATAATATTGAAGATGGAGTTAGTTGAGGATATTTTCATGGTTTTCTAGTAATTAAAGGTTGTATTAATTTTTTATTTATTATGAGGAAAATTTGTTTGATGAAAAGCTAGGCATATTTGATAATCATTAAATTTTCATTTTTCTCATTATGTGATGTGTCATGTAGAGTTTATGGAAAAGAAAGATAATAAAAAAAAATGAAGCATGAATTCAAGGGAGTCGATCCTCCCTCTAAGATCACATCAAGTAATTTTTTGGTTGGTCACACTAACCTAGGCCACATGCATATGGATGAATTCAAGGAGAGGATCTTTGGAGATAAGAGGACTAAATTGGCCACCAAGATTAGGCATAGTGAAATTGCACAAGCACCTAGGTTCCCATATTCAATGTTATACCCAGAGTTAATAATGGTGCTCAAGATTATTACCACAAGGATTCTCGAAAGATAATTACTACAGACAGGAGGGTATTGGAATACTTGTCTACTGATTCTATTTTTCACACCATTTGAATCCTCTCATTCTCTCACATGACTATTATCAATAAGAAGTGATGAGCTCGATTAATAGCTAGTTTTATCATGTTTAGTTCATATCTTTTAGATATTTTAAGCTACTTATTTCATATACATTCCTGAACTTACATACCTTTTTATATCCTTCATGCAACTTAAACCATATTTTGATGGATGAAAATATGATTATGATATGTTTATAATTGCATGATAATTATGTGAATGTGTATGAAATGTAGTATGAATCTAAGTTTAATTTTGATGTAGGGGCATCATTTTATTTTTTGTAGCCACTGCCACATGAAGGAACTATTAGAAGTTTTAAAATTTAAAACTTATTTTATTTAGTTTTGAGGGTAGCTTAGCCTACCCATATGCTCATTTAGTGAGCAACAACAATGAAAGAAATAATAAAGGAAAAAACTAGGTAGGAGTTTTTGAAATAAAAAAAGGTAGTTGGAGAAATTAACGGTAGATTTTGGGTGTTATAGCTATTTATGCAAGATTTTTGGGGAAGTTTTGAGAAGAAGAACATAAAAAATCAAAACAATAGAAAGGAGGACAAAAGAGAAGAAAAAGAGGTCAAAACAAGCAAAACAAAGAAGAATAGAAGAAGGTAACAATGAATATCATATAAGAATAGAAGAATGTTTTGAGAGTGGTCAAAAAGGGCCATAGCAAAAAATAAGAAGACAAAGTGGAGGACCATAGACTCCAAGTTTTATTGTAGTAGTTATAAATGCATACAAACATTGTAGATGTTCTATTTTCTAAGTTAATGAAAATAGTTTTTATTTCTTCCAAGTCATAGTTCTCTAATATTGTGCATGTGGTTACAACAAATATCATATAAATTTATTGTTATAAAAGTATGGATTTTTATTTGTAAGTTTAAATTCTTTTATGAAGCTGAAACTATGAACAGTTACCTACAACTAGCGTTGCAACTACCACAACAACAAGCTATTTTTGATAGCATCATAGTTATTGTCTCTACAACTTATTTCAAGCCTCAAAAACCTTTTGTTTGATCTGCAGCTCATATGTAGACCTCTATATAGGTTGTGTGAGTTGCTTAGAGCAACACAACCTATACTTTTCCATGTGTTAGCTTATTTTATAGTGGGTTTTTAGGTGCCTACAAGGGGGTGGGTGCCATCAAAATTATGGTTATTAGTAGTGTGTACATATGTTAGATGAACTAACTCATTGCAACCTATAAGTTAGAATGAGCATATTGTAACTCACAACAATTGGGAAGCTCAACACATAGCTAAAGGATCATGATTAGAAAGGGAGAGTCTAGATTGATGAACACACAATAGTACCAGAATAAATGATGGTGATAGTTGAAGAGATCAAATTGTGAGTCACCAAGACAATAAATACACATGAAAGAGGAAGAAGGGTTCAATACTATTTGGCTCACGTGATAGTTTAACTATGTCTCTGTCAAAACCATTTGAAAAAAGAGCCTTGTTTCTAATTCTCTTCTATTGTTCTTTTTAATTAATTTTTTTGTTGCAAAGAATCGTTCACCTTCTATTCATGAGGAGAGTGAACACTAGCATTTAGTTTTTTGTTTCAATTTCTATTTTCAATCCTTATGAAAATTGTAAGGAAAACTAGATGCGAAAAACAATTTTCCTAATGTCAATACCTCAGGAAAGAGTGCAGAAGTACTTTTTAAATTTTCAATTACAGTCAAGTTAAGATGCACTATGAGACAGATTACAGAAACAGAGTATTTAGACAAACACACATGAAACACCATATATACGTGGGAAAACCCTTACGGGGGAAAAACCCACCACACCAAGAGAAATCACTTTGTATTACAGTAATCAAAATTACATACAATTCCAGACTTATCTTTCTGGTGTCATTATACAACAACATTCATCATGAACCTTCTTCAAATAGAGACATCCAAGTTACAGCCTTTACAGATTTTAATTCCTTCACTGATACAGTTTGAATTCTTCACACTTCACTGTTGATCGAACTACTATCCAACCACCAAGCATCTGCAATTTCCAACTATATCCATGGTGTTCCCTGACTTTCAAGCTCCCTCACAGAACCGTCGCAACGAACAAACTCCCAACGGTTCCACTTTGGCTCTTCCGATTCGTCCACGTGATGCCACATTGGAAGTCATACTCAGCCAACAAAATTCATATTGTATTGGCATCTCGGTGAGACACTAACTATGTCTCGTCGATGCCACATTGAACCCATATTGATGTCACCAAGAGTTATCGTAGTCTCCAGGATGTTCTATCGAGCTACAAGAGTTTCACTGAGTCACCAAGTAGTCGTCCTGACTTATCACTTTTTCCAGAAGGTCATAGCGAATCACTAAGGTTACACCGAAGTTCCCATATCTCCTGAGCACCAAATGAAAGTTGGCAAGAATCACATCTATCATCGAGAGTTCATACCAATCTTCATATGCTACTCTGAAGTGTTCACCTATCACCAAAACATTTGTCCATCACTGAGAGAAATTACTAGTTTATATATGTTCCACTGAAGACTAACTATCGCCAAGAGTTACCCCGATAGCCATCAGCTATTGGAAAGACAATAGCTTATCGCTCAGACTTCATAAAAGATTCTAAAAGTTATATCGATAACTCCCAAGTAGTCCCTATCGGCATGATTCTCATCTATCGCTAAGACCTTTCTCCGATAACTTTGAGTTATACTAAAGATTTAACACTAGAGTCTTTCATTGCTGAGACATAGTCACTTTAGTAGGACATCATACCGATGGCATTTCCTTCGGCCAAGTATCCCCGATGAATACAAAGAAAACACTGTCGGTGAGAGATAAACACTTTTCCAAGACATCTCCCTGAATGTTGAAGTCGCTTTGAAACTCCAGTTGCCAAGAGTCATGCCAATACCCGAATGAATGGCCTTTCGACCAGATATCTCCTGAGCGCTATAAGGTCACAACGAACACACCTTGTCACAGCAATAGCTACATAGTAAACCTTTTGGCAAGAATTCTTCAGGGTCACAGCGACCTATTCAGAATTGGATAAAACAAACTGCTAGTCGGCCAGACATGGAACCTGTCACACCGACTTGGCACTCATGGAGGTTTCAGCTTGTAATGCTTGAGACACATATTTCCAACAATCTCCCACTTGATTAAGATCATACAGGCATCTCCAAAGTAAAAATAATACTTACTGAAAATCATGGGCACTAAGGCCCATTAAACTGGCACACCACCTGAACTTGTCTGTGCTCACTGGCTTCGTCAATGCATCTGCAACATTCTCCAGAGTATCAATTTTTTCCAAACTGACCTTTCCATCCTCAACCATATCTCATACAAAGTGGTACTGTACATCAATATGTTTCGTTTTGGCATGGAAAGTTGGATTCTTTGCCAGACAAATGGCACTCTGACTATCACATAAGATTTTTATTTCCCTTGCATCAAAACCAATGTTAGAACACAAACGTTTCAACCATACAGCTTCTTTACAATCATGGGTAGCTACCATGTATTCAGCTTCTGTAGTAGATAAGGCGACTACAGCCTGTTGCTTGCTCATCCAACTCACTGCACCACCATTCAACATGAAAATGTATCCATTGGTGGATCTCCTACTGTCAATGTCCCCTGCCCAATCAGAGTCTACATAACCACGAATGCTAAGATTCCTCTGTGATTCAACTAAATTCCCATGATAACACAAATCAAAATCTAAAGTTCCCTTCAAATACCTAAACACCCTCTTCACAACATCCCAATGTATTCTTCCTAGATTAGCCATAAATTGACTAAGTACTCCCACTGCTTGGGCAATGTCTAGTCTTGTACAGACCATTGCATACATGAGACTGCCTACATCACTAACATAGGGCACACTGGTCATGTCCTCCATCTCAGTAGGAGATTTTGGACAGTCTTCAACAGATAGCTTCATTCCCTGCATGACTAGAACAACTAACTGTTTGCAATCATTCATACAAAATCTCTCTAGAACAGTCTTTATATACTTACTTTGACTGAGCCAAAGCTTTCTATTCTTCTTGTCCCTAGTTATCTCCATCCCCAGAATATACCTTGCTGCACCAAGATCCTTCATTTTGAACTCAGCAGACAACTGAGACTTAAGATCAAAAATCATTAGCTTGCTATTTCCAATGAACAACATATCATCAATATAAAGAGCAATAACAAGCACTTGATCACTCTTAGCTTTATAGTATACACAGTGATCATATTTTGATCTCACAAAGCCTAAAGATAATGCATGTGTATCAAATTTCTGGTACCACATTCTAGGTGATTGCTTTAACCCATACAAAGACTTCTTTAATTTGCATACCATTTTTTCTTTACCTTTCTCAACAAAGTGCTTAGGTTGGGACATATAGATTTCTTCTTCAAGATCACCATGAAGAAATGTTGTCTTCACATCCATCTGTTGAACCTCTAAGTCATAAGTTGCTGCAAGTGATAATAGAAATCTAATGGACGTCAGCTTTGCTATAGGAGAAAAGATTTCCCCATAGTCAATTCCCTCTACTTGGGAATAACCCTTTGCAACCAGTCGTGCTTTGTATTTTTCTACACTGCCATCCAGACCAATCTTGTTCTTAAATACCCATTTACAGCCCACAGGTTTTCTGCCTTTAGGCAAGGGCACCAGACTCCAAGTTTCATTTTTATCTAATGACGCCATTTCTTCCTTCATGGCTTCCAACCAAGAATCTGAATCAGACATTCTAATTGCCTCCTTTATAGTCCTAGGCTCATCAGTGCTAGAAATCAAGGCATAGGCACAATTAGAATCAATTAATGAGAACCCATACCTATCTAGTTGTTTCCTTTCTTAGGTTGACCTCCTCACTGGCTGAGGTTGAGGTTCATCTTCTTCAGAGCTTTCAAAACTGCTTGAGCTCTCCTCAGTTTCAGGTACGTTTTGAATCTTCAATTCCCCTTTCTTTGGTGTAGGAGGAATTGTTGCTACATCTTTACTATTTTCTGACTTTGTCTCTAACTACAGATCCAAGGTGGAAGGTTTCAACTCACGAAAGATTACACTTCTGCTATATACAACCTTCTCTATAACAGGATTCCAAAGCTTGTATCCTTTAATGCTAGCACTATAGCCAATAAAAATACACTTAACAACCTTGTTTTCCAACTTAGACCTTTTTACATCTGGAACATGTGCATATGCCTCACAGCCAAAGAATCTAATATGTCTAAGAGAGGGATTCTTACCAGACCATGCTTCCAAAGGTGTCTTATCAATGAGAGTAGAGTTTGGAGACCGATTAACTAAGTAACATGCAGTAGCAGTAGCTTCAGCCCATAACTTCTCCTCCAAACCAGCACTACTAAGCATACTTCGTGCTCTCTCCATCACTGTCCTATTGAACCTTTCTGCAACTCCATTCTGTTGTGGAGTGTAAGGTGTATTCTTGTGTCTTTTGATTTCATGGTCTTTATAGTATCTTTCAAATTCATCAGAACAAAATTTACCGCCATTATCAGTCCTTAAGCATTTTATTATTTTACCAGTCTGATTTTCAACAAGATTTTTAAACTCCTTAAATCGACTGAACACTTCTGATTACTTTTCAAAAAATATATAAATGCTCTTCTTGAATAATCATCAATGAACAACACATAGTATCTTGATTTAGACAAAGAAAGAACATCTACTGGACCAAACACATCCGAATGAGTATAGTCTAACAAACCATAAGATTTATGAGGACTGTCATAAAATGAAACATGATGCTGCTTTCCATATATAAAGTGTTCACAGAATTCAAATTCTAGATTACAATCTTCAAGCCCCTCAACCAGGTTTTTGTTCTTCAAGGTTTTTAAACCTTTTTCTCCTATGTGGCCTAACCTATGATGCCAAAGCATAGTCTTCTCTGCAGGAAGTTTTACTTCTGTAGAGTTTACATAATTAGGGATATTTCCCTCTTTACCTCCATGAGTAGCTTTCAGTGACTTCAAAGAGACACTGTTACAATGAATAGCTTGTGCATCTAGCTTGTACAGGGTACCAATTCGAGCACCTCTAGCTAGCACCATTAAACCTCTAGTCATCTTCCAGCCACTTCCCGAGAACAAGACTTGTACTCTGATATCATTTAGCATACTTATAGACAATAGTTTTTGAACCAGACCTGGTATGTGCATAACATTATTGATCCCCTTTATTCTGCCATCAAGGAATTAGATTCTGACTCTTCCATGGCCAACAATTTCCAAGGTTGAATCACTCGCCAAGTACACCTTTCCACCATCGTATTATTCATACTTTGTAAACCATTCTCTGTGAGATGTCATGTGGAACGATGCTCCAGAATTGATCAACCAGACATCATCTGATGCCTGAGTAGCCAAGGTTGCAATGAAGGTGTCACCATCACTATCAGAAGAACCATTATCCGAAGATCCTTTCTTCTTCTTTTTCTCCTCTTTACAATCCTTTTAGACATGACCAGGTTGCCCACAGTTCCAACACTTCACCTTGGACTTCTTGCCAGGAGATTTTGATCTCCCCTCTGATTTCAATTTGGACTTCTTGTCCTTCTTCTTTCCTTTCTCCTTTGACCTTCCTCTGATAGCAAGAGCCTCCTTCGCCATCTCAGAAGATTTTCTTCTCATTTCTTCTAACAACAAAGAACCAACAATATCTTCCATTTTGAAAGTAGATGTTGTACTCCCAATAGCCATCACTAGATGATCCCATGAGTCTGGAAAAGAACATAACAGAAGCATACAACGATCTTCTTCTTCAATCTTTACACCAACAAATGTTAATTGTGCGAGCAACATGTTGAATGCATTCAAATGATCAGCTACAAACCCTCCTTCCTACATTCTCAAAGAGTAAAGCTTCTTTCTCAGGAACAAATTATTCACCAAAGATTTTCCCTGATAAATAGATGCCAGTCTCTTCCACAAGAGAGAAGCAGACTTCTCTTCATGCACATTGAGAAGAACTAAGTCTGCCAAACAGAGCCTTATCAGCCCCTTCGCTTTCCTATCTGCAAGGTCCCATTCTTCTTGCTTCATGCCTATAGGTTTAGTTCTAGACACAGCAAGCCAAAGGTCTCAATCTACTAAGAGATCCTCCATCTTGAGTTTCCACAATTCAAAGTTACTGCCATTGAATTTCTCTATTTCAATCTTCCCAGATGAATTAGACATCTTAATCTATAAATAGAAATAGTAATCACTAAAAAACTCCCACTGAACAGTATTGACACAAAAAACCCAATGTACCCCCAAGGATAACACAACTGGCCAGGCTCTTATACCACTTGTAAGGAAAACTAGATGCGGAAATTTCTTTTCCTAACGTCAATACCTTAGGAAAGAGTGCCAAAGTACTTTTTAAATTTTCAATTACACTCAAGTTAAGATGCACTATGAGATAGATTACAGAAACAGAGTATTTAGACAAACACACATGAAACACCAGATATACGTGGGAAAACCCTTACAGGAGAAAAACCCACCACACCAAGAGAAATCACTTTGTATTATAGTAATCAAAATTACATACAATTCCAAACTTATCTTTCTAGTGTCATTATACAACAGCATTCATCATGAACCTTCTTCGAACATAGACATCCAAGTTACAGCCTTTACATATTTTAATTCCTTCACTGATACAATTTGAATTCTTCACACTTCACTATTGATCGAACTACTATCCAACCACCAAGCATCTGCAATTTCCAACTATATCCATGGTGTTCCCTGATTGTCGAGCTCCCTCACATAATCGGCGCAACGAACAAACTCCCAACGGTTCCACTTCGGCTCTTCTAATTCATCCACGTCATGCCACATCAGAAGTCATACTCAATCAACAGTATTTGTATTGTATTGGCATCTCGGTGGGACACTAATTGTGTCTCGCCGATGCCACATTGAACCCATATCGATGTCGCCAAGAGTTATCGTAGTTGCTAGGATGTTCTATCGAGCTACAAGAGTTTCATCGAGTCACAAAGTAGTCGTCCTGACTTATCACTTTTTCCAGAAGGTCATAGCGAAGAACTAAGGTTACACCAAAGTTCCCATATCTCCTAAGCACCAAATGAAAGTCAGCAAGACTCACATCTATCGCTGAGAGTTCATACCGATCTTCATATGCTACTCTGAAGTGTTCACTTGTAGCCAAAACATTTTTCCATTGCCGAGAGAACTTACCGATTTATATATGTTCCACCGAAGAATAACTATCGCCAAGAGTTACCTCGATAGCCATCGGCTATCAAAAAGACAATAGCTTATCGCTCAGACTTCATAACGAAGTCTAAGAGTTATATCAATAACTCCCAAGTAGTCCCTGTCGGCATGATTCTCAACTATCGCTAGGACCTTTCTCTAATAGCTTTGAGTTATACCGAAGATTTAACACTAGAGTCTTTCGTCGTTGAGACATAATCACTTCGGTAGGACATCATACTGATGGCATTTCCTTCGGCCAAGTCTCCCTGATGAATACAAAGCAAACATTGTCGGCGAGAGATAAACACTTTGCTGAGGCATCTCCCTGAATGTTGAAGTCACTCCGAAACTCCAGTCGCCAAGATTCTCGCCAATACTCGAATGAATGGCCTTTCGGCCAGATATCTCCTGAGCGCTATAAGGTCATAATGAACACACCTTCTCATAGTAATAGATACACAGTAAAAATTTTGGCAAGACTTCTTCAGGGTCACAGTGACCTATTTAGAATTGGATAAAACAAACTGCTAGTCAACCAAACATGGAACCTGTCACACCGACTTGGCACTCATGGAGGTTTCAGCTTGTAATGCTTGAGACACATATTTCCAACAAAATAAATCTCCTCCCACACCTATATTTGGGGATCGATGGTTAAGGAGTAAATCTAGTTCGAAATATAGTTAGAATTATAGTTGAAGTGTATTCTCTATTTTTATGCTCTAGAAAGATAATTGTTAAGTTTACAGTTGCAATGTATATAATTTTTTCAATGAGAAATATATTAGAGATTCATGTTATATCATCAGTGTTTATTTTTCAATGCAATAAAGATTTTTTCAATCTATTAGTATGATTAGTTGATTCAATAGCTCATATTTGTCTTATCTCATGGGTATCGTAGCTTAAGAAAGGGCCACTCAAGAAACTATCCACCCAATTCAATTTATGGTGTTATAATAGATGTTTCATGTTGCATTAATTTCAAAATACATTCATGGTTGTATGCATGTTGTAACATTACTTTGAGTCAAGCCTTGGGGTTGTTAATTAGTTTAGTTGTGAAGAGTCAATAATTAGTGGTATAGTTTATTGTAGAGCTCAATTTAGCAGTTAAATAGTTATAGTACTAAGGTGAGAGTACCCGTAGCATAGGTGCCAACTTAAGCTAATTACTTTGTTTTATAGTTTAAGCTTTATTCCCTTTTCAAGTATTTATCATTTTCATTCATATGTGTAAACCACGTATCCTTGATGATATAGGAAGTATAGAATATCTAGATGCACATATAGTGCCAACATCATCAAAAGTTTACATAGCCCTGGTTGATAATTAAATGGAGACTTGTGAGGGTTTAGTGGACTATTCAGCTAGGAACCACCTCTAAATTATGTGTCTAACACGAAGTTGATTGAGTGCTAATTGGGCCTTGCAAGAAGTATGTAGCTAGATTGTTCAATAACAACCCTAAGGTAAGCATGTAGGTTGTTAATGACTTGTGGATGAAGCGTCCAAAAGAAAATCCAAATAAATTTCCCAAGCATCTATATCAAACTGAATTTGTAAATTCAATCAATAATTGGGTCACTTTTTTGAGAAAATTAATGGGAATTTCATCTACATCCACTTTGAAGAATTATATGTTCTATTTTGTAGAGGAAATATTAAGATGTCCAATTAAATTTGATTGGCCCAAGATAATTAGTGACAACTTGCATAATCAATTTTCTCTTGTGAAGAAGTATTTGGTCTTCTTTATGAATTCCTATATTGTCTACCTCTTCACAAAAAAAATTATATATAAAGGTTTAACATGTTTGTGTTATGTGGTTACCAGACATAACCAACACAAAGAATATTATTTTTTACCCTCAGCTATAGGTGCAAAACGTGAAGAATAATTGCAAAAGTGTGAATGATGCTTTAACCATGTTTATTGTTAGGAATTTAGAAGGGGATTTGAGCAAAAGGCTTTATTCCTTAGCTATGGAGATCCTCAAGAGATTTGGGTACTAGTTCATTCAATTCCCAAAATTCACCTATTTCAAAATGAAAAGCTTCTTAATTTCTTCGTATAGGCTGCCCAAGTACTCAAATGATAAAAACATTATACTAGAAATGTCTAGATAATTGTGTGTTTCACAAAAATCATTGCAAAGTAAGAATACTTTTGGAGTTCCTTATCCCCTAACATTTGGGAGGGTTTTATTTGCATGCTTGTCATCTCCAATAGCTGAGTACTTCAATGTGGAAATGTAAACTTTTAGGCTTAACTTTCATAGTCAAAGAGATAATTTTGATCCTTATAATAAATTAAGAAGCAAGTTGGGAAATAATATGACCATTAGTTTCATGTTAAAGATTTTTGATTCAACTACATGAATGATCTAGAGGTCTCAAAAAGATCATTCATGAGGATAATAGTGGACTATATTAGGATATTGTGTCTTTATTTGATTTTAGACCAAGCAAAAGAATATGGCTAATTTTTGGATGAACACATTTAATAAGGTGACCAATGAGCCCATCCCATTGCTAGACTAGACTAACGAGGAGGAAAATAACATAGATGCTATCACTTGACCCATTCTTAAGAGAATGGTGAAATGGATGGGGCCTTAGTGCTCTATTATTTTGGCTCAAGGAATTGTGTTTTCTTATGATAATGTACATGATTATTTCAGTTTGAATGATGAGGAGCTAGCCAAATAATAGGTGGGCCATAGTGTAGGTTCTATGGTTGAAGAAACCAAAACCAAAGGAAAAGGAAGGAAGAATATAGAGGGGAGGTATTCCATGGCTAAATCTTGGGTCTACAAGAGGAAGGTTACTACAAAGGGAAGTAGGCCTCTATTGAAAAGGATAAGAAGGGATAGAACAACAACACTAGAGCTTGTGCAAGAAGAGAAGGGAGATTCATCTCATTCTCTACCTCCATAATCCTCCATTACTTTATCTTCACCACCAATCTCCACATCTTGCACAACATCCACTATTCCTTCCACCACCCTCGATTCACCTCCTGCATTGAATATCTTAGTGGGATCACTATATCCATCCTCACTCCTTCCACTGGCCCTATTTTCATGGAATCAGATCCTTATAACTCACCTAAAGAGGTATTTTCCATTCTACTCTTTGAAGTTAACAAGAATTTGTTAACTTAAGTGACACAAGCTACTCCACATTCCTCTTCCCAAAAAAAATTGGATCCTACCACCACGAAGAGTGGACCAAATTTTGGATGTCATACAAAGAAAAGTGAGGGAATACATCGTAGGTCTCTTGATGGTAGATGAAGATTCAATTATGCTTGAACATTCAAAGAATCCTTTCAGAAGTATTTTTGAAGTGGAAATAGAAAATATTACAAATTGCAAAGAGGAAAGAACTATAGGAGAATTGTATAAATGTCAGCAAGATAATTCCCATGAGGAAGAGGTTATAACAAGAAATATTTTAAGTGAAATTTATCTCTTCTTAGCAAACAAGTAAGGCCACTACTCTAGCTTGGCTAGAAGAATAGTTGAAAGCAAGAGGCCAATAATTGAGACTCCTCAATTGAGTTTGGAAGAGATTTTGAGCTAGATTTATAGGCTAGGGGAGAAGAAAAAGGGTCTCACATGATTAGCGATGCATCTAGATCCCAAATTTCACACATACCCACCCTTCCATGAAAAAGGATAAAACCACTATCCTACCAAAATATTTTGATGTCAAAACTATAAAGATTGGTCCCACAAATAGAGCCTAGGAAATTAATGAGTTACAAGGCTCAATGAACAACTCTTGAAGAGGATGAATAAGGATGAGGCTACTACTTGTATGAGTTAAATTTAGAGATAGATTAATTGGCATCCTTTATCTAGCATTTGGTTACTCTGATCAAGATTACTCTAGGAAAAGAAATAACTCCTATGGCGCTATCCAATGATGAAGTAAACAAAATAGAGAAAATGAAAGCATTGTATTATTCTACAAAAAAATTGCATCAAGATTGTTCTTGACAAAGGAAACAAGGAAATTGCCAGGGTAGTCATCCAAGTAGATAACAAATTAATTTTTGAGGGAAGAAGTTGATAAGTCAATTGAATATTGTACGATCTTTCATAAATATTACAACTTAGTATTCCAAAACTTAGAGGTAATAAAGAGACCTCCCAATGAAGTAATAAAGTGTAAAGAAAATTTGAAGAAATAATTAGAAAAAGATCAACATTACCTACATGCACTCAAATTTAGAAGAGAGATCATGGTACAAGTCGAGCCTGATGCCAAGAGTATTGTTGATCAAATCAACAAATTATGGAAGATTTGTAACCAATTTTTGCAAGAATGAATGAAGATGCAAATAAGTGGTTTTGAAAAGTTAGATGATGAAATGCTAAAGTAGAAATGGAGATTACTAATCCATAAGAAGCCAATAGATGACATATTCATAGAATTCTTGGATACTATGACCAAATTTCTAGTAAAATCTCAAGAGTTGATCAGTCAAAAGTCTTCTTGGATGATGTTACACCATAAACTTATTGATGAATATGAAACTCTGAGCTATAATGTTCATGCTTCTCTAGGTATGACTAATAAAGAGGTCACTACATCCCTAACCATTTTTTTTCAAATTTTTTATAAAGGAAAAATTAGATGGTAGGAATGTGATAGAGAATAAATTCCTATAAAAGACAACTTGCAAGAGCATTTTTGGAAAATTTTGCCCCATATTAGTGGGATTTTGTAAAATATATTAGTGCTAAAGGATATTTTTTTAATATATTTTCAAATTTTCAAGATACATTTTTCACTAAATTATATTGGGAATAGATGATGAGTATGTGGTTAATATCTAATGCATCCTAAATATTAAATATAAATGAAATCTTGACCCATTGGTGTTGGGATGGTATCCACCATTGACTTTCCCTCAAGTTTTGTGAGTCTTCTCTATAAAAGGAAGTCTTCTCTCATTTGTAAAGGTTGTTGAATAGGAATTTTTGTAACCAACATTTTGAAATTAACTCAAGTAGAGAATTGAAGATTGATCTTCTACTTGTTATGTTTTTATTTATAATTCATGGTTCATTTCTTCAATATTAATTCAAGTTCAATTATGACTGTGTGCAATGTGATTTCCTACCCTAAAAGGTGCAAAACAAAAAGAAATGCAAATGAGAAACACACACAACACCACCTCAAGATAAGCCTAGTTTAACTTCAACAAAACAAAGATGAAATCAAGAGATATACCTTATCCAAGTGCTCCTTTTGGTTCTCCCTTTGATGTAGATTAGATATGTGCTCTTTGATGGCAAGAGTGCTAAATGATATGAAAAATGCTCTAGATTGTATGGAGGATGCAATGAAGGACTTGGGTATTTGGATAGGTGTATGGAATGGATGCAAAGAGAGTTTCAAAATGCAACAATGGAGGTTGAATGCAAGTATGCAAGTGCTAGAGCTTGAATTGTGAATGCATGTTATGAATAATGAGACAAAATCTTCTATTTTAAGGGAAGATTCTCTAGAGAATTCAATATATAGGATTCAACCAACATGGAAAAGATGGAGGGTTGTAGTGAGTTGAGGACTCACAAGCCCTCACATCTTTCCATGTGGAAAATGAGGTGGAGAAAAGACATGTGAGGTGGAGGTACTTGCAAGTACCTTGGGATTAGGGGAATATTTTCTCAAAAAGGAAGTTCTTGTCCCCATGTGGGAAGGATGGTGACAAGTGATAAATTTTAGAATTCCTTACTAATAATCATTGGGAAGAGAGAAGTTGTTGGGGGAATAAATGTGAATTTGATTGGAAAGGAGAAGTGGTTGGGAGAATAAATGTGAATTTTAAATTCACATGATTGGAAGTACCTTGGGGATAAGACAAGGTCCTCATAAAGGAGGTCCTTGTCCCATGTGAGTGATGTGACTTATGAGAGGATTTATAATTTTCCAACAACCTTCATGGGGAAGAGGGGAGCATTGAATGAATAAATGTGAAATTTTAATTCACATGTGGAAGAGTTCATGGATTAATAAAGAAAACACTTATGAAAGGTTGAATTGGAGGACATACCAAAGATGGAAAGAGGATTAGATTAAGGTAGTGCAAATAGGAAATTAAGAAGATTAATGATGGATTAGAGACAAGTGGCCAAATATGGAGGATGTGACATTAATCTTGATTAAAGGTGTGCACATCTTAATCATGGATTAATTAAACTAATCTAGATTAGAAGAGGATTATGGAGGATGTGACAAGGAGAGAGAAAAGATAGAATTTGAAATTGATTCAAATTGAAAGGGCTAAATGACTAAATTAAATGAATTGATATATTTATTTAATTTAGAGGGGAAGGGGATAAAAAGTAAAAAATTTAATTATTAAATAAATAATTAAATAAATCATTAAATTAATATTGTTTGAGAATATGAGATAGACGAATAAAGGGGATGAATTTGACCATATGGGAGTAGTCAAATTTGGATTTCTACATTTTTCCCCTCTTTGAGATGGTGCTATGAAGTAGCATCATTTAAAATAAGATTAAAAGATAGGACGAAGAAAAAGATGGTTAGATTGGAGAAGATGCCCCATTCATTCAAATTAATGACTAGGAAGAAAGATGATGGGGGTGAAGATGAAGACTAGGGATTGAGGATGCCCCCTCGAGAGGACATGTGGGTTCAAGAGAACACGAGTGTGCTCTCAAAATGGATGAGATGATGAAAGGTAAGATGGGGAAGATGATGAAAAGTGATGGATAAGAGAGGATGACATGAGATGAAGAGATAAAAGCAAGCACAAATAGATTCAAGGAAAAATGTGATGTTTCCCTAGTCAAGCTACAAGCCCAAAATTGATTGATGATGGATGGAATGTTGTCGATGAGGGAATGATATATCTCGAAACAACACAAGGATAGGGAAGGATACATCCTGATGATGATGACGATGATGGTGATTGGATCAAGGATTGTAGCAAGGTTGGGAACAAGACCAAGGATGTGAGTAGATGAGAACAAGACCTAGGATGTGAGTAGATGATTTGTGCTAGATTGAATGGATGAGGATTGGATTGAGATGTGAGATGGATGAAAAGAATAAAAATGATGGAGGAAAATAAGCTTAGAATAACCAATCTATATTATTCTAAGAAGATTGAAGAGATGACAATATGATGAGGGTGCTTAGAAGATGAATGTTTGCACAACCAAAATCATAGGTCATCGGTTGGATAGAGAAGGGATGGAGGATACATGGAATGCAATGGAATAGGAAAATGAAATCCAATCCTAATGTGATTTTCCATTTTTAAGAGCACTAATTTTTGCTATAGCACAAGACACAAGATGCCCAGGTATGCAGAACCAAGGATGATTCGTGTCAAATGCATAAAACAAACACAAAAAATAAGGAGGATATCCCAACACCCCAAAGTTGCAATGACTTTCATCGGGCTAGGTATTGGGATAACCACAAGCACAAAAGGATGTCCCAGCATAACACAAGACCACAGGGGTCTTGGTGGGTATTACATGGGACAACTAAGAAGAAAACAAAAAACAAAAGATCAAGATATGCCCCTATTTTTAATAGTCAAAATGCACCATAATATGATAAATCATGTCATCCTTGACAAGTTATGATAGAGAGCTCAAATGATAAAAAAAATCTGAAAGCATCAACAAATCACAATCAATTTCAGACATCCTTTGCCATAAGATCAAGAGGGTGGATGTGATTGATGAGGTCTATTGGGAAGGATGCATCCTGTTGAAACCAAATATGGATACTAAACTAAAAGATTGATATGATGCAAGAGACGCCCAAAACCGATTGAATCTCATGATACAAGTGGATCTCATTTGTGAAGAACTAGCTAGATAAGGACATAACTTGATGACATGACATGAGACACAAGAGACAAGACATTAACTAAAAAAACCCTAAAGACCTAGGGGCTCTAGGTCCGATCTAAGATTAGCCTTTCCTACATGAAAGTGGAGAGCCCCCGTAGTTTAGGAAAAGACCATAGAAAATAGAGGAAAGAGGACAATGGAGACTGATGATAGATAACAAAGATAGGATTAAATAAAGCCCCCGAGGTGGATCAAAAGGCCAACCTTTCCTATGTGAAAGGGTAAGGGAAATGTAGTTCGACAAAAGACCAAAGAAAAATAATGGATAAGGGATGATGAGATGACCATGATAAGTGGATAAAATGATGGGACCGATATGATGAGATAAGACAAACCTATTGGATAAGATAGGATAATGGTGATTGCACGAAACTCATGGATGGGATAGTTTTCCAAATCATCAAAAGATTAATTGGGAGGATGAGATGATGGAGAGATGAGTGATAAGAATCGGTACGAGATTGGAAAGATGTGTGAAAGAAGGGGGAATGATGACGATGAGATAGATGGCATTGGATTTGCATGGGGAGAAGCCTATAGCTAGATACCAATGACAAGGGATTATGAGATGGGATGAGGATAGAGATGAATGGATAGGATAGATAAAGATAAGGAGATGGAAAGATGCTAGGAAGGATGGATAAAGGGAAATATAATTGGATGAGGAAAAGGTTATTGCATGGATAGACAGAAAGGTAAGGATTTGGAAGATGGTAGGGATTACTATGATGGATGGATAGAGTGATAAGGATGGGGAGATGGAAGGGATGGTGTGGATGGGTAGGAAGATAAAGATGGGGAGATGGAAGGGATGGTGTGGATTGATGGGAAGATAACGATGGGGAGATGGAAGGGATGTTGTAATGGATGGATAGAGGGATAAGGATTTGGAAGATGGAGGGGATGACATGATGGATGGGAAGATTAAGATGGTGAGATGGAAGAGGGGTAAGGATGGGGAGATGGAAGGGTTTTTTTGGATGGATAGGAAGATAAGGATGGGGAGATGAAAGGGATTGCCATGATGGATGGATAAAAGGATAAAGATTTGGATGAGGAAAAGGTTACTGGATGGAGAGATGGAAAGGTAAGGATTTGGAAGATGGAAGGGATTACTATGATGGATGGATAGAGGGATAAAGATGGGGAGATGGAAGGAGTTCTTTGGATGATTAGAAAGATAAGGATGGGGAGATGGAAGGTATTGTTTAGATGGATAGGAAGATAAGTACATGGAGATGGAGGGGATGATATGATGGATGAAGTATGTCTCCATGGACAATGTACCAAAGAAGAAGATGCCCAACTCTAGATACGTCATGTATGATGAGGCATGAGGGATGGAAGATAGAAGGATAGGAAAATAAAGGAGTGAGATGGATATGGGTAGGATGCATGGATAAGGGAGATTGATGGTAGCATGATGAGTGGACAAGGAAGGTAGATGGATGTGGATAAGGATTAGGATAGTGTATTGGTGAGGGGAATGTATGCCAAGAGGTGTCCAAAGCATGTATATATGTTTTCCCCTATCGATATCAAGATCACAAGGAGGATGGAGGGGTTGGGATAAATGGGATATGACAAGAAAGATGTGTAAGATAGGTTGGATGGAGGAGATGTGTAAAGGGCATGCAGTTGCCCCCAAGTGAAGAAGTAAACTGGATGGTGGATTTACACATGATGCCTCGTTTCTAGGTTTTCATCATGGTACTTATCCAAGGCACTTGTTTTCCAAGTTTTCACCATTGGATGAATTATTTCTCTTGACTTTTTTTTTTGACTTTTTTGACTTTTTTGGATTTTTTTGACCTTTTGGATTTTTTGGATTTTTTTGAATTTTTTGAATTTTTTGGATGGAATGTGGATGGAGACAAATAAGGAAGGATAGGGATGTGGATAAGTGGATTTAGAAGACATGTGATAAGGAGATGGATGGAGGACTCAAGCATCAAGTTCCATACGAGGTATTAAGAGCCCATGTGTGAAGTGACTATTGGATGTTGGTACAACCAAGGTTATGAAGATGGATAGATAATGCAATGGAATGGATTAAAGGGATTGGATGAGGGAGATATGTGGGATAATGGATGGGATGTTGGAAAGTGTATGGATGGAATGATGGGGTAGGCGTCTGATGGGGAGATGTTTTCAAGACCAACATTGGCACATATGGTGGTGGATGTGAAAGGATAGAAGGATTAGTGGATGGATGATGTGGGGATAATGGAGGAGTTGGGGTAGTGAATTTTAAAAAAATAGGTTTAGGACATGGAGGGTGTGTATGATTAGCTTTCGAATTAGCAACTTTGGATGTTGTTATAGATTTTTAATTTGAAGGCATTGCATCTTTTTTCTTTGGGATCCACATGGTTTTGATCTTTGCTTTGGTGGGCCGTTGTGGCCGATGGGTTGGATTTGGATTTTGGATTTGATTTTTCTTTTCATAAACATGTATTTTTAGGGGGACATGAGGAGCTTTAGATTCATGCAAATGTTTAGATTTATGCATTTTTACTTTATCATCCAAAGTGCTTTTAATAGCAATGGGATGGGTGCAAGGAGATGGATGATGTGGAGGAAGCATGAATGGAGTGATGGAGGTAGGATTTTGGGGATGATATGTGGATGGAGGATGTGTAGGTATGTGCCTTTTTTGATCCTAATTAGGGAACATGAGAGTAGGAATTTTATGATGGGTGACATGGATAGGTGATGGGTGGATGAATAGGGTGAGATGGAGGAGGTAATTTTGGGATATAAGGGCCCAAAATAGACTTAGTAGCTGGAGGATGTGTGATGAGGGATGGAGGGACATAAGGACCCAAAATGGATGAAGTAGATGAAGGATGGGATATAGTGGATGCAGGGACATAAATATCCAAAATGGATTCGAAAGATGAAGGCGGAATATGGATGGTTGTTTTGAGATAATACGATGGAGGGGGGATGGCGGAAAATGGTTTTATGAGTGACAGGAAGAGCCTATTATTCTTTTGGAAGAGGCTAGTTGAGGATGTATAGAGGTTGTACCAACATTTTTGGATTGTGAGTCTTGAGAGATATATCCAAGACCTTTTGTACTCAGATTTTCTTTGACATGGATGGGCTCTAAAATACCTTTCTCATGAAGGCCTAAACCTTTTCCTTGATAGTTCATGCTCTGATAATTAAATCTATAGTAGGGTGCTTGTTATTTTGGAAGAATGATGTGAGTTCATTATTAGATGGAGGAGGATGGGAATCATATATGATTGGTTCATCTTCTACAAGGAAACCACCATAGATGAATGTGAGAGTACTGAGGGAATATAAAATTGGTGTGGGGATAGTGGGTTTAGGTGATGATGGGGTAACAACATCATGATCAGTAGGATTGAGTGGTAAGGGATCAAGGGACGGATTAGGTGATATGTTAGGATCTAGATTTATGATGCCGAGTAATAAGGGATCATGCAATGGAGTGATTGGCTCTTGAGTGTCAAGGGGATCATGGGATGAAGTGGTTGAAGGACTATGATCTTGAGGTGGACCAAATGGGATGGCATGATCTTGATGTGGAGAAGGGGATATGTTGGTATGCTTTGGATCAATCTCTTGGCCTTATTCATCTTGTGTGGATGGTAGGATGATGGAGTGTTGGAGGGACTCCTCAAGTGGGGGAGATGGAAGGATGGAGGATTCGTGAAGTTCATGGGAATGGATTTCGGTGATACTAGGAGTGGGAGGAGTGGATTGGATTTGAGTGTCGTGGATGGATTGGGTGGATCTAGGAGAATATGGTGGTTGGGTTTGGTTATCTTCAATGGGTTTGATGGATCTCAGAGTAGAAGATGGGGGCTCAATGGATTTGGTGGGTTTGATGGTTTCAGTAGTTTGGGTGGTGCTATGGGTGGTAACTGTAATGATAGGTGTGAGATGGAGAAGGGTCTCATCACTAGTGACTATGGATGATGGATTGGGATGACATGGTTCCATGAATTCAATATGTGTAGTTGGGGATGTCTTCTTTGTCATGAGTCCTTGGAGAATTTATGGAGTGATAATTGTGCATATTCTAGGCTTAGCTGGGGTGATAGGAATATATGAAGGATTAGGGATTGGTGGAGGACAAGGATTATGGATTGGTGGACTAGGATTAGATGAAGGAATGGGATTGGATGGAAGACTAAGAGTAGGTGAAGGATTAGTGGAAGAGTCAAAAGTTAAGGTGGGGATATTGGGATGGTGAATTAGGATAGAAGGACATAGACAGTGGATTAGGACATGAGGATATGTGTGGTGTATTAGGACAAGAGGAAGTGGGCGGTGGATTGTAATAAGGGCATTGGGATGGTAGATTAGGAAGGTAATATTGAGATGGTGGATTGAGATAGGAGGACATGGATGGTGGATTAGGACAAGAGGATATGAGAGGCGTATTAGGAAAAGAGGATGGTGGATTATAATAAAGGTATTGTGAATGTAGATTAAGATGGGAAGATTGAGATGGTGGATTAAGATAGGAGGAAATGGATGGTGGATTAGGATAGGAAGATGTGGATGTTGGATTAGGATAAGGTGTGGATGTAGGATTAGGATGGGTAGACTGGTAAGGAGGATTAGGATAGGGGGTCATGGATGGGGGATTGTAATAGGAGTATTGGGATGGTGGATTTGGATGGGAAGATTTGGATAAGAGGATGTGGGTGTTGGATAAGAAAATGATGTAGAGGAAGGATATGATGGAGATGTGGGTGAGGAAGATAATGGATATCCCTTGTCAAAGGTAGCATAAGGAGTGTTATGAGGTGTGAATGAAGATGTAATGGGATAGCTCAAAGGGGTGATTGAATTTTGGAAAGTGGTTGGGGAAAGCTTACTAGAAATGATAGCCTCAAGGGTATCTATGTCATATAACTCTTGATCAACAAGGCTCTCATTATCATTGTCAACGTAATTAGGATCCCCCTTGACTATTATTTTTGGTTGCATTGGTGAAGGATAAGGATTCATGATGTCAGATGGGATGGATACGGATTGAAGGTATGGGAATAAATGATTAGTAGGAAAGAAAATATGATGAAAAGATAAGTAGGGTGGATTGGAAGATGGAAGAAGGGATCTTAAGATTTTTTTCAATATCAGAAGATCTTGGATGTAGATGGACTAAAGCTTATATTGGGATTTAGGTTAAGCTCATATTCAGATTGGATCAAAGCTCATATTAGGATTGGATTGAAGCTCAATTAGGATGATTGGAGCATGTGATGGGATTGATTTTAAACCAAGTTCAGGGGTTTAATTAGATGACGTAAGGTGCTGACAATCAATTTTTTCCAAATTTGGCAGTTTTCAAAAATTATCAAATTTTGCCATTTTAGGTAACTACATAGGCATATCTTTGAGAGTCCAGCTTTTTCCCAAAAATTTCCTAAAAATAAGGTAGGATGAATTTCCAACTAACATCCTAAATCTAAGACATGCATTCTAAGTTATTAATGAAAATGATTTTTCAAAAATTGGAAAAAACATTAAATTGCGATTTTGAGGGTCAAGATGAAAGTTTCAAGCCCCGAAAATGTGCCAAAACGGGAGCCAATTGACTAAGGATTGGTTAGGAATCCACATGCCACCTCATAATGCAACCACCCATAAAATTTTATCCCAAACGAACACCCGAGTCAAAAGTTATGGCCTCTGAAAGTTTGTGTATAAAAATTGATTCAAATCCCCTAAAATGAAGTCTAGGTGATTGGGATTGATGAATTGATGATGGATATGGACTCTAATGATGTTATAAGATGCACCTATGTGATTTGGTTGATGAAATTATGACTTTCAAAAAGTGTTGATGAATGGAAATGACAATGACAGGAAGACGGATGAAGGTCTGCTTTTAGAAAAAATTGCCTATCTAGGTGGCAAGGTCGCCCAACTAGGGTGCAAGGTCACCCAACAAGGGTGAAAGGTTCCCAAATAAGGTGCAGGGTCACCCAACTAGGGTGCAAGGTCACCCAACTAGGGTGTAAGGTCACCCAACTAGGATGCAAGGTCGCCCAACTAGGGTGCAAGGTCACCCAACTAGGGTGCAAGGTCGCCCAACCAGTCTACAAGATCACCCAAATAGGTGACAGGCTTGCCTAAATAGCTTCCAAACTTGTTTAAATCTAAAAATGGATTCTTCTAATGGGAAAAAAATCTCACCTAACGTGGAAAAAGACTCTCTAAATGGAGAAATGGACCAACCGAATGGGGAAATGGACTGTCAGAATAGGCAAATAGATTCTCCAAACGGGCAAATAGATTCTTAGAACAAAAAAACAAGCTATTGTAATGGGGAAATAGACTCTTGGAATGGGGAAAAAAACTAACCAAATAGGGAAATAGACCAATGGAATGGGGAGACAGAAGGCAGGATGGTTGTTTAGAGTGCAAAATCGCCCAACTCTACTACAAAATTGTGTGTTTCTAGGGAATGGGCGAATATGATGACTCTAGGATTGATAGGGAACTGAAAAAATAAGCATAATCACCCAAGTATGAGGCAAGGTCACCCAACTCAAAGGAAAAATTTCCCCTTTCATCGAAATAGGCGAATGCGATGGGTTGTTTGACTGACAAAATGACTCAGATAGAGGGAAGAATCACCCCTCTAGAGGTCAGGGTGGCCTATCTTAGGGGCATAATCACCCCTCTCAGAGGCAGGTTCACCTAACTAGTGAAGGATGGGTGATTATGACAAGAATAGATTGGGAAAATGACTCAAGTAGAAGGTAGGGTCACCTCTGTGGACATTAGGTTCACCCCTATTAGAAGCAAGTTCTCCCTTGTTAAAGGAAAACTTGCCCAAACAATAGACCTAGACTTAACTTGGATAAAAATGGCTATGGAAAAGGACAAAAGACACAACAATTAGCAAGTAGAAGATAGAGGTTGACTCAACTAAAAATACATGCACTAGTTTCACACAAAGAAGATAGTTCAAAAAACACAATCCTAAAATTAGTAAGATAGGTATGGCCAACACGGTCCTCTAACTAGGCTAAACAAGGCGATCTAGGGAGTCCTCGATATACACATGGTACATGAGGCACAACCGTGAGCACCAAATCATCATAGGCATGTGTCGGAAGCCCCAACAAGGTACTAGAAACTTGGACCAACTCTTCACGTCTTATCTACGTATCATCCTAGCTTCGACGCTTCGCCAGACATGACGTGACTAAATTAGGGTGCAACTTTGGCTTTGCCCCCTTTATATACCCTGCCAATACATGTGGTTGGGATCATCCCTTGGAGTGATGAAATCCCCAAGAAGGTCTTGCTAAAATAAAACACTAAACATTTTTAGCTATTCCCCAGGCTCGCACGGAGCGCAAGGAGAAATCTTGAACGATCCAACGCCCCTTGGTAACACAAAGGACTAAGTGGATTACAATTTTTCTTCATCCAAGATCGCCAAATGGCACAAGGGGATTGGATACATCAATAGTCCACTTTCAAGCATGACAAAAAATCGTATTGACTTCCCCTAATTAAGCTATATGCCTAACTAGTATGCAAAAGACAACAAACAAAAAACTAACTAAGAATCTTGGCCCATTTGTCCTGCAGCCAATATGTTAGTAGTTTAACCTCTAGTCCTTGAAAAATGTGAAATGGTTGCACAAACATTAGTAAAAACAAACACATTCAATGACAAAATAGGTTACAGGGTCAGTACTTCAAAAACAACAAGAAACGAACTCTGGAAAATAAATTTTAAGTCACTGTTTACCTTAGAATCACCTCTGTCTGGGGCAAAGTTGCCCCTGTTGATAGCAAAAGCACCTATCTCAGAGGCAGGGTCACCCCTGTTAGAGGCAGGTTCGACCCTGTCAGTGTTAAGATTGTTTTTCTTGAGGGAAGAGCCGCCTATTTGTAGGGAGCAGGGTTGCCCAACTCAGTAGCAGGGTCACCTATTTAGGAAACATGGAGTAGATTTTCCCCTATTTCACAGATGGGAAATTCTGCAAGGGAAGAATCACCTTTGTTAAGGGTAGGGTCACCCTTTTCAGTTGCAGAGTCACCTCTATGTAACCTAAACCTACAAAAATTCAAACAATAGAGCACAATAAAAGAGTAGACCCATTTGTGGGTCCCACCGGGTGTGCCAGAAATGTGTACAGCCTAATTTCCTACCCTAAAAGGTGCAAAACAAAAAGAAATACAAAGGAGAAACAAACACAATACCACCTCCAGATAAGCCTAGTCTAACTTGAAAAAAACAAAGATGAAAGCAAGATATATACCTTGTCCAAGTGATCCTTTTAGTTGGACCTTTGATGTAGATTAGATGTGTGCTCCTTGATGGCAAGAGTGCTAAATGATATGAAAAATGCTCTAGATTGTATGAAGGATGCAATGAGGGACTTTGGTATTTGGATAGGTGTATGGAATGGATGCAAAGAGAGCTTCAAAATACGACAATAGAGGTTGAATGCAAGTATGCAAGTGCTTGAGCTTGAGAGTGCTAGAGCTTGAATTGTGAATGCATGTTATGAATAATGAGACAAAATCTTCCATTTTAAGGGAAGATTCTCTAGAGAATTCAATGGCTAGGATTTATCCAACATGGACAAGATGGACGTCTATGGTGAGTTGAGGACTCACAAGACCTCACATCTTTCCATGTGGAAAAAGAAGTGGCAAAAGGACATGTGAGGTGGAGGTACTTGCAAGTACCTTGGGATTAGGGGAAGATTTCCTCAAAAAAAAACTCTTGTCCCCATGTGGGAAGGATGGTGACAAGTGAGGAATTTTAGAATTCCTCACTAATCATAATGGGGAAGAGAGAAGTTGTTGGGGGAATAAATGTGAATTTGATTGGAAGGGAGAAGTGGTTGTGAGAATAAATGTGAATTTTAAATTCACATGATTGGAAGTACCTTGGGGATAAGACAAGGTCCTCATAAAGCAGGTCCTTGTCCCATGTGAGTGATGTGATTTATGAGAGGATTTAGAATTTCCCAAAAACCTTCATGGGGAAGAGGTCATGGCTTAATAAAGAAAGCACTTATGAAAGGTTGACTTGGAGGACATACCAAAGATGGCAAGAGGATTAGATTAATGTTGTGCAAATAGGTGATTAAGAAGACTAATGATGGATTAGAGACAAGTGTCCAAATATGGAGGATGTGATATTAATCATGATTAAAGGTGTGCACATCTTAATCATGGATTAATTAAACTAATCTAGATTAGAAGAGGATTATGGAGGATGTGACAAGGAGAGAGGAAAATGGGGAATATTAATTAAATAAATTATTTAATTAATATTGATGGAGAATGTGAGATAAACGAATAAAGGGGATGAATTTGACAATATGAGAGTAGTCAAATTTGGATGTCTAGAATGACAATGATAAAGTGAGGATATTTGATAGATATATGGTTCATACAATTTGCGGCTTGTTAATTGTAAGTTGCTTTGTATGGTTAGTCTAAACCTTTATTTTTGGTATTATTTTAATTGTGATAATTCGTTTGAATTGTGCCAAAATTGGGTATTTGAATGAGTGTTCATTATCCCAAAAATATTTCATTCCTTTGTCGATGTAGTGTAGGAAAATGTACTCCTTCACATTTTCACACTATGTTTGCATCCCCTTAATTAATTGGACTTAATTAAGCTTCTAATTACCTAAATTATGCATTCCTAAGCCTTATTATTCCCATTTTCTGAAAGGGAAATTGACATTAAAAAAAAGTTAACATTAACTTAAACACCCTAGAAATTGTGTATCCTAGATTTTGTTTTGAAGACCCATTCATCCAAGGGCGAACATGTCCTCCTTAACTCCTAGGTCACAATTTTTAATTTGTTTTTGGTGGAATTTTATTGATTCAAATTCAAGTTTCAAATGCCATCTTATGGAATCTAATTTTTAGGAAATTAGATAAAATCCTATAAATGCATAGTTATTTTATCAATTCAAACCTAGAAGAAGAAGCAAGACACACTATCGAGAGTTCACAAGAGAAAGTATTATTTTCAAGAGCATTGAAGAGCAGATTTACCAGTCACCTATAGTAGCAATCAAGATCATATCATCATGTCAATATTCATGTGTGTTCATATTTTTTTTGAGCTAGCATTGAGATATAGGTTTCAAGCATTCAAGCAACCATTCAAGTGTCAAATCAAGCAAAAATTCAAGCCAATTGAAGCAAGATCCAATACTTAGAGTGATGTGTTTGAATTTCATCCTTTAAGGGTAGTGATTAATGGTTTGGTGAGTTGTTACATAACATTGTTCATTTATCAAATTCCTTTCATTTATCATTATTTCATTATCAATGTTTAATTACCAAACTGGAGTTTGACAAAGGAAAACCCCTATTCACCCAAAAATAAACATTTTTCTCTCTTTGTATGTGCAGATTTGTAGGTGAATAAGGATTGAAATTGGACCAAATGAGAAAAGTTATCAAATTTCTCATCAAAGTTTTCAAGCCACAAAAAATCATCTACAAAATTTATTTTTTACTTCTTGATAGTGGAATTTGGAGAAATTAGGAGCTAAGATCTAGGATCAAAGGACTGTGAAATTATATTTTGGGCCCCTAGGCAAAGACCCATTTTCCCTAGGGTGAATATGTCGTTCAATAATGTTCATAACCCACTTTTGGAGCTAGGTACATATCAGTCTGCCCTTCTAAGATCTACCTAAAAGTTATTGTTTGTGTTTGTGCTATCATTATATTCTATATTTCAAGTTTTTCATCACACAATTGTGTTCATTTAGTATTTTATTTTTATCTCCCAAAAGTGCATTTTAGTAATAAATTTCATTAGAAAAACAAAAAGATATCTCCATAGAGTTGACTCACCTCAAGGTTGAAATTCAATTATATCCTTGGGAGATCTCTTTTTCTAATGAAACTAAGAAAAGTGAGGATTTCCTAGGTCATTATTTTATTTTGGTGAACCCCCCAATTTTCCTCACATCATTTTTCTATGTTTCAAGTAGACCAAGATCAAAATCTAACTCAAATAAAGCATGATGATTCTCCAACTTTTCCACAATAAAAACATGAAACCTCTATGGATATTATTGCTAGACCTCCTATTGTGCTTAACTTGGATGATAATGATGAGATTGTTATGATGGAGGAGGAAGATCATAATGAGTTGAATTTATTATTTTCCTCTTCTATGAGTTTAGATGAGAACAATTGTGATAATCCTCCTAAAAAGAGTACATCACAACATGTTGAACCTGGTGATTGTCCTAATTTGGCACTTTTTGTTTCCCCTTTGGCTATTCATCCATCTTCTATATATGATGAACATGATTAGGATGTAGATGAATTGATTTAGGTTGGCTCACATGTGTCATACTAGCTCTATGTCTATTCATGTTCTCTATGTGACTGCATGTACCTAATGTGATCCTCATACTATACTACTTGGATTGTATTTATGTTTATGAGCCTACTTTGGATGACCCTTGCCACTTTTTTGGTGCATAGATACAAAGAAAGTGAGTATATTGTGACATTTTTCTATTTATATCTACATTCTTCTATTTGTCATAACTATTATATTTTCATTTGTCTTGTGTTTTCCTTTTGGGGATGATGCAAAGAGTTGAGACATTTAGGTCTCTTCCATGTTGATCCAAAATTCCTTTCCTTTTTCTTTTCTCTCTATGCATCATTCATCCTTCGTGTTCATTGTTCCATGAGTTATTTGGGGAATGATGATGATTTTGAACTCGATTATATCACTGTAGCAAAGAAATACATTGACCACAAATCCATGGATCCCTTATGTGTTATCTTAGGATTGCATATGGAGGGAAACCTCCTTTTCACAATGTAGCTTTACTTGGAAACATATCATTGGCATAGGGATTTCAAAATAAGCTCTCATATCTCTTTCACCTGTTGGAATTTACCATATTTTACTTTAAAGTAATTGCTCACAACATGATGTTTAGAAATTTCTTTAAAGTGGGGGGAATTATGCCTCTCACTTGTTTCTTTCTTGATGATATGAACTTCATTCAAAGTGTGGTCTTCTTACTTCACATGATGTGTCTTCTTGTTGGTGACAGTGAGTTTAATGTCCTTCAAGAGTGTGACCTTTCTTGGCATATGACATTCCTCTTAGTGGTAATGCTATGGCTTGCATTCCCTAAGTTGTGAATCTTTCATCTCTCTAGTATTCCTCTCTTGATGGTGATATCAAGCATGATTTTCCCTAAAGTGATACCTCTCATGAACTAAGAAAAACCCCGTTGACTATCCCAAACAAAAAATTTTGGCCACCAAGCATAACACAACTTGCTTTATGGTGCCATTATTTCGTGAGTGTCTAACATAATACAACTTTCTAGCCTTGTGGTTATTGTATGTGTCACCTTATCAAAGTTATCGAGGAGTATAACTTTGGTATGGTTATGGGTACACACCTAGTATATATTTGACTGCACTAGACCATTGTGCATTTCTTGTTTTTCCTATATTGGACTGCACTAGCCCTTGTGAGTGTATTTTTCATGGCCACCTAGAATAACACAAATTGCTTGCCTTTGGAGCCATGTTAGCATGTTTGATGGACTTGGCATAACACAACTTGCTAGTTAATCTTTTATTTAAATAAATTTTGACATTTTATGATGGTGTATCTTGTGTTGCTACTGCATGCGTATGCCTCTTTGTGCCTTTGTTGGTTTTCCAGATCCTAGGGGATTGATCATCCCCCTTGATCTTTGGCATCTCATCTTTTTTAAAATTGTAGAATTAGACATCTTTTAACCTATTTTTCTACTTTAGTGTGTGTTTGAGCATGTGCTCACACTCTTACTAAAGTGGGGCCTAAATGCAGTGTAGAAAAATGTACTCTACATTTTAACACTATGTTTGCATCCCCTTAACTAATTAAAATTAATTTAGCTTCTAATTGCCTAAATTATGCATTCCTAACCCTTATTATTCCCATTTTTTGAAAGGGAAACTGACATTGAACAAATGTTAACATTAATTTAAACACCTCAGAAAGTGTGTCTTGGATTTAGGTCCCAAGAGTTTTCCTTAAGTCCTAGGTCCCAATTTTTAATGTGTTTTTGGAATAATTTGAATGATTCAAATTCAAGTATCAAATTTCAGCTTATGAAATCTAATTTTGGGGAAATTAGATAAATACCTATAAATACATAGTTATTTTATCAATTCAAACCTAGAAGAAGTAAGACACACTATCAAGAGTTCATAAGATAAAATATTATTATCAAGAGCATTGAAGAGACATTTTACAACCATCTACAATAGCAATAAAGATCATAACATCATGTCAAGATTCATTTTTTTTCATATTGGGTATTAGAGATAACATTGTGATGTAGGTTTCAAGCATTCAAGTGTCAAATAAATCAACCATTCAATCCAATTCAAGAAAGATCCAATACTTAGAGAGATGTGCTAGAATTTAGTCCCTGTATGGGCAACCATTAATGGTTTAGTGAGTTCTTATATAGAATTGTTCATTCATTAAATTTCTCTCATTTGCCATTATTTCATTATCAAGGTTTAATTACAAAACTGAGATTTGACCAAGGAAAACTACTATTCACCCAAAAAAAAAATTTCTCACTCTCTTCAAGTATGTGTAGATTTGCAAGTGAAGAAGGAATAAAATTAGATCAGAAGAGAAATTTTGCAGAGTTGTCAAAGTTGTCATCAAAGTTGTCAAGCCACAGAAACTCATCTACATAATTTATTTGTAACTTTCTGATAGTGGAATCTGGAGAAATCAAGAGTTAAGATCTAGGATCAGAGGATTGTGAAATTAGATTTTGGACCCCTATACAGAGACCCATTCACCCTAGGGTGAATTTTTCATTTAGTAGTGTTCAAAACCTACTTTTGGACCTAGGTACATATTGGTCCTCCCTTCTCATATTTTCCTAAAATTTATTGTTTCTATTTGTGCTATCCTTATATTTTGCATTTCAAGTTTTTCATCACACAATTGAGTTCATTTAGTATTTTATTTTTATCTCCAAAAAGTGAATTTCATTCATTTTTTTCATTAGAAAAACAACAAGATCTCTCCATAGAGTTGAATCACCTTGAGGTTGAAATTCAACTCTATCCTTGGGAGATCTCTTTCTATAATGAAACTAGGAAAAGTGAGGATGTCCTAGGTCATCATTTTAGTTTTGTGAACCCCCAATTTTCCCCTAGATTGTTTTCAATGTTTTAGTAGATTGCACTTTTCTTGCAAAATTGTGAGTTAGACCTCTGATTAAGGAAGAATTGGTTTTATTAGGGATATATCTATATGCAACACTAAGTCATTATCTTTACAATTTCATAGCTGAATGTTTTCTCACACTATCCTTTATATTTTAATTGAAAACTTTATTAGTTTAGGACGAAAAGAATCATCCAGACTGTAATATTAGATGTTAAAATATATTTTTTAGATCTCAAATCCAAAAATATACAAAGCATTTCATATCAATGCTAGATCTTTCAAACCCTATTATTCACAGTTCCAGCTAAGTAGTTGTAAGGACCCTTTTGAAAAATCATTATATTAAACCACCAAGTCATTTTCAGCAAAGTAAAAACTTAACTAATGAAGCCTTGGGGTTATCTTTTTGATTTTTCCAAGGTTACATTTACATTCAAGAGATACCGAACACTTCATGTTTTTTTTATGATGTACAAAATCACTCATCAATAGGTACTGTATAAACATTATCCTCATATAACAACCAAGGAATATCTAGGACATTAGATGAGATTTAATGTCACATTATTTATGAAGTTGGTAAGGACCAAACAAGGGGACAAAATTGAAAGAATCTTTGTGGATTCGTAGAGTTTAATCAACTATTATTGATATTGGTACATCCAATTTCCAAATTTCACCTATATTAGAGTAGAAATATTCTTGGGTTATCCTTACATGCTACCATATTACTTGATGAATAAAATATTACTATTGAAATTTTCAAGAAAATTAATAGAATCTTATTATTCTTCTCTTCAAGCTCATAAGAGAGAACAAATTAGTTTCCCCACATATATGGCAAGGTATAAATGTAATTCAACAAAGATTTCTTGGTTAACAAAAAATGAATTATAAATGTATGGATTGCAAGTGTTTGAATTGGAAAGGTCCGAATATGACCCATCAAGGAGGCTTGCTAGAAAAATTAATAGGATATTCACCCATGAACCTCGTCTAAAAGATTACTAGAATGACTATGCAAATGAACATGAGGTAAGGAAGATTTCATAACAAAGGTTGGACTTAGATCAAATAAAAACTCTAGGAACAAATAATGTTCAACTCTAGTTAAAAGACGATGGTAGGAATGTGTTGAATATGATGTATGACACCAAGAGGATCTTTGATCAACCTATGCAAGACTCTAACATGAAAGAGATAAAAATCAATCAATAGACGATATAAAAAATAATATTATAATATATACTTAGATATGGAATTTTAGGTATACCCAAACGCTAATGTCAACGAGAGTGGTGACTAATTACATAAAAAGATAGAAAGAGAGAAAAAAGTTGCAAAGAAATAGGTTATGATTATTTCATGTGTAAGAAGAGAAATATTATGGAAACTTGGGCTATTAAGATAAATAAGAAAGGACTATTGAGACACCAAGCCAATGATTTTTAGTAACAATTCAACTAGAGGATCCCAATCGAGAGGTAAGGGTAGTTCCAACCAATTTACTCAATGGACCTCAAAGAATATATATAGATTCTTCATCATCATCAATATTAACCCAACCATAAATTATATCTCCAAAGGAGACATTTGGAAGACAATAGGTATATGCCAAAATTATAATGTCAATTTTCCAATTACTTGTAGCTATAAAATTCACTTCCCCTCCTTTAGCAAGGACTCATGTAATGAGATATACTATGTGATAAATATACTCACTTGGTAAATAACAAAGATAAATGGTAATAGATAAGATATTGAAATAAAAGGAGAGGTTTGATAAATGTATAAAGAAGCTTCAGGAGAAGAAACAACATGAAACAATACCTCTACCTATATCATCACTTGCACACAAACATGGATAATACAATGTTCCTAGTGTTGTTCCAAAAGACCTAGAGGAAATAATTTATTCACCTATTGTAGGAGAAGAAAATGATCCAAAAATTGGAGAAAAGGTGATGGAAGAATCAAAATATGAAATATCCTTGGATCAACATGAACAAGAAATGAATGGGCCATGTGATCTTATTTATCTTGAAATAAGGGAAGAAGAACTACAACATGAAGAACCAAGGGATGTTGAGATGGTCTAAGGCCAATCTCAACACCCAAATAGTGATGTTGATAATACAAAATAGCATCTAGTAGAGTCTCAATAGGATGAGAGATCAACAAAAGATAAATCTTCTTTACCCACTTAAGCTACAAATGAGGGATATTGGGATACTGAAAAGATTCATGCTCTATAATCTCATGAATGGGCCTTATGTGAATATGAGTTTAAGAAAATAGGTGAGGGTAAATTAGAAGAGAAAAAGGATGTAGAAGAGAAGGAGACTAGTGAAATATCTCCTTAGTGATAAGTCAACATAAAAGAAGTCCCTAAAAATGAAGATAAGAGAGATAGGAAAAATATACATAAATGAGAAAATTTTGAGGTGAGGTAAGATGCATTAATGAGGAAAGGTCCTACAAAATCAATAATGACTGAGGATATACTTAATTGGTTGGCTGAGCAAATACAACTACCAATGTAGGTACAATTAGTACCTATAGAATTTAAGAGAATAATGTGAGAGGTGGAAAACCCTAATCCTAAGGCCAAGGAAAATGTTAGGTATATAATAAGAAGAAGTGTAGATGGAGAGAATATTGTATAGGTTGATATGCCTATAGGAGAAAATAATAGGCATGAGGCCATTATTCAGGATTACCATGTGTCAACCATTAACCTGGGGTATGTATCAAAGGGGTATGGTATTAAAGAAATGAGAATAAATGTGGAAATAATTACTATCCATATGAAGAAATATAATCATATAAATGGGGAATCAAAAGAGAAAATAGATCAAACTCAACACTTTCTTAGAGTAGTGGCTCAATTGACCCAATCCCTACATAAATGCCTAAAATTCTAGTAATAACATCTAAGGAACAAGTGAATTCAATTGAAAGTGTGAAGCATAAATAAATTTTTCTTGATTAATGGATGGGGGATGTATTGAAGCAAGGTGAATAAGTTATAAAAGAAACCATCAAGAAATACAAGGAAGGGTGAAATTGTTTTAGAAAGATTAGAAAATTAATGGATAATTGCAATGATCACTTGGAGAAAAATGATATAGAATTGAAGAGGATGGTGATCATTAAGAAGATGGAGGACCAAAAATTATTACAAGAAAAAATGAAAATAAAGGAAGACATCCTAAAAATAAATACTTGGGGACTATAGTTGAATTGGGAAAAGGCTTCTCGATAATTATAAAAAGAAGAAATAGAAAAACTCATCAAAAGGATTGAAAAGATATTGGATAGATATTTGGGTATCATTGATTCCCTCACTCAATAAGTAAGTGATTAGATAACCTAGGTACTGAAGGGAGATGGAGAAGTAAAAATCTTCAAGCCCATAATGAATGAAATATCTAGTGATTCTATTTTATGGTTAAATAAATAATGAATAGAGAATGTGATCAAAACCTAGAATTTGATTATAAGATATGAGATTGAAATGAGTTAAATAAATAAGTATTTTAAAAATATTTTTGAGCTATATGCATAGAATTTTAGATTGAGGCTCTCACAAAACATTCCTCAGGAATATATAAATAAGGTTCTACTAGCATTCAATGAATACAGGTTCAAAAATGAGAAGATGTGCTTGTTGAAGAAGCAACATAAAGTGAATTATTAGTTTTTATATCCTAAGTTTTTCATGATGAGTAATTTTAATGACTTAGTTTTTGCTAAATTTCCAAGGGATGTTGGAAGAAAGCGTAAGGAAAAGACCCAAATATAGATCTAGTAGCAGAAATTTTTCCTTATGCCATAACTTATGCATCTAGTAGTGAGTATTTTTCCCTATGCCAAAAGTGGATCAAATTTTAAAATTATAAGAGAAAGGGAGATTAAGGATAAAGGTAGAAGATAAGTTTTCCCTATTATTTTAAAAAGAAGAAGCTAAAATTTAAGAAATGCTACCAAAATTGTGTCAACCATAGAGACACATGATTGATATCTGAATTTTTTGAAAGTTGGTGAAATATCAATAATGATGTTGAAGTTGGAAAAATCAACTCCACGTTTCCCAAGGATCACTTGCAATCAAACACCTATCATAGAAAGAGAAAATAACAAAGCTATAGAGGCCAAGAGCTATTGATCCAAAAAATTTATGAATCATTATGAATTCACATCTGAATGATTATACAATAGAATCCTTATAAAATGATACCTAACCTAGAAATCCAGGGTGAGGATAAAACAAGATCATGGCATGTTTCCTCATCCTATGACATGAGAAATAAAAAAGAACATGACCTAAGTAAGCTTAAGTAATTAGAGGAAAATGAACCTAATAATTAAATAAATAATTAATTAGGCAATACCTTTTACTCTAATACCCCCCTTAAGTGAAACATAGGGAGAAGCTCAAACCTCTAAAGACGAATGCATGATGCGTTCTGAAAAACAAGACCTAGTGAAGTTCCAATGTACAAACAAAAGATCTCTTAGAATTGGATAACTATGAGAAAAAACAATGGGATAAAACTCCTCTCCAAAAGAGACAAATACAAGTGAAGGACTAAAGAAGCCTCCAAAGAAGAGTTGTCCCAAAAGATAGAAACAAAGGATGAACATGAGGAATACCATTGAAGCATGAATAAGCTATAAACACCATCAAAGAATGACTAATATGATGCTGAAAGAAGAACCTCCTCTAAAATAGATGATGATTAGGATCAAGAAGACAAGAATCTGCATGAGTGACCCCAACTATACTACTTGAATCAAATGTCAAATAAAGGAAAAAAATCTAGAACTCAAAGATACATATGTAACATGTACCAAAAGTTTAAAGAACTGATCAAATAAAAATGGAAGGTCACTTGAAAAAATAGGAATGCAAGAGTACCCATATGGTAAATGCTCCATCTCACTAAAATTATTGGTTAATCATCCACTGATGTATACTACACATCCACCTAGTACATAGGAACAAATACTAGATACATATCTCACTCCAACGTGAAACCAAGGAAGCATAAGCATTAGCACCAACAATAGAAACCCCCCATAATGTTGAGAAGGGAAAGGCATGATAGGTATGCTAAAATTGTGTGCAATAATGTAGAGCACGAAGAAGAACAAAGAACATATAAATGTGCAAACATGAAAGTACTCAAACAAATTATGATTTAAAGAAATCCTTAACTACACAAAAATATATAGGAAGAGTGATTTATGCTCATTATGTCACTAATCCACATTGATACATGTGGGAATATAAACATACTTGCATATTATTTTGAAATATACTTTACCTATAGCTCCACATGTGTAGAAATGAAAAACATGAAATATTTTAAGCTCCATGAGAAATGATATTTTGTATGTGAATGGAATAGTAAACATGGTCATTGCATTAGCCCCAATGGCTCAACTTTCAAGTGGTTGAAACATGATTCTAGAAAGGTTGTTACTCTACTAATTGAAGTAGCCATATTTTCCTCATTAAATGTCTCCCTGTAGCTTCTTTTATCTACTAACATACCTTTGTGGAAACATATTTCGCAAAATTTGAAGTGGTTTTGTTTCCATGGAAAATAAATAAATTATGCGGTTATAAAAATGTAATATTTTTGACTTGGTTACAAATATTAGTTCCACTTTGTTACATTGATAACCAACTATTGTGAAAGAAAAATTATTATAACAATTTAAGCATATACAAAAATGGATTAGTCATTAGATATAGAATTAATCACACTCCACATAAGTATTCTCAAACAAATTTTATAAAATAAATAATAGAAATAATATTTTTCAATAAGACTCATCACAAGCATAAACCTTAATTTTCCAATAGTTGTAACTTTTTCATATGTATATAATGTAGAGATATTTTTTTTATTTATCAAATTATATTTTTCACAATAGAAAATATTTTACCTTGAAAATTGATGATTGTGAATGCATATTGAATGTCTATAAATGCAAATACATAAAAATTAGTCACACAAAAAGTGTATCAAGTAAACTTATAAATACTAGAAAAATAGGTGGGAGTTAGCACAAAGTACTTTTTTTGGTTAATTAGACATAGTGCAAGATTGATCTCACATGTTGGAGGATTTAATTAAGAAATACAAGTGCTAATATCAATCTTGCATTTGAATGTATGGTATTTTATATAGACATAGGTGTAATAGAAGGTTGATCATGCCAAATGTATCATATGAGTGTAGTTATGAATAAGATACCTAGTTAAATATATAACACCCCTCTGTTTTGGCTCTTTGATCGGCAATGTTTTCTTTGTAATGGTTGTGTTTGATTGTGCTTTGACTTTGGAACTTGGTTGGTTTTGACCGCTATCTATTAAACGATGCGAATGATATATTTTGATGTGATGTTATTTTACTCTGATGTTACCTTTATGGCATGTTTTGGATTAATTTAGCAAATAACTGATTTAATGATGTTTTATGCTTGTGATCATATCATTGATGTTAGAATCATCAGTTAGTAATTTTGTATTGGTGAAGGGGACGGGATTGTATCACTCGCTTGCGAGTGCCCTATGATTCTGAGATTTCCTCTTCATGGTGTGTTTGATCATATTATATATATATGCATGTTCGATGTACCCTTTGTTGCAGGTTGACAGGTACATGACATCGACTCCACTTGGTTTCCAGGTTTGAATGTGCCCACTGACCAACAGAAATTGATTGGGAGATAGTAGCTAGGTTTTCCGTGCCAAGTCATCACCATAGCCATAGCATGTCGTCAAGTTGTTGTCAGGTTGGTTGTGTTAATTTGGCCCATTTCACCTTGAGTATTGATTTAATTGCAAATTATAGAGGTTATTAAATGGATTGCGTAGTTAAATTGATGTTTAAATGTATTTATTTGCAATGTTGAAACGTCATTTATATTATTGATTGATTTGTTTTAATCAATAAATTATCTTGAATTTATTGATTAATTAGAGTAAGGGTGATATATTAAATGAGATAGTTATTTTGGGCAATTATTGTATATTATGATTTAATTAAAAATCAAAGTAGAAATCATGTGGATAGTTAGAATTAAATTAAAATAAATAAATAAAAGGAGGATGGGTTTTGAATCTCACTTTTGAAAATTATTGAGAAAGTAAATTATTTGCAAAGAATGTATTCTTTTATTTTAGGGAATTTTGAAAAGTGCATGAGGTTTGAATTAGAAAATAGAAATTTGTTTTAAATATAAAAATTGGGAATATCTTCCAAATGTTTTAAAAATATATTTAGTGGGTGGGATTTTTAGGGTTTTTTGGCCAAATTTGGAAAAAGCTTTATTTTAGCATCTCCATTTTTCATTTTGGTGGGGGATGAACTTTAGAAATTTTGGTGGAGAATTTGTGGGTGCTTTTGCTTGGATTTGTGAAGGAGATTGAAACTCTTGCTTGAGCTGAATTCAAAGGAGGAAATTGAAAACACCATAGGTGTAGGCTTCAAGCTTTGGAGGAAAAATCAGGTTCCTCTTTGTTCTTGCTTTGCTTCATTTTGAAAATAGGTTAAATCCTCATTATGCTATTTAGAAATATTTGAAATGTTGTTTGAATCCAATGAAACCCATGTGAAATTGCTTTGAAAACTTGCAAACTTGTTGAAATTTGGAAATGAAAACCAAAACAAGAATCAAGCAATGGGAAAATAGAATGAAAACTAAGAGAAAATTGTTGTCAAAACTGAAAATCTAAACCCTATGGATGTGTTGAAAAATTCATTGTTTTGGTTGCAATAATTTGTTGGGAATTTGCACAATAAGATCCACAAGTATATTTATAAATTCCTTAGGGTTTCCATTTTTTTTTTTCTAGAAAACAACCCTATTTTTTTTCTGTTAAGTTCTCCATGTGTATTTTGTGGAGAGTAAATATTTGTATTTTAAAATGTATATAAAAAAAAATAGTTTTTAAATTTTTATGTTTGAGGGGAGGCAGGGGAGGCCAATCCCCCACCGCCACCCATTCGCCACTCCCGCTGCGCCCCATGGCAGACAGACTATGTGTGAAGCACAAAATCCCGCTGCCTGTGGGAGGGAGATGCTATGTGCAGGGCACATAGTCCTGCCGCCCGTGGGAGGCGGACGCTGTGTGCAAAGCACATAGGCTCGTCGCCCATGGGGGACAGACTATGTGCGGCGCACATAGGCCCACCGCCCATGGGGAGGCTAGGAAATGCGTGCCCTAATTAGGGTTTCCTTTTCTTCAAAATGTAAATTCATTTTTTATTATTATTTTAATATTACGTATATATTATATAATAATATATATATATTATATATATGTATATAATATATATTTAATATTATTTTAATACTTAATTTTAGAGGCATATGTTAAAATGATGGTTTAATATTTAAAATAGGGACTTTGAAATGATTAACTCATTTGTATAAGTGGAAATGAAATTGATAAATAATCGAACATTTTTATTTAAAATACTGATTTTGATCAAGTAGAATTGAATTATTGGTTTAATATCCTTTAATGTCGACAATGTGATTTAGATATTTAAATATATAACAGGATATACATTGAGTATGTACTATTAAGTATATTTGTTTTGAAATATAATTGTATTCAAGTGGAGATAAGATTTAGTTGATTTATTTAATGCTAAATTGAAATAAAGATTAATTAAACTTAATTAAATGTTGTATTTATTAAGATATCTTGATTATGAATATAATTGTTAAACTTGGAGATAATGAATGAGTTATTTTAATCAGATGAGATTTATTTGATTTATTTAATGTTGAGTTGAAATAAAGACCAATTTATTTGATCTAAATTTGTTTTATCAAATGTGTTAATTATAGAATATGATGGCGAAACTTAGGGTAAATGAGTGACTTATTATTTAATCCAAATGTTTTATTAATCAAATGGTCTTATTTATAGTATATGATCGTGAAACCTAGAGAGAACGATTGATTTAAATTTTAATCAGATGACTTCATTGTTAAAGTGTTTTGATTATGATTATAATTGTGAAAATTAGAGTTAATGAACGGTTTATTTTAGTCAAATGACTTTAATCATCAAAATGCTTTGATTATGGATCTAAATGTGAACCTTAGAGTTAATGATTGGTTTAATTTTAATCCAATGATGTTATTTATTAAAACGTCTTGATTTTGGAATATGGTTGTGAAATTTAGAGTAAATGATCTATTTTTAAATATTTCAATGTCGTGAAAAGAAATGGGTTTTATTAATTGGATAAATGCAAGTAATGAAAACTGTGATTGACTGGATTTAGGAAATATGAACATTAACTTATTTAACTATCAGAGATGTTTGTAGTGTTATCATGTTCGTCCTCGATGTTGTGGAAGTAGAGTCAACGGTTGGGAAGTCTTCTAGATATGGGTTCATTTATTGGTATGGGTTGTCATTATTGTTAGTCAACCTTTGCGTTGTTGTGGAAAACGTGCATAGTTACACCATGTTGTTTTACCTGGTTTTCATGAACGGGGATGGTGTGTGCCTCCTTGGGATTAGGAGAGGGTTATGTAATTTGTGCCTCCTTTGGAAGGAGTGGGTTTTGTATTTTGGTTTCCTCCAGTGTTTGGAGTGGGTTTTGTACTTTTGTCCCTCCAATTTTTGGAGAGGGTTTTGATCTTGTTGCCTCCAGTGTTTGGAGAGGGTCTTGACCTTGCTACCTCCAATGTTTGGAGTGGGTTTTTTACTTTTGTTCCTCCAATGTTTGGAGAGGGTTTTGACCTTGTTGCCTCCAGTGTTTGGAGAGGGTCTTGACCTTGTTACCTCCAGTGTTTGAAGTGAGTTCCTTGATTTGTTACCTCCTTGGATTGGAGAGGTAATATTATCTAGTTACCTATTGTGGTTTTCACTGTGTGTGTTGTCTTAGAGGAGTAGCTTGCAATGGGGGCTGACACACAAAGTGGTATCAGGGAAACTCTTTGCAAGTTGGTTAATTTAGTGATAATTAAATAAAATTTTAGAAGCTTAGGTTGCATCAAACATTAAACAAGATTATTTTTGCCTTGCTCATGGACCCAAGGGCTTGCCTAGACTTTGGATGAGACGGGAAGGCCTTTAATGGCAAGGTTATCTATCTTATCCTTACAAGAGGTATTTGATTCCGCATGAGTGAGCATGGGTGTCGGGATTCAGTAGAGGCCACCAGGACAACCCATAGTGGGGGCCGGAGCCTAGGAAGATTCCTAGAGGATATCCCTTGACGAGCTATGCGATGGCACTCCTCCTAAGTCAACAATTTGTACTTGGTATTTGTGACACTCTTGATCTATTATATGTCTAGAAGCAATGTGACCTATTTTAGTGATGTGTGAGTCATACTAGAGTTGTTGGTTTCACCATTTAGTTCATGTGATGTGCCACTTGTATTTATTTCGTATCAGTTTTGTGAAATCTATGTCTAGTGGTAAAATGTCTTTCCTAGGAATCCTTGTTACTATCTCCTAGCACGAGGGGTGAGCCTTTGGGTATCACATGGTTGGGTAGAATGTGCTCCTCAATCCATTGGGTTGGATTCTTGTTTGTGTGGATGAGATTTCCAGTTGGAGAGCTCATGGGATTGAGTTTCTTCTCATGCTTTATTCTTTCAGTATTTATCGTAATTTTATTACACCTCATGTGTTATCGAGGTGGAATTTGTAATATGTAATCATACTTATTGGAACTACCTCATTCAAGGAATGAGTGTTGTAATCATGTTGTAAGTTATTTTATTGGAATCAAATGGTATCTCCTATTCTTGGATGTAAATTATTATGAATGGAATGTATGTGAACTTTATTTGTTAAGTAATTATATGGTATGGTTTTAATTCATGTTCTGTGTTTGGTTTAAGTAACACAGTCTTGCAACCTTAGGGGATTGGTTGGCAATAGTTAGTGAACTTGTATGCTAATTGTTTCTTTTTAAAAAAAATTAGTTTGTTTGTGTAGTAAATTGCAACTTCCCCTAGGGTTGTGTGGCGGGGCATTACAAATGGTATCAGAGCCCAGGTTAAAACACTGGGCACTCTGGGATTATGTTGGACCCATTATGCTATAAGCTGTGTAGGTTTATACCTTGGGCACTATAAGCCCATTGTATTGACCTAGTTGTTTTACTCTTTTGGGTTGTCTTCTTTTTGGGTTGATTTCTCTTGTTTTCCCAAAAGTTGTCATTAGGTGTAGGTCCAATGGTGTAGGAAACCAGTGGAAAGGATAGGATCCTTAGTGTAGTGCGCAATGCACTGATATCCTTTCTACCTAAAGAATGCATTATGGACGATTGTGTGGTGTGTGAGTTTGGGGTGTTGTGTGTGGTGGACGAGAATCAGTTTTGTTGATTGTTTCCGCCCTTGCATGTCTTTGATGAATGATTTGTGAGGGTTGGTTAGGCCCGCGATCCTACCAAGAAGTGTGTTTTGTTTGGTTTCCTTTTTGTTGCATGGATCTTTCGTTGTGTTAAGGGTTGTGATCCTTGAGTGGTTCTTGAAGTGTGGTTGCAGTGTGTTTGTTGGGTGTGTTCCAAGTACTTGTTGGTACGAGATAGTCATAGGACCTCTTTCCTTGAGTGCCTTAGTATGGAATTTTAGAGGGTGGAGTTTTCCAACCTTGTCTTGTGTGGTGGAGGAATGATGCCTCCTAGGTCTTGCCTTACCCTTCAGGATTGGAGTGATTTCCTTGGTTGAGAGTCTCCCAAGGTTGAGATCGATTACTTCCCTATATCCTAGGTTGTGGGTGAGCATGTTGGACCTTAGTTGTTGGTGGGTTGCAGGTGACAGGTGTTGCCTAAAATTACCCTTGCTTGGTTTCTTTGCTCATGTTATTGGAAGGTCTGTTTGACCGTGAGGGTGCCAAGAAGTTCTTTTTGTGTGTATTCTCTTTTGGAGTCTTGTTGTTTTTTTTCTTCACCATGCAAGTATCTGATGCATGTTTTCTTGTGCTTTACCTCATCGTGCAAGTGATTGCCTAGTTGACCCTGTGTGGTTTTGAAGTTGATTTTGCATGGTACATTTTATTGAAATTATGAAATATGGTAATAGAAAATGAATGATCATGTTGAGAGTTCATAGAGATTTGTGCATACTCTCCTATGGTTGATGCAATTGTGTGAAAGTGATTGTGTGATGATGAAACCATGATTGCATTCATGCTAATGTTAAAACTATAAATATCTCGTCTTCTCTCTCTTTCCATTGGTTTAACGAAGATGCCTATCCCTAAGTGTGTGGTATATTGAAAGCCATGATATGTTGTATCTTAGGAGAGAAATGATTATGTATTTATGAAGGTTTGTTTTATTATATCAAACCTTCGGTAAAGGACCTAAGTCCCCAAGTTGCATTCATAAACAGGGAAAATGTATAGTATGAATAGAAAATTGATTTGCAGTAAGTAAAAGTTTAGAGAAAAGGGATTAGTGAAACCATTGCATGTTAATGATAATTGCATAATGGGTGCATCTTGTTGGTGAAACCTAGAGTCCCCAATTTCATTGTTGAGACTTAAGAAATCATGTAGTTGTTAAATTATTGTACCTGGATTCAAAATGCAAAATGTTAAATGAATGTTGAAGTGATAATGTGCATACCTTGTCTTGAGTAAACATTGTAAAGATATCGCACTATGTGTGGCCTTGTGATGATTTCTGGTGATGTGTATTGGTGCATATGGGTATTATGTATGTTAATCATTGGATATTTGTTTTGGAATTTTGGTTGGTGGTTGCTTGACCATGTTGATTGTATAGATTGACAGAGTGCTTGGTTGGGTTGATTATAGCATAGATTGTTTTATGTTGAGGTGTGGAGTGGTTCAGTTTTAGAACCATTTATTATGTGTGATTTTATGGAGTTTGTAGTAGGGGTGCTTGCAGGCTTCCAGGAGTAAGCCTAACCCTAGGGGGGGAGGATGTAACACCCCTCCATTTTGGCTCTTTGATTGGCAATGTTTTCTTTGTAATGGTTGTGTTTGATTATGCTTTGAATTTGGAACTTGGTTGCTTTTGACCACTATCTGTTAAACAATGTGAATGATATATTTTGATGTGATGTTATTTTACTCTAATGTTACCTTTATGGCATGTTTTTGATTAATTTAGCAAATAACTGATTTAATGATGTTTTATGCTTGTGATCATATCATTGATGTTAGAATCGTCAGTTCATAATTGTGTATTGGTGAAGGGGATGGGATTGTATCACTCGCTTGTGAGTGCCCTACGATTCTGAGATTTCCTCTTCATGGTGTGTTTGATCATATTATATATATATGCATGTTCGATGTACCCTTTGTTGTAGATTGATAGGTACATGACATTGAATCCACCTGGTTTCTAGGTTTGAGCATGCCCATTGACCAACGTAAATTGATTGGGAGATAGTAGCTAGGTTTTCCTTGCCAAGTCGTCACCCTAGCCATAGCATGTCATCGAGTTGTTGTCGGGTTGTTTGTGTTAATTTGGCCCATTTCACCTTGAGTATTGATTTAATTGCAAATTATAGAGGTTATTAAATGGCTTGCGTAGTTAAATTGATGTTTAAATGTATTTATTTGCAATGTTGAAATGTCATTTATATTATTGATTGATTTGTTTTAATCAATAAAGTCAGATTGAATTTATTGATTAATTAGATTAAGGGTGATATATTAAATGAGATAGTTGTTTTGGGAAATTATTGTATATTATGATTTAATTAAAAATAAAAGTAGAAATCATGTGGATAGTTAGAATTAAATTAAAATAAATAAATAAAAGGAAGATGGGTTTTGAATCTCACTTTTGAAAATTATTGAGAAAGTAAATTATTTGCAAAGAATGTATTCTTTTATTTTAGGGAATTTTGAAAAGTGCATGAGGTTTGAATTAGAAAATAGAAATTTGTTTTAAATATAAAAATTGGGAATATCTTCCAAATGTTTTTAAAATATATTTAGTGAGTGGGATTTTTAGGGTTTTTTGGCCAAATTTGGAAAAAGCTCTATTTTAGCATCTCCATTTTTCATTTTGGTGGGGGATGATTTTTAGAAATTTTGGTGGAGAGTTTGTGGGTGCTTTTGCTTGGATTTGTGAAGGAGATTGAAACTCTTGCTTGAGCTGGATTCAAAGGAGGAAATTGAAAACACCATGGTTGAAGGCTTCAAGCTTTGGAGGAAAAATTAGGTTCCTCTTTGTTCTTGCTTTGCTTCATTTTGAAAATAGGTTAAATCCTCATTATGCTATTTAAAAATATTTGAAATGTTGTTTGAATCCAATGAAACCCATGTGAAATTGCTTTGAAAATTGCAAACTTGTTGAAATTCGGAAATGAAAACCAAAACAAGAATCAAGCAATGGGAAAATAGAATGAAAACTAAGAGAGAATTGTTGTCAAAACTGAAAATCTAAACCCTATGGATGTGTTGAAAAATTCATTGTTTTGGTTGCAAGATTTTGTTGGGCATTTGCACAATAAGATCCACAAGTATATTTATAAATTCCTTAGGGTTTCCATTTATTTGTTTTCTAGAAAATAACCCTATTTTTTTTGTGAAGTTCTCCATGTGTATTTTGTGGAGAGTTTATTTGTATTTAAAAATGTATATAAAAAAAATAAAAAATAGTTTTTAAATTTTTATGTTTGAGGGGAGGTAGGGGAGGCCAATCCCCCACCGCCACCCATTCACCACCGCCGATGTGCCCCATGGCGGATGGACTATGTGTGAAGCAGACAGTCCCGCCACCCATGGGAGGTAGACGCTGTGTGTGGGGCACATAGTCCCACTGCCCGTGGGAGGCAGACGCTGTGTGCAGAGCACACAGGCCCGCCGCCCATGGGGAGGCTGGGCAATGCATGCGCTAATTAGGGCTTCCTTTTCTTCAAAAAGAAAATTCATTTCTTTTCTTCAAAATGTAAATTCATTTTTTATTATTATTTTAATATTATGTATATATTATATAATAATATATATATTATATATATATGTTATATGTATATAATATATATTTAATATTATTTTAATACTTAATTTTAGAGGCATATGTTAAAATGATGGTTTAATATTTAAAATAGGGACTTTGAAATGATTAACTCATTTGTATAAGTGGAAATGAAATTGATAAATAATCAAACGTTTTTATTTAAAATACTAATTTTGATCAAGTAGAATTGAATTATTGGTTTAATATCCTTTAATGTTGACAATGTGATTTAGATCTTTAAATATATAACATGATATACATTGAGTATGTACTATTAAGTATATTTGTTTTGGAATATAATTGTATTCAAGTGGAGATAAGATTTAGTTGATTTATTTAGTGCTAAATTGAGATAAAGATTAATTAATTTTAATTAAATGTTGTATTTATTAAGATATCTTGATTATGAATATAATTGTTAAACTTGGAGATAATGAATGAGTTATTTTAATTAGATGAGATTTCTTTGATTTATTTAATGCTGAGTTGAAATAAAGACCAATTTATTTGATCTAAATGTGTTTTTATCAAATGTGTTAATTATAGAATACGGTGGCGAAACTTAGGGTAAGTGAGTGACTTATTATTTAATCTAAATGTTTTATTAATCAAATGGTCTTATTTATAGTATATGATCGTGAAACCTAGAGAGAATGATTGATTTAAATTTTAATCAGATGACTTCATTGTTAAAGTGTTTTGATTATGATTATAATTGTGAAAATTAGAGTTAATGAATGGTTTATTTTAGTCAAATGACTTTAATCATCAAAATGCTTTGACTAAGGATGTAATTGTGAACCTTAGAGTTAATGATTGGTTTAATTTTAATCCAATGATGTTATTTATTAAAACGTCTTGATTTTGGAATATGGTTGTGAAATTTAGAGTAAATGATCTATTTTTAAATATTTCAATGTCGTGAAAAGAAATGGGTTTAATTGATTGGATAAATGCAAGTAATGAAAACTGTGATTGACTGGATTTAGGAAATCTAAACATTACCTTATTTAACTGTCGGAGATGTTTGTAGTGTTATCATGTTTGTCCTCGATGTTGTGGAAGTAGAGTCAACGATTGGGAAGTCTTCCAGATATGGGTTCGTTTATTGGTATGGGTTGTCATTATTGTTAGTCAACCTTTGCATTGCCGTGGGAAACATGCATAGTTACACCATGTTGTTTTACCTGGTTTTCACAAATGGGGATGGTGTGTGCCTCCTTGGGATTAGGAGAGGGTTATGTAATTTGTGCCTCCTTTGGAAGGAGTGGGTTTTGTATTTTGGTTTCCTTCAGTGTTTGGAGTGGGTTTTGTACTTTTGTCCCTCTAGTGTTTGGAGAGGGTTTTGACCTTGTTTCCTCCAGTGTTTGGAGAGGGTCTTGACCTTGCTACTTCCAATGTTTGGAGTGGGTTTTGTACTTTTGTTCCTCCAGTGTTTGGAGAAGGTTTTGACCTTGTTGCCTCTAGTGTTTGGAGAGGGTCTTGACCTTGTTACCTCCAGTGTTTGAAGTGAGTTCCTTGATTTGTTACCTCCTTGGATTGGAGAGGTCGTATTATCTAGTTACCTATTGTGGTTTTCATCGTGCGTGTTGTCTTAGAGGAGTGGCTTGCAATGGGGGCCAACACACAAAGTGGTGTCAGGGAAACTCTTTGCAAGTTGGTTAATTTAGTGATAATTAAATAAACTTTTAGAAGCTTAGGTTGCATCAAACATTAAATAATATTATTTTTGCCTCGCTCATGGACCCAAGGGCTTGTATAGACTTGGGATGAGATGGGAAGGCCTGGAATGGCAAGGTCATCTATCTTGTCCTTACGAGAGGTATTTGATTCTGCATGAGTGAGAATGGGTGCCGGGATTCAGTAGAGGCCACCAGGACAACCCATAGTGGGGGCCGGAGCCTAGGAAGATTCCTAGAGGATATCCCTTGGTGATCTATGTGATGAAACTCTTCCTAAGTCAACAGTTTGTACTTGGTCTTTGTGACACTCTTGATCTATTATATGTCTGGAAGCAATGTGACCTATTTCAGTGATGTGTGAGTCGTACTAGAGTTGTTGGTTTCACCATTTAGGTCATGTGACGTGGTACTTGTATTTATTTCGTAGATCAATTTTGTGAAGTCTATGTCTAGTGGTAGAAGGTCTTGCCTAGGAATCCTTGTTACTATCTCCTAGCACAGGGGGTGAGCCTTTGGGTATCACATGGTTGGGTAGAACGTGCTCCTCAATCCATTGGGTTGGCTTATTGTTTGCGTGGATGAGATTTATAGTTGGAGAGATCATGGGATTTAGTTTCTTCTCATGCTTTATTCTTTCAGTATTTATTGTAATTTTATTACACCTCATGTGTTATCGAGGTGGAATTTGTAATATGTAATCATACTTATTGGAACTACCTCATTCGGGGAATGAGTGTTGTAATCATGTTGTAAGTTATTTTATTGGAATAAAATGGTATCTTCTATTCTTGGATGTAAATTATTATGAATGGAATGTATGTGAACTTTATTTGTTAAGTAATTATATGGTATGGTTTTAATTCATGTTCCGTGTTTGGTTTAAGTAACACAGTCTCACAACCTTAGGGGATTGGTTGGCAATAGTTAGTGAACTTGTATGTTAATTGTTTCTTTTCAAAAAAAAATTAGTTCGTTTGTGTAGTAAATTGCAACTTCCCCTAGGGTTGCATGGTGGGGCGTTACAAAATATATGGTAATTATTTTAAATTGAGAAAGTGAATAATTGGGAAATATCCCCAAATTTGTGAAAGAATATCATTGCTTAAATTTAATTATATTAATCCATTCCTTCAAAAAATGACAAGAAATAAATTTGAATTGGTGTGAAAATGAAAATTTTATGTGTGATCCATGGGATCTTGTAAAAATTAGGAAAGGTTTACAATGAGTATATTTTTTCATACATTATAAAAAAATTATTTCTATGATCATGAGAAGTTGTAGGAGACTCGTATAATGATTTTTTCTATAGAAATAGTGATAATGGTAATGTTAGATCTAGTGCAGAAACTATAGAATGACATGATATATTGGGAACTAACATGCCATGTGATCATAATTATTTTGAGAAAGATGATTAATATATGTATCAATATCTATAAATATCAACAAAATTTTCAAGGTTTCATTAAAGATAGGATATTCCCCCATCAATTGATTGAATCCATCATATATAAGGAATTCAAGGAGAAGAGAAAAATAATGCATGAAATATAAATATAATCTAGTAATTAGATAAGTATAATTAGTATTTGTTGCATAGAAAGTTTCTTTTGCACCAAAATATTGACCTATTATTAATGCTTGATAGAACCACTAGAGTTAATAAATCCATGAGAGGCGGTTAAGCCATGTCACAAACCCAAGCGTTGTGTTGCACAACACAAGGAGACCAAGGGAACACAACATGAAACAATTCCCCTCAAATGTAGGTGAGAAGTTCAAACCTGTGACCCAGGCTTTGATACCAATTGTTGCACAGATGGTTGTTGTTACACCAAAAGATCAACCTATTAATGGCGGATACAACTACTAGAGCTAATGAATCTACGAAAGGTGATTAAGCTATTTTATGAACACGAGTGCTACACTTCACAATACAAGGAGACCAAGGATGCACACCTTGGAACAAGATAATCAATCCTTTATATAAAAATGATATAAAATATGTCAAATAAAAAGTATGGTAACAACATGGGCTAGATATAAAGATGAATGGATATAAAATTTGTGTTAAAAATAGACATATGAAGTTATTTATGTGACCCTTAATTGATAGAAATAACTATGTAATTATATATAACATTTAGCTAGGAATATTTCCCTATTGTGGCATCAAAGAGCATAAGCCCAAAATGGTCAAGGCAAGGGAATAAATCCCTAGTAGTGAGATGGGTTTAGGTGCATGACATACTTGGCACTACCAACTAACCAATAATATGGGAAATTTTATGGTGTCACTAACGTAACTCCAACAACATGATCACACAAAAAATTGGGAAAGTGATGATAATCCATAGCATGAAATAATAGTGGCATAGATCAATAAGTGAAGAATATAAGAACAATATACTATTTTTACTAGCTCTCATTTTCTATATGTATCATGATAACTAGAAATAGGTAAGAAAAAAGTAATATATATGAGTAAGGTGCAAGAGTATTAGTGCGTATAAATTCATTTCACCATTATTATGAGAAAAATGATAATATATCTCTCAAGTTATGAAAAGCAGTGTAATCCCATGTAATGATAAGGTATTGAAATGAAAAAAGAACTATTTAAAGACATGATAAAGATTATAAGAAGAAACATGGGAATATGACAATGATTGTTAGCATAGGATGTAAACATGTAATTGATAATAACATAAGATAAGCATTATAGAAAATGATAAGAATCATATAAGATTATAAGCATAATAAGGATCATAAAAAATGAGTTTCAATCATGATAAGAATTAGAAACATGAAATACTTGAAGTAATAGGATAATTATAAATTTATCCATATCATATTCATGTAGGATAAGGGATACAATGATATAATAAATCATGTAATAAAATTTCATAATACAAAAAATATGAAAACCTAAGGTGGTAAACATATAAGGTTAGAGGACATAGGAGTCAAAGAAAACATGTAGGAAAACCCAACAAGATAATAAAAGAGTAATGCAAGAAAGATGCTCACCAAGTAAAAAGAAAAAAATAATTAAATATAGGAGGTGATATTTAAGACTAGTGAATTCAATGGACATGGCATAATCAAGGGGTCTAAAGTGTTAGGAAACACAAGGTAAATAGGAAAATAAGTAAGGGTGATGAAAACATACATTGAATAAGAAAAAGGAAAAAGTATAAATGATAGCAATAAAAAGGAAGAAGTAGTGTTAAATACAAAACATATGTTGTGTTTTGTTCAAATCCACATGTGCCAACATTTAACACTAAATGTGTCTTTCAATTATACAACCATGAACAAAAAATATGAAAACATAAATCTAATTAAATAAACAAAAAGAAAAAAAAATGTACATGTAAATAAGAAGAGGTCCATAAATAATGATATATGAGTAATAAATTCACTCATCAACATGTGTATAAAGTGGTTTATCTTTTATCTCATCTATGGCCTAAATATAGTGTCCATCATGGACAAGAAGACCAATTTATTGATCCACATGATTTCTATTCATGTAATTCTCATTGTTAAATGAGGGAGTTTTGGGCTCATTAGTATGCTTAAAGTTTTTATTTTCTTTTTATATAATTTTTTAATTTACATTTGAATAAATTTATTCTATCACCAGAAAATCCACACATATGATGAGATGAGTAAAAATATACAGTCTTTCATATTTTTACAAGAGTAATGTAATGAGACTATGTTTCATTAGTTGTTCTTGTTACACCCCATTGTGTTATTACCTATTTACTATTACTTGATTAGTTAAAATTATTTAATACATGATTATGTTTTGTATATTTTGATGGAAAATGTGATGAATGAATGTGCTATGCAATATGATACTTTAAATTAATTGAAGATGAAAATATTTGATGCATATGAATGTAATGTTATTGGTTGACTACTGTTGTGATGCACTAAGTTGGATGCAACAAAAGAATCAAGCATCTGGAAGAAAGGGGGAGTATCACTCAAGAAAAGAGTTTGATTTGGCAACCCTTAAAATGCCCATTTGAGCTATCACACACTCACATCCTAGTTTGGTCAAGTTGAGTCAAGTTAGTTTGGGAATTGGTAAGTAAACCTTCGTTCATAGTTTGGAGATGATTTGTTATGGTTTTAGTTTTGGTCTTTAATTTCGTGATTGTTTCTTTGTTAAGATTGTGTGACTAAATCTTTGTATTAAGTATAATTTATTCTTCGTTTATTTTATAATTATGTAAATTAATCGATGAGTATATACATAGAATGTATATATGTATATATGTATGTGATTGTAATAACTCGTACATGTGAGTATATACATATATGAGTATACGTAGGTAGAAGTAGTTACACATACTCATGTGTAGATATATCATATGCATGAGAATATCAAGTGGACATATAAGACATATATATACAATTTATATATATATACCGATTGATGAATATATAAATATATGTGTTTATTATGATATTAAATAATGATATATGTATATAATATATATATATATATATATATATATGAGTACATTCATGTATACGTATATACATAATATTAATATATCTAATTGTTAACACATTTAAATATCAATCAATGATTTTAATATGCATATATATATTATAATGTTAAAATTATAACACACACACACACACACACACACACACACATATATACATATTAATATATATAATGCAGCTTATATATATATTAAATGTTAGATAAACTCAACTTAAGTGAATATATAATGCGAGCCATATAATGGTGAGTGGATTGTATAAAATCTAGTGGCTTAATAGTTATATGCTACATATATATTGAGCATGAAGACTCACACATACATGAGAATAAGTATTACTATTAATGCATTGAATGTGGAATGTTTATTAATGCAAAAGTAAGGAGATGCATTCTATTGTAAAGTTGCTAATTATATGGGAAACCAACACATAGGCTTGAATAGAACATGAGACTTTTCCAAAAGCCACGAGATGGCCCAAGCTTGGAAGAAGTTGATTTAGTCTACAAATATGAAACCTCTAGGTAAACATTTATGTGCTTTGACTTAGTAAAATAGCAATTGTTGTCAATTAAAAGGGAAACTCAACCATATTAGAGAGACTAGAAATGCAAGGATTATTTATCTTTTGGAATCTTAACTATTTGAGTAGCTACATTTCACTTCAATTAGCCTAGTCGACTCATTTAGAGGATAAGTTAGTTTTTTTGTTAAGCGGTGGCAGTTGGAAGGGAAAAGGTGGTAGATTGTAGAGCTATTTTGAAGCAATAAGTTTCTCAGATTTTAGTATAAGTAGAGGCAACTTATTAGCCTTTTGGTCATTCATTTGTTATCATTCTTTTGAAGTTCATTGTTGTAGTTTTTTTGTCTAAATTAGTTGTTGAGTGGATTAGTGAGAAAGAGAGATTTTTTTTGTGAGTTTGTAGTTCGTTGAGAGTTTTTGATAAAGGATGGGACTGGATATAGTCTTATCATAGAAGGAGCATCGAGCGTAATTATGAGAATTGAGCTTTGGAAGCAACATCTTCATTGGAAGCTATAATTCCAAGCATGTTAATTTTACTTCTCTATTATTTTATGTTGAAATTGCATTTGTTTATGAATACAAGTGTTTGAGGAAAAGATGAATTATATGATAGGATTGCTTGAACTTTGGTTATTTCTTATTTGGGTGAGCTTGCATGATCTTTGGTGAATTTTTATTTTGGTGAAACCATGATGGTTGATACTTTTATTTATATATCTATTCCTTATGATTGGAAATTGTGTGGCTGTGTGTGCTAAATGAGATAATCATAGTGTATTAGTCTAATACCTAGGTTATCATAGAATGTAGTATGCTTGCATAATGTATGAAATATGAGAAATGATATTATCTTGAATTACTATGTTGAAAATATTAGTTTGAAATATTATATGTACATCTATGGTTAGTTTGGTTGATCCTAGGGTTAGGATAATCTATGGATGGGAGTAACCTAGTGGTCAGCTAGTTAAGTCATCACCTTTTAGGTTGAAATTATATTATGATTGAGAAGAGTATGAATGGTCATATACCAAATCAAGCTAATGGGTGGGTGAACATATGCCATCACTTTTGAGCGAATAATTTTATATACTAAATCTTTGGCCAAAGAATTGTAAGTAGCTAATGATTACACTTTTCAATTCATTGTGAGGCAAGTTTACATAATTAAGCTAGGAATTTCATGCATGTAGGTTGTAGAAAATTTATGTTAGCTTTAGTTATATAGGGCACAACACCATGTTTAGGAAAGCTAGTTTTATGAGGTTACCAGACCAGTCTCTTCATCGAAGGGTAGGGCCATCTTACCCAATAGGTAGATGTGTGGGGGACCATATTAAGTCTATGGTTGGTATAAAAGCACTTGTGTGATACTCTCCCTTAAATAGTTGGGAGTCAAAATTTGAGGATGTATGCCAACAAGGACATTTGGACCAACTATACTCTATTTTAGTAAAACTTGTGGAAGCTATGTATGTATTCATGTATCTCTATCTTTATGGAATTGTAATTGGAATGTTATCTTTACATGGGATTATGTAATATGAAATCATTACTTGGGATTATGTAATGTTTCCTTATGAATACAATGGGAGTTTGAAATAGGATTATTTTGAATGTACATCTTGTTATTGAAATAGAAAATAATTTTTTTAATGTTTTTCATTGAACTATTCACATGTGGGTCAAAACATAGGTAAAATCAAATGGTAGAGCATTAGGCATGTTACAACTGGTATCAGAGCTATCAAATTTTGCTCTAGAACCTATGAGCTCATTATGTTATCATCCAACATTATGTGAATCTAATGTTTGGACTTCTTGTGCTAGAATGGTGCATCTCGATATTTCTACAAGGAATTTAGTAATCATAAATGAGCATCACCTCAATGCCAAGAAAGAAAAGGAAGCCATTATTAGAACCATTAAAGGAACTAATTATGAAAATGTGATATGGCTTAGTGATACTAAAACTATTAGCCATGCCTTATCCCGTGTCAGCCAAGAAAGAAAGAGGATGTGTGAGGTGACTAACTTTATACCTTCTATCTCTCCCACAAAGTTGGATTTCATACCACTTTCCAAGGATATGCCCTTAGAGTGGAGAGTTATTCCTTCCATGATTTTTAGGGACCCTCATGTTCTTCCATTATAAAAAATTAATGTAATTTCCTCTAGTGGCAAGTTAGAGGGATATGTCCCCCAAAATTATGTATCTAAGAGCAAGTCTAAAGGCTATACACCCTTCGACAATGTATTTAAACAAAAAATAGAGGGATATGTCCCACTTAGCTATGTTTCAAAAAGTGAATCTGAGGGATATTCTCCCCTAGACTATTTGAAGTCACTTTATGTAAATACAAGGATATTTGGAATCCTTTGATCTTAATAAAAAAATTGATTTGGTAAAAAATGTGCAAAACTCTTTATGAATGAATACTTGTTTTTGAAATGTTTTAGAATGCTAAATAAAGTCTTCCTAGGATCTAATTGAAATGAAACCTATACGTGGAAAACTTCATGTCAAAATGGTTAAAACAAGAACCAACCTTGGTGGTAGCCATGAGGTAGGCCAAGGTGTAGAAAACTTTGAGGCTAAATTGGATCAAATTTTGGCTATGATGAATGATACTAGAGAAAGAATTGGATAACTCGAGCAAGAGGTAAGAGGAATAGAAAGGAAAGAATAGGAAGTTCCTAATGGAGAAGGAGGAGAAAATTCCCATGATCATTTATAGTCAAGTGATCATGAAAATGATGAATTCCAATATAGGCCTAATGGAAGCAAGGGGAAACAAGTAGAAAATGAATTATCAAGAGATATGAGGAAGGTCACCCCTCCTAAGTTTGAGGGAACCACTACTGGGGATGTAGCTGAAGCATGGCTCATAGAAATGGAGAAATATTTTGAGATAATAAATTACTCTGAAATAACTAAGGCTGTCTAGGGAGCCTTTTTGCTAGCCAGTGAAGTATCCACATGGTGGATGAAAAGAAAGATGGAGCTTGGGTTAAGTTTCTTAAGTCTCACTTGGGATGAATTCATGGAATTTTTTTGAAAGAAATGGCTACCTTTTCTTTATTATGATTAGAAGGTTATTGCTTTTTATAATTTGTGGCAAGGAGAATCCTTAGTAATTTAGTATTGGGATAAATTCACTCATTTCCTAAAGTACGCACTAATGTACCAAAAGGATGAGCAGTTTTGCATTAGGAAGTTCATCATATGACTTAACACCAAAATTGGAGGAGAAGTAGACATGCGGGTAAAACCACAAAGCTGTGTCACATTTTATAAAGGAAACAAGGAAACAACCAACACCGATCCAATTTTTCAACTTGAATTACTAAAAAGTGGCATATATGTTTTGAACCTTGAAATGATCTAAACTAGTAAAATATGTATTTTTTAGTACATTTTATGTTTTTAATTTAAAAAAAAACTTAAAAAATTATTTTAAACTATTTTTTAATAAATTAGCACTATAGTTTAGTTGCTCATAAAATCTTGAAAAATGAAGTTGCATGAGGCGCCAAACTTTTTATAGTAATTTTTTTTTCTTTAAAATATTTTGTGTGTATTTATAACTTGAAACTTTAGGCATGCATATTTTTCCAATTTTGATAAATATATATTTTAAAATGTGTGTGAATCAAAAACAATTGTTTCCATTGGACGTCAAATTTCATATTAAATATTTATCTAAAATGGAAAAAAAATATACCATCTTGAAATAGATTCTTTTATCTAGTGCATCATATTTTTTAATTTTTTTAATAAGTTTTAGTATTTTTCCTTGGCATGGTAATCAACCTAATATTTTGTGCTAATAACCTACTTTTAGTAAAAATAAAAAATAAAATATGAATAATAATCAAACTATTAAAATAAATATATTTTTGAAAACTACACTTATGGATCTACAAAAGGTTATTTTTATATTATTTAAAAAATGTTATTTACATTAGTAGGAGTTATTGAAACTTCAAGTTTTTCAAATAATTTTATTTTTTTGTTAATTGGACTCAAAGTGGTGCTCCATATATTTTTAGCCAACAATTTTAGTTGAAAAAGTTATGGAAGTATCTAACTTAGCTAGAATGAATCTTACTAGATCATATGTTTGACCAAAATTGGTTTTTAGTTAGAAATACTTAAATTTATTTGTGCTAATAAGTTGGTTGAAAGTGTGACACAACTTTGTGCTTTTACCCATGTATGATCCTGCTACTATGGACATGGTATATGAGAAAGGTATTAAACAAGAGTAGAGGCTTAAATCTATCTCTAAGTATCATGAAAAGAATTGAAAAAAGTTTAATTGGTCACAAGCTAATCAAACTTTCAAGAAGCCAAGTGATGGGTAGGATTTTCAAAGGAAAGTAGGCAATGGATTCCATAATAATTGGAATGAATCTAGAAGATACCATAGGGGAAATAACAACAACATAAACCACAACAAGAATGAAGGTATTTATGGGAAACTAGTAATGAGGCAAGGGTCATTCAGAGGATTTTTCACATGTGGAGGAGATCACTATACAAGTTAGTGCCCCAACAAACCACAAAGGACACAACCACATGGAAATCCTCTATCTCCTTAATAAGCAATGTTCCAATAGAATATTGATGCGGCACTAGACAATCAGTAGGAAGAGTATCAGATTACTACCATTGAAATTCTGCGTACTTTGTTTGGTACACCTATTCCAATTCTAATTGATATCGATACAACATAAAATTTTGTTTCTCCTAGTATAGCTAGTAATTTTTTTAGAGAAGTTGACCATATGGAAAAGTCTTGGATTGTTGAATATGCAAAAAAAATAAGAGCTAAGATGGAGCAATATTTATTTGAATCAAGGGTTGAACTTCCAAGTTTCTCTATGGAAGTAAATTTGTATGTAGCCCCCCCTCTTGTTCATATAATGTCATATTAGGAATAAATTGGCTATGGAAGAATAGAGACAAAGTATATTTTCATGATAAAACTATAAAATATTTAGATGATATTGGGAACTAGGTATTCTTGCAAGAGATGCTTAGAGAATTCAATTGGTGACAAATCTTTGCCATAAAAATGCATAGAGCTAAGAACAAGGGATGCCAACTTTTTGTTGTGAAAATGTAAAACTTGAAGAATGTAATGAGTTCATCTCTCAAGATGACACATTGTACTATGGACCCCAAGATCTTCAAGAAACTAAGGATGGCAAGATGGTGTAATCAAGAAAATGGGATATGGAGAAATATCCTATCCTAAGATACTTTGTGAATATTTTTTCCAAATGAATTACCTAGATTACCTCCCAAAAGAATGTTTGATTTCTCCATTGATATTATTCTAGGGTTGGATCCTATATCAAAAGTTCCATATAGGATGACCACAATGGATTTAATGGAGCTAAAATCTCAATTGGAGGAGTTATTATCCAAAGGTTTGATTAGACCTAGCTTTTCACCTCAAGGAGCACCAGTGATCTTCGTGAAGAAGAATGATGGTACACTATGCTTATGTATTGATTATCACTTGCTTAACAAGCCAACAATAAATATCAGGTACCTTTGACCACATATCAATGATATCTTTGATTAGATGTGAGGAATGAGTATGTTTTCAAAAACTGATCTACATTTAGTATATCATCAATCGAGGATCAATGATGAAGATATATTCAAAACAACATTTAGGACTAGGTATGATCATTATAAGCTCACAATCCTACCTTTTAGATTGATGAAGCACCTATAGCATTCATGAACTTGTTTAATAATATATTTAGAGACTATTTAGACAAGTTCATGTTGGTCTTCTTGGATGATATTCTTATCTACTCTAAGAATGAAGTAGAACATCTTTATATATAGGGATTATTCTCCAATGTTTGTAAGAGAATAAGATTTATGGAACAATATTCAAATGTACCCTCTTTCAGAAGGAATTGAAGTACCTAGGTCATGTGATCTTAGCTAATGGGATTGCAGTTGATCCAATGAAAATTAAAGTAGTGCTTGAATGGCTAATGCCAAAGAATGTGTTGAAAGTTAGAAGCTTTATGGGTTTGGATGGTTATTATTGAAAGTTTGTAGAAAAAATTTCTAGAATAGATTTTTCCATTACTTCATTGCAGAGAAAAGGGAAGAATTTTGAATGGTTTGAGAAATGTCAAGTGACATTTGACCAACTCAAGGAGAAGTTAATTGCAAATTCAATTCTAAAAATACTAGATCTTGATGGTGATTTTATTATCATGGATGCTTTAGGGGAAGGTTTAGAAAGAGTATTAATTCAAGATGAGTGATTCATAGCCTATGAGTTTACGAAGCTGAAGCCTTATGAGAAAAACTATGCTTCACATGATTTGGAATTAGTAGCAACTATCCATGCATTGTAGATGTGGAGACAATATCTGTTGGGGAAAACTTTTGAACTTAAGACCAATCATCATGGTCTAAATTATTTGTTTACCCAACCAAATCTAAATGCATGAAAAAGGAGATGGCTAGAATTGATATCTAATAATGATTTTACTATCAACTATATCAAGGGAAAGGAAAATTGAGTTACAGATGCCCTAAGTCATAGGAGACATATCTCCTCAATGATATCAATTCAAACTAATTTCAAGGGTCAAGTGTTGTAGATATACAAGGGTGACGAGTACTACAGACAAGTCAAGCAAGCACTCGTAGACAATTCACAAGACCCAAGGTATGAATGATTTCACTTTGAACCTGATGGTTTATTAAGGTTTAAGGGAAGAATCTATGTGCCTAACTCTGAGGAACTAAGGAATATAGTGTGGAAAGAATTTCATACCGCACCTTATTTTGGACATCTTAGAGTAACTAAATTGTTAGTTGATGTTAAGCCATTTTATTTCTAGAAAAAAATGAAAGGGGACATTGCAAGATTCATAGCAAGTTGCTTAGAATTTCTAAGGGTGAAGGAAAAATGTCATCACCCTGTAGGACTTTTGTATCCTCATGAAGTTCTAGAAAGAAAATGGTAAGTCACCAGCATGGATTTTGTGCAAGGCCTTCGAATGTCAAGGAATAAGCATAGTTCCATTCTATTAGTAGTAGATAAGCTTATGAAGGTGGCTCATTTTATTCTAGGGAATTTAATGGATGGATCTTTTGTTATAGCTCAAAATTTTATTCTAGAGGTATTTAGGTTGCATTGAATTACTTATAAGAAGATATTTTTGATAGGGATACTCATTTGAATTTTAGGTTTTGGAAAACCTTGTTTTCTTCACTTGGGATACACTTGAACATAAGTTTAGCATATCATCCAAAAATTGATGGATAAAATAAAAGGGTGAACCAAGTGCTAGAGGATCTACTGAGAATGTATTACATGGATCAACAATACAGGTGGAAAGATTACCTACTATTGGTAGAATTTACATATAACAACTCTTATCATTTTGAAATTAATATGGCTCCATTTGAACCATTGTATGATAGGAAGTGTCAAAATCCTATTAGTTGGGATAATCTAGAAGATATGATAAGTATTGGGTAGAAATGCTATATGAAATGGAGGAATAAGTTAGTATAATTAGGAAAATTCTAACTAAAGCTAATTATAGGTAGAAGAGTTATACATATTCAAAGTAAGTACCCAAACATTTCTTGATAGGAGAAAAAGTTTTGTTAAGAGTAAAACCTCACAAGAGTTCTTTTAAGTTTGGGAAGTCATTTGAAATAGCTCCATGTTATGTAGGTCCTTGTGAGGTTCTTGAAGAAGTTAACCTTGTATCTTACCGAATTTATTTTCCACCAACTCTTGAAAGGATACATAATGTCTTTCATGTGTTGTACCTTAAGAAGTACATGCCAAGGGATAACCATGTTATTGATTGGACTATTTTATAGGTACAATACCTAGGAGTGGTAACAATCTATCCTCTCAAAGTACTCAAAATGTGTAAGACTCGCCTATGGAATAGAGAGGTTCTGCAATGTAAGGTCTAGTGGTATCAGTATTCAAAATATTCTACCACTTGAGAGGACTACGCTAAGATGAAGAAAAAGTTACCTCATGTTTTTCTAGACTTTGAAAATTCTTAAAACAATGTTGATATGTTATGTTTTATGCTTAATGTTTGATACTTAAGATAATCAAGGACAATGATTCACAAGGAGGGAAATATGTTATGCCCCATTATGTTATTACCTATTTACTATTACTTGATGAGTTAAAATGATTCAATTCATGATTATGTTTTGTAAATTTTGATGGAAAATGTGATGAATGAATGTGCTATGAAGTATGATACTTTAAATGATTTGAAGATGAAAATATTTGATGCATATGAATATAATGTTATTGGATAACCAATTTTGTGATGCACTACATTGGATTTAGGAAATGAATCGAGCCTCTAGAAGAGAGGGGGAGTATCACTCAAGTGAATAGCTTGGTTTGGTAACCCTTAATATGCCTATTTGAGCTATAACACACTCACATCCTAGTTTGGTCAACTTGAGTCAAGTTAGTTTGGGAATCAGTAAGAAAATATTTGGTCATAGTTTAGGGATGATTTGTTATGGATTTGGTTTCATTCTTTAATTTCATGAGTGTTTCTTAGTTAGGATTATGTGACTAAATCTCTATATTAAGTATAAGTTCTTCATGTATTTTCTAATTATGTATTAATCGATGAGTATATACATAGAATGTATATATGTATATGATTATGAAAACTCATACATGTGAGTATATATGCACATGTGTATACATATGTAGGTAGAAGTACTTATGCATACTCATGTGTAGATATATAATATGCATGAGAATATCGAGTGGACATATATGGCATATATATACATTTTCTATACATCCATCAATCGATGAATATGTAAATATATTTGATTAGTATGATACTAAAATAATTATATATTTATATTATATATATATATATATATTCTAATATATGTATATGAGTATGCTAATAAATACATATATACATACATATTAATATATACATATATATAATTGTTAATATATTTAAATATCAATCAATGATTTTAATATGCATATATATTATAATTTTATAATTTTATCATATATATATATATATTTGGACACATAAATTGCACTCCTTTGGAGATAATACAATCTATGGTCTAATTTGGTTCTATTTTAGACACCTTTGCATCAATCACCCCTTAAAAATTGCATTTATAGGCCCCTAAGATTCATTAGTTTGGACTTTAAGGCCTATTCCACTCACAAATCATACAAATTATAACAAGCAACATTCAAATCATTCAAATTCTAGAAAACCCACCTCCAAAACCCCTGGTGGGACTAAGTTGCCTAGGGTGGTGACTTAGTCCCTTTTGAGGGATTTTTCACTTTTGAGTGGGAAAATCATTGACTCAATTCCAATTCTCGATGGATGTCAGCTTGTGAAGTTAAAATAATGAATAATTAGGTATCGATGCTTATAAATATATGTTTTTAGGTCCTTTCTTATAACATTAAGTCATTTTCAACAAGCAAATTCAAGAGTCAAGTGTTGAATATCTTTCACAAGAAGATTTATTAGTCTATCTACAACAAAGTTGAAGCTTTAGGGTAGTAATTTAGGGTTTTTGCAAGTCTTCAAGCTCACTTTTTGTCTAAGATATCACATTGAAAAGGGTTGATAATGGATGCCTATGGAGAATCATGGAAAAATCTAGGTTGAGTAGATACAACTAGCCATCAAATCAAGCCTAAGGACTTGTTTTCAAAGTGATTCCATCTTCCATTTTTTCTCTATATTCAATATAAGGAAGTTTTTCATGTCATTAAGATTCATTTTTAAAGTGATTTAGGATCTCTTGGAATGAGTCTTGCATTTTTCTAGTTTCATTTATGCATCTTACTCTTGCATGTTAGAATACGATTGAATCTTATTTTCAGACTTCCTAGTCTTAGACACACTTAGGGATAGGGTTTAATGCAGATTTATCATCTCTTTCAAGGTTTAAATACCAACTAGGGGTTTGACCAAGGGAAACCCTCCATTAGAAACCAATTTTATACTCTGTTTTGTACGTATTTTCACAAGATCAAATCTGAGTGTCCGTCAAAAAACAGAGTGTAGATCGTGGACTTTCGTTTTGACTTTTAGATTTTAAAAAAATACAAAGTGGAATAAGCTGCCAAAAGTGGTCACTTAGTCCCACTGCACTACTTTTTCAGAGGTTTTTGTAATTTTGGATACTCATTTGGTAGAAACAGGTTCTTGAGTAGTTTCCTTGATCTGGGACTAAGTTACCCAGCTTGGCGTAAGTGTCCCAATTGGCTAGAAAATCATAATTTCCAAAATTTCAAAGACATTTACAATCTTCATTCTATCTTTCAAGAGTTTCTAGGTGCACAATTTCTGTTTAGCATCTTTATCTTGATCTTTATTGCATTTAATCTATCATTTTGCATATCACAATGTGTTTTCAAACAACTTGTATTTCTTAGGTTTTACATTAATAAATCATTTATTTTATCAATTTATTGCATTTAGATATTGCATCTAGACATATTCCAATCATAATTGCATTGATTTTGAGTGTAGACATTGCCCATTTTGGCCCATCTTTATGCTTTCATGTGAAAAAACCTAGAATTGCAAGAAAGCATTAGGGAGCGAAAATCTTTGTCAAAATTTTGGTGAACGTGCCTTTAGAACATTTTACTTCTAATATCAAGTGCATTTACATCTTAGGAATAGCTTGCATCAACATTACATTAGGTTTTGCATTGTTTTGCATTCTAGTGTTTTCAACTATGCATTAGTGAAAGCTCATTTAATCTTGTATTATTGCATTTCATTTCCTTGCACAATAGTGAAATTTTGCATCTAAACTTTAGATTTGCATGGTACAATATAGAACACATAAGCATCCATTAGAAAATTCAGAAAAACTTTAAAAATTCCCCTACTAGGACTAATTTTCCACCTTGGGAAACTTAGTCCCTATACACATTTTGCATTAGTTATTTCAGAATTTTGTTTCCAGTTTCTTAAGTTACTATTTGTTTCAGTTACTTTTCTATTTCTATTCAGTTATTTTTTGTTACATTCAAATCACTAACATTAGCATCATTTACTTTAGTGGCAATTATGGATAGCATTAAATATTTTTACAATTTTCATTCTCAACATTAGTTCCTAGTTCATTAAGATCATATTCATCAGAAAATGCAAAAAAAAACCTCAAAACATCAAATGAAATAATAAAAGCTATGATTCACTATAGAAAAGCTATATCATCCAAACCTTTTAGAAGTGATGACCTAGATAAGTTAGATGAAACTCTATAGGGCTTCCTCTCACTGATTTCATCCACTAAGGCTTGTGATGACAAACCCAAACCAACCAATGATAATTTATCTCCCAAAACTTTTAGTAGTGATGAATTTGACATGTTAGATGAAGCCCTTGAGGAATTCATCTCACAAAAGCCATCCACTAAGGTTTGTTGTGAGCAACCTAAAACAAAAGATAATGTAATTCAACCTCAACTTGTCCTTTACCCACCTTCACATTAACCTCAACCTCCACCTACACCCGAGTTTACCCTTTACCCACCTAAGCATGATGTTGTTGCTCACACACATTACACTTGAAA
>VDFB02271358.1:255578288-255753318 GCA_007258455.2 Sequoia sempervirens | reverse complement strand
ACATGTCCTTAATACATCCCAGATAGAAAGAATATCAATGCATTGCACACTACACCACAGGTCTTATCCTTTCCACTAGTCCTCTGCCCCACTAGACAATGGGAAGAGGATTCAGTGTATCCCATACTACACCACAATTCCATCCACCATCCCAAGGTATTCTCCAAGTAATGAACCTACAAAACCCAGTGGATTCCGACTTCAATCACCTATAGGCCATTGGCAACAAGTCTATCCACCCAGGATGAAGTAGCTCCCTGACATATACCACCTTGTAACCTTAGTGATATTATCAACTATCTTCTTTACAATCCTAGGTAACACTTGGCACCGGTCAATTTTGTGCTTATTAGTGACAACCAATGAACCCTCACAATACGTGATTAGCCCAAGATTACCATTACCTGTATAGATGGGTCCCTACACATAAATCTGCTACAACTATATCATAACTAGGGTAGCCCGCTATTTTCACTTTCGTGAACCAAGTGAATGCTAGCTAATCCCTAGTAGTAGCCCAAACATCAATCATTGGCCATGTGGTCCAGTGACTTCCTGTCACTACTAAAATATCCCAGAGGTTCACTCTTGGGTAGGTCATACATAATATGAATAACAATCACAATCAACAGATACATGGGCCTATACATAAAGACCTCTAGATATGGAGTTGAATTACACAGACACATAAGAGATAGATGGAACCAACACAAGATGGATTTTACCCAACATATATATATATAAAATCAAATACCCATTATAAAGTAGTTAAATCCCTTACTTCACTCTATTTAATAGAAGCCTATTATGTATTAAATATAAGTTATTAAATTCCCTTAATTTGGTCATACCCATTTAATACCCATTTTAACCTCAAACTAAAGCTTGCGGAGGAGGAAAGGTCAAACCATGTAGGAATAATCCCAACATATAGGAGTTATCCCCCTGAACCCTCCCCCTAAGGACTTGAGGTCACAGAGGCATCCTTCATCCAAGGAACACCTATATTTCCTCTACGAAACAGATCAAAATCACATGTAGTTCTCCTTACCAAGCCTCTCAAATGATGACCTAACACGGGTTTCCCATAATCAAGGTTTTTCTAAAACTCCTCCTTAAGGATATCGAGGTATCAGCTTGAACTCCCCCCTTTTTATTTATAGTCTAGTTTGAAAATCCTAAATCTCTTATAAAATCATCTTGGAAGCATTACTCAACACAAATTACCTTGGTTCACACAAAACCATAGGAAAAAATTTCCAATTGATGTTCATATAATAGGTTGAATATTGGAGTTCTTATACTCAAAGGGGTCAAAAAATATCTTTGAAGGACATCCACTAATATTTAGAAAGCTTTTTTAAGTATAATTAATGCTTGAATCATCCTTAAGAAAGTTGGCAACACTATGTCCTTTGGACCAACATGTGAAAATATAAACCCAATTATAATACTACTACTAATATTTTTGTTCTAATTTTCTTTACCCTATCGTGCAACTCCATACTCTTATAATAGTCTAGTTTTAGACTAGATAGCTTATTCATACTTTCCCTTTAAGGTAAACCTAACCTTAATGATTGTCGATAAGGTATCAAGAGATGTTATGTAGCATTTATCTCATAACACAATCTCAACAATAATTATCATCCTCCACCTACCATGCATTCATATTGTGGTTTACTAAAGCTATACTATCCTTCATTTACATAATAATTGCAATATCAAGGTTCCAACATATTTAAAAGGTTGATAGGCATCATGTATTCATATAAAGAAATTACAAATAATATCAATAGTTTATCAAAAGTGTCTTGAGTTTCAACTTTAAATATATGTTTAGTAAAGTGTGGTTGCAATACCATTAGATGGTATTATCATTGTTTGCAATATTATGCAACCATGAGCCAAGGCTCATATTAATTATATATTTTTCTTGGTTCATATTACGAGGTTATCTTACGGTTAAAGATTTGACCTAGAACTCTTTTCCATTTTAATTCCCTTAAATTTCAAGCACAAAGTATCGAAGTAATTAACTCTTGATTACATTAGTTACGTGCATCATGATATCTTCTCAACATAGCTCTACATCTAGTATTTCCAATATTCTAATTATCTAAAACATCATAGCTTTATTGAATTAAAAGTTGCATTGATATTAAATTCCTACAAAGATAAGTAATAACTCTTGGTATGGATATTCTTCCTAAATAATGGCGTCAATCCATATATAACATTTTACTTCATGAAAGCAGTGAGTTGGTGTGGCATGGTAAGGCGGCACAAGTGGAAGAAGGTTGGATCACAGTTAAGGGCAGAAAAGATAAATCCTCAAGGTCTTCTTTTGACATGACTCTCCACTCCCACAAGAAAAGTGTAAAATGTAAATCTTGAATGGTCTTGTTTTGGAGCTAGTCTTTTTCGTTGGCTACATGTTGTCTTTTCTGCAGCCTTGCTCTTTTTTGTTAAAGGGTTTCTGGTTCCTTCAAAATCTATTTTTTCCTTTATCAAAAACATTTCACTTAAAATGCCAAGCCTACTACTTGAACTCTACACTGTATGACACAATCTAATTTTAGGATAGAAGTTAAGGCCCAAGACAATTTTCTTAGTCATGGAAAAATAACATGATGGTTACACAAACATCTTATACCATGATTGGCTATAATCTTTTGAAATGATTATGACCCAATATAATAAGTACCACATATTAAGAAATATGGTCATTAGAAAGGGTTTATTAAGGTAATTCCATGCATAAATATGGTCGTAGAGACTTATTCAATGAGGCCAAATCCTTATTTTAGCTATTATCTTTACAGTCTATATACTTTAAATTTGAGAGAGAACGGCTAGGAGAGACTCATGTGGATTAAAATCCTTTTGTTTTGCTTTTAACATAGACCAAATAATGTACTATTAGTTTATACTTATTGGTTTGTAAGTTAGGCATTTCGAGGTGTCAGTGAATCTATTTTTTCATTCATCATGTGAGTGACAATTATGTGTACCCATTAGTTGCCAATTAATAGATTTAATAGCATTGTTTCAGGTTGGTTGATCATTACAAGAACTAGTAGTATTAGCATAAGATACATATAAAAGATAATTACAAGCACCTAAACATTCTACATATTTTACAGCGAGAAGGAGGCATGCATGCATACTATTGTTCATCTTTCCACATCTCACATAAGAACACGACTATAACTTCCGTTATCACTATTCTTATTAGTCTTCCCTTTAAATTTAGTAAAAATCCTTGTGATGACACTTGCAAGATTGGATAATGAAAAACCCAACACTCTGAGAGAGAGGATTGTACTTAGCTTAGAAATGGTGTTGGAGATATATCTCGTTCCAGCTCTCCTTTTCACCTTGATCGATGTCCATAGTCCTTGATACATTTTCTGGCCCATTTAAATTGATGGATACCGAGTGAGTAGGGGTGGGCATGTGTTGTGGTCCCAATTGATTGCATAGCCGAGCAGCTTAGAAATCTAGACATTTCCAATATATCCTCTAAAATAGAGATCCGTGCTCCAATTATTAACCCCCCGCATCGATAGCCTTTGTCTTCTTTTTTCTTTCTCCATTTCTCCTCTACTACGTGCATTTGAATGTTTTTTCCTCTGCATTTCCTCCCTCTTTTCTCTACCCATCACAGCCTTTATCCCATCCTCTATTCACACTTTGCCTCTGCCTTTTCTCCTATGCGATTCTCTCTTCTTTTTTTTCCTCCCCTCTCTTCATACTCATCACTCCTCTATGTGCGACATCTTCCATTCACAGCTAGAATTTCTCTTCCTTATGTATCCCTTATTCGCACCTCTGAACAGCTATGCCATTTTATCTGCATTCATCTCTCTATACTCTTCCCTTTCTGCACAATTTCTTCACTCCTTTCCTCCACTCGAACTTCAATGAGAAGCTAAGGGGGGTTCGTAAGGGTTTAAAAATATACTTTTCACCTTCTTTTCCACCTGAAGGTCTACCGTTTCAATGCCGAAAAAAGGCTCACCAAGTCATATTAATGGTGCGAACATCCCTTTCCCCTCTCCAATGCCATACTCATTAGACGCTGGTTGTCTCTAGTCGTAGACATGAAGGAATGTTTTTTTTTTCCTTGTCCTACATCACAACCTTCGTGAGACTCTCCTTTTGTCGTTATTTTTAATTATTTTTCAAACTACATCATTCAACTTGAATGACGCTTGTTGGGGATGTGACACCAACTTTGAGTATAGAATTTCATGATTTTTAGTTTCACTCACATATATGAAAAATAAATCTTTCTTTCCAATGAGATTATTTTGGAGACCATGAACCTTGAGATAATTTTGACATTGTACATAATGTGTGGCCTTATTTATACCAGGTACATTAGATTAGCAAAAACTATTTGTATATAATTTTGGATTAAAATTTGGTCCCTTGTCATCCTTTTCTATCTTAAAACATATTATCACTATTGTTGATGTAAGATAAAAAATTGATATTGAATTTCTTCAAAATATCTTTGGCATATTTGGCTTGAGAAATGAATAGTACATTTTCAAATTGATTCATCTCAATGTCAAGAAAATCCTTGATGAGACCCAAATTGGTCGTTTGAAATTCCTTCTCCATGGCTCTTTTGAACAAATCAATTGATAAATCACTTGTGAAAATCAAGTCATCAACATACAAATATTTAATTATAATGTGACCTCATTCATTCATTTTTGTAATAGGTAAGCATCAATTGTATTATACCATGCACTAGAAGTTTTCTTGAGTTTGTAGACCTTTTTTGTGGTCTAAAATCTCATATCCTAGTGGCTACTCCACATAATATTTTTCAAGAAATTATTCAAAAAAATTGATTTCACATATGCTACCCAATTATTTTGAGATATTGTTATTATTGTGCCTACTCAAGATAATGGAGGAAATGTCTAAGTGTAATCAACTCCAAGTCATGTGAAAAATATTTTCCAATAGCCATGCTTTATCGTTTTTCATAGCTCCTATATCAAACTTGGTCATGTAGACCCAGTTTACTCCTATCACATCTTTTCCTTCTAGAAGATCCATTAAATCTTATGTATAATTCTTCTCTATAGTATCAATTACTTCATTCATGGAAATTAAATTCAAAGTGTGAAATAAAATTAGTATTGTATTCACCTTTGTTTTGATCATAAATATCTCATAAACTACTTTTTTTAATAGATTTTCCAATGTTGGATTTCACATTGCTTGAAGTATATATTGAAGAATTTGGACATGATGGTCCTACACCAACAATTCTTATTGTAAGAGGTATCAAATCAACTACACCTTGTGATATTTTATGGTTCATTTGATGTAGTCCTTATTGAAATGTGTGAGTATGTCCTACTTGATGTACGTGTCACTTGTGAACCAAATTTTTGAGTTTGAGGGGGCATGGAAGGAGTTACCAAGGAAGTGATACTTGTTGGATTCAATACTTCTCTATCATCTTGGATAAAGTTTTTGTAATACTCATAACTTTTTACAATCTTCCATTCCATACTTCATCTTCTTTGAATTGCATATCTCTACTAATTATCATTCTTTTAATTATTTGATTTTATAGCTTTTATCTTTTGATTCCTTACTATATCCCACAAATATACATTTTACTCCCATGTATTCAATTTCTTTTTCAATTCATCAAGGATATGTGCATAGGACACACATCCAAACACTCTCATATGAGCAACATATTACTTTATTCTATTCCATGCTTCTTCTAGAATCATAGATACACATGCTATAGCCTCTACCTAGTACTCATTTGGTAGATGTTTAGCTTTCAACATACTCCTAGCCATGTCTATAATTGTTCTAATTTTTTTTTCTACTACACTATTCTTATGTGGTGTATGCTTGGTAATAAATTGCTTTTGTATTACATAATCCTTACCAAAACCGAGGAAGCAATTTGGGATATATTCCCCACCTCTATTTGATTTTATAAATTTGATATAGTTCCTACTTTGCTTCTCAACTAGAGTTTTGAATTGACAAAAAAATTCAAATATGCCATGCTTATGCTTCAAGAAATACAACCATATTTTTCTACTATAATCATCAAAAAATATAAAAAATAGAAAACATCTTTCAATTAAAGGTGTCCACATTGATCGCATAAGTCAAAATGAACAATCTCCAATGATTCTATTACTCTAACTAACTTACTATTTGAGAATGATTCTTTATGCTTCTTTCCCAAAATACACTCTTCACATACTCTCTTCTTCTTTTTTCCCTATGAGTGGTAATTATTTTACCATATTTCTTTGTAGCCAATTCAGACCTCCAAATTCAAGTGTCCAAATCAAAATTTCATCTTTCATTTCTGATTGAAAGGATGCCTATGGTATTTGCTTCATTGAAAGCTTGAGTTGGATTTTTCACAACAATTCAAAAAAAAAATCACTTGAAAAGTTATTACTCGTGTTATATTTTCTTGGGCTAAATATTAGATTGCTAGACAAAATTCAAACCTCAAATCTATTGTCAACTTCATGGAAAACATTTTATTCTTGGTCATTTGAATTTTTTCTATTAACTGATTTCTTGGAAATTGGGACAAAATTATGCATTCTTTGATTTTGAAAGACATTATATCCTCTTTTGAACAAGTTGTCCACTGTTCATCAAGTTATAATTTAAATTGAAAATAAAACAAACATCTAAAATAATTGTTTTCTCTGAATACATAGTGTTCAAATATGGGCATTACTCTTTCCCATGAATGACACTCTACTATCATTTCCCAAAGTAACACTTTATTCTATTGACTTGTTTAGATCAGAGAACATTTCCAAACTATCTACCATGTTATTATTATATCTTGAATCTAGAAACAAAAACATCTTTTAGACCTTTTTGAGCAACATTGCATGCCAAAATAATACTAACCTAATTTTTATTTTCTTTAGAAAAGTTTGTACTTTGATTATTAAAATCTAATTATTATTTTTCACTCATTTGTATAATGGCCATATATTTTGTAGTAATGGTATTGAATTTTTTATATTTTATATCTTTGACTATGAGATTGATTTTGACTTAGATTTTGGTTATTTCCTCTTCCACATGAATTCTTATGATTATTCTTCCACCTATTTATGATTTTTTTCCTCTACCTCTAAAGTTAGATGTCCTCCTACTGAGCTACCATGACTAATTGAGACTTGTGACTTATATGCATGCTCCAAAGAAGAGCTAGAAGAAGGATTTATTCTATGCTCATTAGAAATTAGAGAGGTGTGGAACTTATCTTAAAAAAACTTCTAAAATTTATCTCTTTTATAGCCATAGAAATGGACTCAAACTTTATAAGAAGGCTCCTTAGAAATTTTTCTACTATTCTCATAACTTCAATATTCTCACCATGAGATCTAATTTAGTTAACCAAGTCAATAACTTGTTTAAAAAAAGAATCTATTGATTCAAAAAAAATTACGGATATAATTTTAAAATCTCTTCTAAATATTTGTAACTTTGCAATTTTTATCATAACCTTTCCTTCATAGGTTTTTTTGAATGATAGCTCACCCTTTGATTTTGTTGGTACTACACTCTTGAAAAAATACTTTTATGTATTGCCTAAAAGATGTAGAAGAGAGCTTAAGAATCCTTCTTTCTATTATCTTGAAGCACATACTTATTTTCTTGAGATAATTTATTGTATGCTACTACATATAGAGGTTGATGAAACATTTCCTCTACTAGGTCCCATATATCTTTAGATTTGAGATAAAGCTTCAATGTTATTGATCAATACTCATAATTCTTGTTAGTAAATTGGAGAATTTGAAAATTTACAAGATTTGTGCTAGAAGATGATGTCACTGTTGACTTTGATACCAAATGTAAAAAGATAGAAAAAATAAAAACAGAGAAGTGAAAAACATGTAACAAAATCTTACTAATTTGTATTGAGTTTAAAAGACTGGTTACATAAAGTTTTCATGAGAGCTTCTAACTCTTCTGTAGACAGAAAAGAAGACAGGTTTTACTTTCTACTAACTACTCTCTATAATACTATTGAGCAACTACATCTACATAATATGAAGGAAGTTTCAAAATGCATTAAACATATACATTACTATCCAAAGAAAGAGACTGGCTAGGTCATCTTAAATTGGGCAGAAATTCTATCTTGACCCATGCGTAAGAGGAGGCGGCCCATAGCAAAGGACAATGATCTTTGTGGCAAGGTAAAGGAGAAACAAAATGAAACGTGGGAGTCAAATAATTACATCCACGGAGACATTACTTGCTGCAGATGAAACAGGACTGCAGTGGTTGGGATTAGTAATTTTAATAGGGAGGACTTCAACTTACTTCAACTTAACCCACGCCTCTGGGAATTGACTTCATAGACTAATCGCCACCACAAATTTACAGTTTCTGAGTTAAAAAATGTTCCCTTTAAATAACTTATAAGAGACATCTTCATTTTATGCTTGCATGAGATTAACATTCCATTAATACAAGCTTTGAGTTGATAATTCTCAAGAAAGTTCCATTTCACTGTTGGGTACTGCAGTTTCAAGCTGATTTTAAATTTTGCTCTTCTACGGACTCGCTTTATGCCTTTAGTTTTGTTAGCATTGTAGAGAGTGGGGTTCAAAAATACAATATCCAAGAGAAGGTTGCTATTTTGAGGTATTTTATTAAATACTCTGCGTTTAGTAATATAAGATATTTAATAAATATGTTGCTTACAATGGGCGAGAAGGCACAGTTTTACCTTTTTAAATAGCAAATTAATCATTCAAAATGACATTAAGAAGCAAAAAAGAAATGTAATATGAAACCTCATAGAAATTGTGAAGTGAGAAATCTGTTCAGTAGATGTGCCTTTGTGTCTTTCTTCTCTCCCATGTACTTTATGGAATTTATTCTCCTACTAACTGTTCAGTCAAGTCAATTCTCTTCTGACTTTGTAGTGGCGGCAGACAAGAACAGGAGGAAAGAAAGACGTTCATAGAATCATGTGCCTCAGTGAGTGCAAAGAATAAATGATCGACAATTATGCAAATCAGCCTATTGATCTCAAAATATTATGGGCATATAGCATAAAAGTCATATAATTTCTTTGTGATCAAGAGAATGAATTAGATAGCTGGGCTCATATAAATGCAGTTTGTTCTACAGATGTAGATTAGAATGCAATGATAGTAAAAAACAGAGAAAACAAACAGAAATAGAACCACAAATATATTTGAAATTTTATATTGTTAAAAATAAACATTACAAAGATTTTCCTGAACAGCTGTTCATTCTTCATACTATCATTACATCGATTTTTTTTTGCTTCTCTTTCACTAAACACTTCTTACAAACACTATTACAGACTTCTTACATTACAAAGTTTCATCTCGTTCATAAACAGACAACCATTCATACATAACACTATTTCATTCATTCTTAGAGCTGCTGCTCCTTAACAGGCATCAACACACTACAATTCTTTCTCCTTATAGGTCTGCAGAGCTGGACTCCAGTTGGGAGTGGATACTAAAATGTAGTCTCAGCAATATATAAAATACTAACCATTTACAGGACACAGAAAACAAACATAAAACAGTATATTTTAAGCTACCCATAAAACGTGTGAAGCCTGCAAGGAGTTAATACGAGAGACAGAGAAAACTAAGCATTTACAACAGACAGAGAACAAACATAAAATAGTATATTTTAAACTACCCACAAAATGTGTGAAGCCTGAAGACAAAGAACAAACATAAAATAGTATATTTTAAACTACCCACAAAACATGTGAAGCCTGAAGGAGTTAATATGAAGTTTTTTCAAATCTTACTTTAAAATCTTTCTTCTTAATTTGTCTTCAATGCTGATACTGATTGAGATCCAATGCTAATATGAAGACTGAAATGGAAGCAACAATCAGCATGGACACTCTGGCTCTGATACAATTGTTAAAATGCAATGGTAGGAAGAAACAAACAAAACAAACAAAAATAGAACCACAAATAGATTTGAAATTTTGTATTGATAAAAAGAAATATTACAAAGATTTTCCTGAGTTGCTGCTCACTCTTCATACTACCTTTGCATCGATTCTTACTGCTTATCTTTCACTAATCACTTCTTACAAACAAGTTGCTATTACAGATTTCTTACATTATAGAGCTTCTGTTGGAATAAACAATAATTTCTCCCAGTTTGTATGGCTACGGTGGAGAAAATTAGGGGATTAAAGTGCTGTTTAAATTTGCATGAAGCAGTTGCTGTTGTAATTGCAGATAGGTTAGAAATTAGTTAAGTTTTCCTTCAGTTTGCATATCAGTTAAATTTTAGTTAGACATTAATTTGCATGTCCTAAAATTGTCTTGTAAACTCCAAACTCCATTATAAAAGGAGGTTAATGTAATTGGTTTTAATGAAGCAATAGAAATTGTGTAGCAGTGGTTGAGGAAATCATTGTGCTTGATATTTTCGATGTGTTGTGTTTTGATCTTTTTCCACCTACCCCTTTAGCTTCGGCTCTTTCATAAAGAGGAAACCATTCATACATAACACTATTTCATTCATTCTTAGAGCTGCTGCTCCTTAACAGGCATCAACACACTACCATTCTTTTTCCTTACAACTTTGCAAAGCTAGACTCCAGCTGGAGTGTCTACTTAAACATAGACTCAGCAATATATAGAATACTAAGCATATTTGAGAGACAAAGAACAAACATAAAATAATATATTTTAAACTACCCACAAAACATGTGAACCCTGCAAGAAGTTAATAGGAAGTCCTTTAAAACCTTTTCAAATCTTACTTTAAAATATTTCTTCTTAATTTGTCTTCAATACTGATACTGATTGAGATCCAATGCTGATAAGAGGCTCACTTGGAGGTAGCAATCAGACTTGGACTCTCAAGGAACCTAGCTTCGATACAATTGTTAGAATCCAATGGTAGGAGGAAACAGAGAAAACAAGCAAAAATAGAACCACATATAGATTATGAATTTTACATTGATAAAAAGAAACATTACAAAGAGTTTTCTGAGTTGCTGCTCATTCTTCTTACTACCATTACATCGATTCTCATTGCTTCACTTTCACTAAACACTTATGACAAACACTATTACAGACTTCTTACATTAGAGAGCTTCGGCTCTTTCAAAAAGTGACAACCATTCATACATAACACTATTCCATTCATCTTTAGAGCTGCTTCTTCTTAACAAGCTGGTTGCAAGTTTAATAGCATCTTTTAGCAATTCATTTAACTTACATTATAGCAAGAGTAGTTTTAATACATTGATGTTAGATGTGGGAAGCTAACATTTCTTGCATTGCAACTAATCTCCAACGTTCACAGCATTATACATTACAGATAATCTTCAATGTGTAATGCTGTAAACGTTGGAGATTAGCTGCAATGCATGAAATGCTAGCTTCCCACATTTAACATCAATGTATTAAAACTACTCTTGCTATAATTCAAGTAAAATGAATTGTTAGAAGTTCCTCTCAATTTTTTTTAAAAAAAAGGAAAGAAGAGGGAGGAGGATAACAAAGAAACACAAACAAAAAATAAATTTCAAATCATTTAAACACCATTACAGAGCATTCATGCATAGACAGTTACAAACATCTTGCGAGCTGATTGTGTAACTGGCGATGCAAACCCGAGACACACACAATGCAAATAATTTTTAAAAAAAAAAACCAATTAACAATTAAACATACAATAACATTAACCATAACCACATAGCATATTACATAACATTAACACAATTAGTTCTCTGGGGCACGCGAGGTTACTTCGCAACAACTAAACGGAAATAAAAATAAAGATTACAACATAACCATTTATATTATAATAACCATGAATAAGGATACATCCAATAACCATGATGCGAGAATAATAAACATCACATAATACCACCATAATAAATCTCTTAATAAAGATACAAATGATCCTAACTATTACATCATCATTTTAATATTACATTACAAACTTTTGATATAAGAATTACAATGAATTTCCCAACCATGTGGGATGATACAAATTACACCAACATCTGAATAACACGGGAATACTGGTACAACGCCAACTGCAGAAAAGCTGCGAACAAAGGATGCTGATGGGGAACCCAACGGGTGCGGAGCACGTTCCACCCAACCATGTGAATTACAAGTAACTCACCCCCCATGCTCAGAGGTGACAAGGAAGAGAACCCGACCATGAATGCCAAACCGACTCAACAACAACATAGTACAAATACAACTCAAGGTATATAATGACATAAACAACCACGTTCACGAATCCCCATAATAAGAACAAGCTATGAAACTCACCACAATTAAACAAGGCATTAACAATAGAACAAGACACCAAAGAACATTCCTAAATCATTTTCGCAAGAATCTAAATCAACAATAAGAGTACAAATCCAAAAGAACTGAAACAACATCCAAAATACATTTCCAAATAAATCTGAAATGATAAAAAGAACATGATTCCATATAAATCTAAAACAACAATTTAGTACACAATTCCAGAGGCAACAAGAAATAAGGCAAACAGGTGTCAAGTGGAGAGTGTCATCACATAGCTCTCATGGGATCCCCTGGCACTTCCTCCAACTGAGGCGCTGGCACCCATCTATGGATCCCCTAGCCCTTCCTCCTACTTGAGGCGCTGACACCATAGGGTAGCTCATGCGGAGTCGATAACCTCTCATGAAGATGAGATTATGACTTTGCCGACCACAGCCTACTTAGTCTATCATTAGTCTATGATAGCCCTAATGCATAGATGAGAAATCCAATGTTTATTATCTTGTGTGTTTTACTACCCAACCCCCTAAATTCTATTGTTTAGGTTATCACTTGTTTAACTACTCTTTCGTGGGTTATCTTGAGCCCTTCCTCATTCTGAGGCGCCGACGCCCACAAAGAGCCACTCTCCCTATGAACCCTAACATAAATCAAAACTAGGCAAGGGTTGAACTGTAACATAAAAGCATAATACCACAACAAGAATATGCGAGGCATTAACCTTCTCGCAATAACTCATAACCAAAAATATTAACAAAATCGCTCAACCCTTCCAAGCATACTACCAATAAGTTTCAACTTCAAAAGTATATCCAAGACGAGGATAACATTCAAAAATTAACATGCCTCTGGGACAAAGGTTTGTAAAACAATAGGGTCCCCATGTTACAAAAGTCAAAAGGTAACTCACGAAAGTTAAGAAGCCAATCAAAATAAGAAAGCTAAAAACAACATAATAACTTTCTCACCGAAGTACAATAATTATTTTAGTTACCACCAACTCAAAATCCCATTTAATACAAAAACATTGTTTTAGCAAAACCAAAGTAATCCATGAGTCTAATAGCATTTAAGAGTTTCTAGTTTCCTTGAATCAACTTTGAAATAAACACAATAATAATTTCGACACCTTATCCATTTTGCTTCATTCAATTACTCAAAGATAATAAATTTCATATTTAGTCAACTTAATCATATTCCACAAATAATAGTTATTTATTTTGTATATTCATATTTACACAATTTACTGCATATATATAATTATATATATATATAATCATAAAATATTTTTATATTGTTCTGACCGAACTGAACAACCACACATAAATCTATATAATCATAAAATATTTTTATACCATACTGAACAAACACACATAAATCTATATATATATATATATAAATTTAAATGAATAATAAATAAACGAATTTTAAAATAGCCATCAGAATTTTGTTTTAAAATAAAATAAAATAAAATGACGTAGGAATCAAGTGAGGCATATGCCTTACGGGCGCGCAGATAAGAGAGGACTGCCTACGGCAGTCCTCGTGACTGCTGCGCATGGCAGTCCGTAGGACTGCCATGCACAGTAGTTCGCGGACTGCTGTGGGTAGTTCTTTCTACCAAAAGGGGAGAGGGGACAGGGTACGACCCTTTCCCTTCCCCAAAACAATTACAAATTTAATATATATATAATTTTTTAAAATTCGATTCATAATTTTTATTTATTACTATTACTTTTATTTTTTATTTTTTTTAAATAAACACGAAAATCAAAATTTTATTTCCAATGAATTTTGTCAATAAACCCTGTACGGAACGAACTACGATTTTAGGCTAAAAAAAAAACACAAATCGTAACAAGTTTATAAGAACTCAACCATTTATATATAAATAAATGTAAATATATATCAACAGAATACTATGGGATGAACATAGATTTCGGCACAATTTTATGATATATATATATATATTCAAAAACAACTAATTCATTTATAAGAAAGACAGAGATATCTTTTCCATAACAAAAAGATAAAGAAATTGGGTACATTCAAACAAAGATTCCACAGCATAACTTTCTGTTTTGTTTGCAATTCAAACTATTTTCTAAAAAGAATAACTTCAAGGATGAGCTACTTATTTATTTATTTTCTTTTGAAACAGAAAGAAGAAGGAGATGAAACATCTGGAACCTGGAGTCCTACGTTATTGCGAATCTGATGAAGCTCGCTTGATCCCGATAGCCTCTACGAAGAGCTCCTCGTTCCTACTTCGAGATTTCCTCTTCAGAGTAACCGTGCTCAAATCTCGAACCCGATCCTTTGTTCAAAAGACTCCAGAATAACCAGTATCAGATTCCCAATCCCTTTCTAGAACTCTCCTCAAATTATAGCAAAAGATTGAAAAAAAAATCTCTTCAGATTCAAAAATACCTAATCAATAACTTGTGCAACTTCTGTATCCCTGATCTTCTATATGTGAAAACTTACAAAAATTCTTAATTAAATAAAAGATATTGTCCCTTTCTTCCAAAAACTCTAAAAATCAAAAATAAAAGAAAATAATTCTTTAAAAGCAAGCTTTTTAATCAGATCTGTATTCTTATTCGTTCTCACAACTTTTTCATTCTTTTTTATTTGTTTTTATTGTTTTAATTTCTATTTTTACCACTTTACTTGCACATCACATTATCTATTTAATTTAAATAATTTATTCTAATAATTATCCTCAACAAGATAATTAATTAAAATAATAAAACACAATTTAATATTTTAATTATCATTTAATAAAACACATGACCTTATAAAATTAAATAAAACATTTAAATATTTTCATACAAATAAACTAACATTAAAATAAACAATTATTACCAACATTTAATTAACTAATTCACAACTTATAAAATATCAACATCAATTAAATACGACAAAACACAAACATGACCCACAAAGAACGACAACTACAAACATGTTCAAACATTTATATAAGACGGTCTGATCATGGAACGAGATGACTTCATTGTCACCTTCGTTTCAACATTTAACCATTGGGCTAGTGGAAGCCAGGCAGTGGAATCGAAGACTGTACCGCAAATCCCGAGAATACAAATGTAAGTTGTGCATACATATATATATAATCAAAGTATTGCATTGTGAGAAGGAATCGCAGCGTAACAGAGCACTCGTAAATGAGTGATGCTACACTTTCCTTCATCACATCTATCCTAACAATTATAATATAACTGATAAAATAACATTTCTAAACTAACAATTCATCTCATAACATAATTTATAAAATCACTGCATCATAATATAATTCTGAAAATCAACTAATATCACCAACCATAATGTCATATGAAATAATCATGTCCACTAATGGAATAACAACATCATCAAATGTCTAACTAACCAAATCACACAATAACAAAGTACCATCATAGTCACAAGTAGCAAAATCCACCACATAGAAAAAATAATAAATCTAAACAAAGGAGGAGGGGTATTACAGATTGATACAAACTCCATTACATTCATTCATCACTCTATTGTTGGAGCTTCTGCTCCTAGACAAACACATTGCATTCTTCTTACATTACAGAACTTCGGCTCTTTCATACACAAATATGCTGATACCATTACATTCATTCTTATTCCTGTTAGAGCTACTGCTCCTTGAAAGACACGTTAATCTGCATACTTCTTACAGCTCTGCCGAGCTGGACTCTTGAGAGAGTAGATAATAAAATGCAGTTTCAACAATATATAGAATTAAGCATTAACGAAAAGACAGAGGACTGAACATAAAATAATATATTTCTTAGCACCCAGAAAACATGTGAAACCTTCGTAGGAGTTAATGTGATATCCTTTCAAATCTTTTCAAATATTTTCGAAAATTGATCCCACTAAATTTGCCTTCAATGTTGATTCAATGCTAATACGGAGGCTGAGATGGAGAGGACAGGAAAAGCGGGAGTAGCTGGGATGATATTTTCAACAATTAAATCTGCCAAGATTTTTGAATGTCTGTGTTAAGCGCCTCCGGTTTTAAATTTTTTGCACCACATAAAATTATGTAGTAGTTTACTGCATATGCTATGCCAATAAAAAATGACATACATTATATATTCTATTATAGTTCTTGTTCATTGATAATCATGTGCAGTATATCGTGAATAGAATTTTTTTAAAGAATAACTTTTTTTTATTTTGTAATTTAGTTATTTATTTATTTGGTAAATTTAGTTAGCCAAACTATTTTAGTTAGTTAACAGATTTATTTATAATTTTCATTTTGTTCACTATTGTGTAATTTTCTATTTAGTATATAAATTATATTATTATAAAATATTAAATTAAGATTTTATATATTTTTATTGTATATAATCTACTGATGATTATTGTTTATTATTTGCATTAAAACTCTACTCCATCTGATATCTCAGCTTGAAGTGATTAAGCTATGAAGAATCTGTGATGGTAAACTGTTATTTGTGAACAACGTGTAGGTTATAGTAGAAGTCAACAAAGCAAAGACAGATCATAGTTTGTTAGCAGCATTAGAGTGTGGGGTAGAGGGGTTGGTTTTGATACCATTTAAAATAAAAAAGTATTATGATTCACCAACCCATATGAGTGAAAGGGCGCACTGAGGATTTTGAGAGTGCCTTTAAAAATATATTCCTTGAAAAATAAAATAAAATTAAAGCTAAAAACATTTTGTTTTATTGATTTATTTTAAATACTTTTGATTTCATGTTTCCTCAGCCAAAAAGATTGTGGCAACATTTTATAGTGTAATTGAATTTTTTTTATAAAGGTTGAAATATTTTGTATGGAGAATAGTAATATTTTTTGTTTTGTTTTGAGTTTATTAGAGCTAGGTCATAAAGTGAAATCCTCAAAGTTTGTGGAAGTCTGCTTGATCCACAACCATCCGTGTAAATATGTTGTAGAGTGTTCAGTTAGGATTTTTGCTGAATGTTTCTGGTATAGATTGTGTTTACAATTTTTGCATCAAAAATTAGGATTTGTTTGTAATTTGTGTAATATGTTGCAGAGTAGTTAGGATTTGTTTTTTGTCTATGGGTTTACATATGGTTGTGTGTGTGTGTGTGTGTGTTAATTGAGAGAATGCAGATTACAAATAGAAGAATGCAATTAGAAACTGAAAAAAAAAAAATTGTACATAAGACACAAAACTCAAAACTGGGCAGAACAATCACCATGATACAATAGCAAAGTCTATCCACATTATAGCAAGCATGGACGACAATAATAGTTACTATTGAATCAAAAATACAACAACAGTAGATCTTTCCCATAACAAATGAATGCCAGCCATGACAAAAGTGAAGACTAGCAACATAAACTATAAAAATACAATAGCATAAACCATCAATTTTGTAAGAAAGGCTTTAGCCCTTGTGCAATACAAATATTTTGACTTCTAAGTAGCCGGTCCACTTGATGTTTGATGCATTGAATTTGTGAAACCATCTTTAAGTTCTTCCTGGAACCCCCCTATAGAAGAGAGAAAAAAGAAGAAAGCCAATAAAATATGTCATCTAGTAAAGCTTTAGAATTGCAGTTTCCTGGTGATCATTACTAAACACTATTTTACATCTATTTCTCCAAAGATGCAACAAAATAACATGACAAAGTCCATCAGCAATAAAATTATTATGAAGCCCAACTCCAAGAAAGGCCTCTTTCAAGTTAATCTTATGCTAAAAAATAGCAGGCAAGGCATGAAATGCAAAGTTCCATTGACTTTTTGCAACCTGACATCCCCAAAAAATGTGCCTCATATCTTCATGTTTCTCACAAAAGGGGCAATTAATAGGTTGGACCATTAAACACCTCAACCTACCCCCAATAGGTAGTTTGCAATGTAGAATCATCCAAACCATTAATTAAGCCTCGACATTGATTTTTTATTTCCAAATTTGTGTAAAATTTTTGCCCAATTTTTTTTGCTAAATCTACAATTCGATTTCAAGTTCAGGTGAGATTTCATTGGAAGATCAGGGAGCAACTCCAATATATATTTTTTAAAGGAAACATTAAGAAAGGTTAAGTCAATAACCATATCCAATCTTCAAAAAATTTACATTGAATAGGGGTGCATAGCTTCACGTAAAGTTTCAGCGGTATCAAGGACTACACAAAGGCCATAAATGGTTTGTATTTGATGCTCAAATTAAAATGAGTTTGAACTATATACCATGATAACCAATTCAAATTATTGGAATCTCAAAGGTCTCCCACCTTATTGATTCCCTTTTTATATAGAAGATAAGATTGCTTCTGAAAACTTAAGGCTAGAGGTTGCCCATGATACAAAATATGTTTGTTCCACCAGACAGATGAAGTGGAGAAACTAAACCCATTCTAAAGAGAGGGATCTATCCACTTTAGAAGATGACAAATATATTGCCAAGCTTTCCAAATTGAATGAAATGGAAGTGAGGCTTTAACAAGAAAAAAGATGCATGTAGAATTTTCTCTAACCATCCCATAGCTTGTCATTTTCCTTTAACTGAAGTAAGGTGAATTCTATTTTATATAATAATTTTCCAAGGTTCATCATCTTTGATAGCTCTAGTGTTCCATTTATCTACTAAACATATCCCATGTGTTTTTGGGTCTAATAACCTCAAGCCTCCTTTACATTTGGGTTGAATGCAATTATTCCAAGAAGTGGCAATAATACCAATATTGCCATCCCATTAGGTCCATAAAAACTGTCAAATTTTTTTAGGTCCATAAAAACCGTCAATTTTTTTTAACCAAGTCCACATAGCCTTTATTGGAAGGCATCCAACAAGATGAGTAGTAAACATGAGTGGCTAGGAAATTTTTCTTAGCAACTCGGATTTTTATAGCTAAAGAAATGAAATTGTTCACCTAATTAAAAAGTTAAGATTTAACTCTGTTAAGATACCAATTCCACATATCAGAGAGAGGAACCCCAAAACCAAATGGTATTCCAAGATATCTCATAATTTCTCCATGTTTAATCTATTTCCATTCTTGAAGTATCCAATGAGGGATAGGCCTAGCCTAAATCATCAAGAATTATGTTTTATCATGAGCAATCTTGGATTCAGAAACATCACAATACAATTCCAGAATATCAATTGTGTTAGAGATATCTTTTTTAGTATTTTGTAAAAATAGCAAGATATCATCAACATAATGAGAATTAATGACAACATCATTTTGAGGGATGGATATTCCAGAAATTATCTTCATTTTAGAAGCACTTTCAAGCATATAACCCAAAGCATCAACTATAAGCACATAGAGATATGGAGCTAAGGGACATCCTTGTTGAATAGATCTCTGTAAGGGAAAAGGATTAGTCACCATATTATTAATGATAATCTAAGCATTGGCATCTTGAAACAACATTTGAATGTGAGCTCGGATTTTAGGCTTGAACCCCAACCATTGAACCATGCTAAGGATAAAGTTCCACATAATCCTATCATAATCCTTATCAAAATCAAGTTTGACAATAATAGCATTTTGACTAGTTTGTTGAGCCCAGTCACAAGTTTCTCAAGCCAACATCAAATTGTCAAGAATATATCTGCCAACAATAAAACCCATTTGTTCAGCTCGAGCAATTCCTTATGCCACAGGGTAAATTGAATAGCAAGGTCTTTTGCTATAATTTTATAGGAGGTGTTAAGAAGAGTGATGGGACACCAACCAGAGATAGTATCCTCCTTTTTCCTTTGGGAAGAAGCTTGATTATGCCACCATTAATTGTTGGGCCTAAAGATCCTTTCTAAAATGCCTCTAGATATAAGCAATAAAAATCTTCCTTAATGAGATTCCATATAGCTCGATAAAATTTCATAGGGAGCCCATCATTGCCTAGACTTTTATAAAGGGCCATAGAAAAAAGAGCATTTTCCAACTCTTCTAGAAAAATAATTTTATCAAGATATCCACTATAATCAACATCTATTCTGGTAGGAATATAACCTCTAACCATATCCTCAAGGGAATTTTGAATATCTTGCCATTGATCATCTTTGAAAAGAGCTTCATAAAGTTGTTTGAATAAATTATAAATTTCAGTAGGATCATAATGGAGAGTATCAAATTCATTTGTTATAGTACCAATTCTTTCTTTTTTATGTTTTTAATTGAGATAATTAAAAAAATATTTAGTGCCGTTGTTACCTTCTTTTATCCAATGCAGCCTAGATCTTATTTTAGCCCGCTGACCTTTGTAATTATCAAATTTTCATAGGCTAGCTTCAATAGCAACAATGGAAGTTAGTAGATTGATATTCATAGGATCAACATTGAGTAGTTTCCTAGCATGAGCAAGTTTCCCTTGGAGATTTTTTTCCTTCCATTTCCATTGTTGAGCCATTTGTTTGCTAAGATAATGAAGGAAATTGGTGCATTTAGTGATGGAAACACACCACCAATCAATCCAAGAATCTCCTTCATGAGGTTTAGGTAGCGAGTTCCAAATCCTCTCTAAGGTAGTGAAGCAAATATGATTCATTAAATGAGAAACATTAAGCTTAAAAGGGAGAGAATTGTCAATAATTGAGTTTTGGGTTAGGAAAATGTTGCAAACAATGGGATAATGATCCGAAAGGGTAGAAGAATAATGCACCTAAACATACAACCCCAAAGGATCAAGGACTAGTGAAAGTCTAGGAGAAACATAAAATCTATCCATCCTACTTAATTTTCTATCTCCTCCCATTCTACAATTGGACCAGGTATACAAATTATTAGAATGGAGAGAAATTTTATCATGAATAGGATCCACCACACCTAAGGAATTACAACAAAACAAACAACTATCAAATTCATCTCTGCTAAGATTTATCAATTTATTCTAGCTGCGGTTTTGAGAATGTTCAACCATGTTGAAGTCCTTGCCTAAAATTCAATCTGCATTGGGTAAATTATTGGCCATCCAGTCCCAGAGTAGGATTTGGTCTTTAGAAAAGTTGGAAGCATATATAGAACACAATCCAATGAGATGACCATTGATTATGGTAAGAACCCAAACACAACTATGGGAGGGGCCTTCACCCTTATCAATGATGAACTTTGATACCCATGATGAAATCCCAATTATAGTTGGTCATCTTTGCCATTTGAATGGGATGTATACAAAAATGAGGCATTTTTCCAAACATTACGTAAGGAAAACTCCAGTCTAGTGCTAGTAAGTTTGACTTCTTGAAGAAATAAGACATCAGGCTTCCATTTAGTAATTAACTCCTTAACTCTATTCTTACAATGAGGGAGATAAATCCCTTTGAAATTCCATGAAAGGAGTTTAAAATTCATGATGAGGATTAGAAGAATCATCACCTTGAGCCAACATGTTGAAACTATTATCAAGAGTAATCTCTTGTTCCTTGCAATGACAATCATTGGATGTAGGAGACCTAGACATATGGCGAGCATGAGAGGAATAACACGACTGAGGATGTGGAGAGGAGTAACGAGGGGGAGAGGAATGATGACAAGCATAAGAAGATTCATAAGCAGATGGAGTAGGTGAAGAAGAAGGGGAAGTGGTTTCACGAGGAGAAGTAGGTGAAGGAACTTTTTCATGAGTTTTTAACATTTTTGGTTGGTAAATGTCTACAAACCTCATAGAGGAAGTGGTTTCAGATGGAGCAGGTGAACGAACTTTTGCATGATTTTTTAACACTTATGGTGGTAAATATCTCCAAACTTGATTTTGTGGAAATTTGGTTAGCACAAGATTTTGTGATCCTTGTTCAAGTCTTATTTTTATAGGTCCATAACGCCTTGATTTATCTTGGTGTCTCTATGGAAAATGTAGTAGGTTTTTTTTAAAGGAGCACATGAAATAATAATTTTTCAAAATTTGTTCACTTCAAAATTCCATAAACTTTAGCTTGTGAAAATTTTGATGTCACCTCGAATTTCCACAAAGATGTATTTGTGTTAATATTTTACAAAGATTTAATCGAATAAAATATTACAAAACACATTCGATGCTAACTCCCACAAAAGATGATCATGTACATATCCCTCAAAATAATGTCATAAGAATTTTTCACCTAAGTCGAAATTCCACAACAACATACCATCCTATGTTTTCCACAAAATGGTCTAAGCACTTTTTCTAAAAAAATTAAAAATAGGGTAGATTTTTATCTTCCTTTTTTCATCCTTGGTTTTTGTGGCTTCCTTTTTCCACCATGATTAGCATTGTTCAAATTCCTGCAAGTTCCTATTTGCAGGGATTTGGTACATGGAAGTTTAATAACATTTTGAGAGCATCATCCTTATGAATCTTATAGGGGTGAAATGCTTGCAAAAGAGAATGTTCTTATTGCCTACAAATTTTGAAGGTTTCAAGTTTTCTACAAGGTCGATGGGCTTGTATTTTATGCAAAGTTTGATGACCACCATTTCTCTACAAAAATCATTTTGTTTTAATTTTTTGCAATTTTCTGTGTGATGAAGTATAATATTGAGCATGGAGTTAGTTGAGGATATTTTTCATGGTTTTCTAGTAATTATTGGTTGTACTAATTTTTTATTTATTATGAGGAAAATTTGTTTGATGAAAAGCTAGGAATATTTGATAATCATTAAATTTTCATTTTTCTCACTATGTGATGTGTCATGTAGAGTTTATGGAAAAGAAAGATCAAAAAGGACAAATGAAGTATGAATTCAAGGGAGTCGATCCTCCCTCTAAGATCATATCAAGTATTTTTTTGGTTGGTGACACTAACCTAGGCCACATGCATATGGAGGAATTCAAGGAGAGGATCTTTGGAGATAAGAGGACTAAATTGGCCACCAAGATCAAGCATAGTGAAATTGCACAAGCAGCTAGGTTCCCATCTTCAATGTTATACCTATAGTTAATTATGGTGCTCAAGATTATTACCACAAGGATTCTCGAAAGATAATTACCACAAATGGGAGGGTATTGGAAGACTTGTCTACTGATTCTATTTCTCGCACCATTTAAATCCTCTCATTCTCTCACATGACTATTATGAATAAGAAGTGATGAGCTCAATTAATAGCTAGTTTTATCATGTTTAGTTCATATCTTTTAGATATTTTAAGCTACTTATTTCATATACATTCCTAAACTTACATACCTTTTTATATCCTTAATGCAATTTAAACCAGATTTTGATGGATGAAAATATGATTATGATATGTTTGTAATTGCATGATAATTATGTGAATGTGTATGAAATGTAGTATGAATCTAAGTTTAGTTTTGATGTAGGAGCATCATTCTATTTTTAATCTTTCTATTTTTCATAGCCATTGCCACGTGAAGGAACTATTAGAAGTTTTAAAATTTAAAACTTGTTTTGTTTTGTTTTGTGGGTAGCTTAGCCTACCCATATGTTCATTTAGTGAGAAACAACAATGAAAGAAATAATAAAGGAAAAAACTAGGTAGGATTTTTTGAAATAAAAAAAGGTAGTTGGAGAAATTAATGGTAGATTTATGGTGTTATAGCTATTTAGGCAATATTTTCAGGGAAGTTTTGAGAAGAAGAACATAGAAAATCAAAAAAATAGAAATGAGGACAAAAGATAAGAAAAAGAGGTCAAAACAACATAAACAAAGAAGAATAGAAGAAGGTAACAAAGAATATCATAGAACAACAGAAGAATGTTTTGAGAGTGGTCAAAAATGGCCATAGCAAAAAACAAGAAGACAAAGTCGAGGACCATAGACTCCAATTTTTATTGTAGTAGTTGTAAATGTGTAAAAACATTATAGATGTTCTATTTTCTAAGTTAATGAAAATAGTTTTTTTTTCTTCCAAGTCATAGTTCTCTAATATTGTGTGTGTGGTTACAACAAATATCATATAAATTTATTGTTATAAAAGTATGAATTTTTTATTTGTAAGTTTAATTTCTATTATGAAGCTGGAACTATGAAAAATTACCTACAACTAGCGTTGCATCTACCACAACAACAAGCTATTTTTGATAGCATCATAGTTATTGTCTCTACAAATTATTTTATGCCTCAGAAACTTTTTGTTTGATTTGCAACTCATGTGTAGACCTCTATATAGGTTGTGTGAGTTGGTTATAGCAACACAACCTATACTTTTCCAAGTGTTACCTTATTTTATAGTGGGTTTTTAGGTGCCTACAAGGGGGTGGGTGCCATCAAAATTATGGTTATTAGTAGTGTGTATATGTTAGATGAACTAACTCATTGCAACCTAGAAGTTAGAATGAGCATATTGTAACTCACAACAATTGGGAAGCTCAACCCATAGATAAAGGATCATGATTAGAAAGGGAGAGTCCAAATTGATGAACACACAATACTTCTAGAATAAATGATGGTGATAGTTGAAGAGATTAAATTGTGAGTCACCAAGACAATAAATACACATGAAAGAGGAAGAAGGGGTCAATACTATTTGGCTCACATGATAGTTTAACTATGTCTCTATCAAAACCATTTCAAAAAGAGCCTTGTTTCTAATTCTTTTCTATTGTTCTTTTTAATTAAGTTTTTTGTTGCAAAGACTCATTCACCTTCTATTCATGAGGAGAGTGAACACTAGAATTTAGTTTTTTGTTTCAATTTCTATTTTGAATCCTTATGCAAATAAGTCTCCTCCCACACCTATATTTCGGGATTGATGGTTAAGGAGTAAATCTAGTTAGAAATATAGTTAGAATTATAGTTGAAGTGTATTCTCTATTTTTATGCTCTAGAAAGATAATTGTTAAGTTTACAACTTTGCAATGGATATAATTTTTTCAATGAGAAATCTATTAGAGATTCATATTATATCACGAGTGTTTATTTTTCAATGCAATAAAGATGTTTTCAGTCTACTACTATGATTAGTTGATTCAATATCTCATATTTGGATTATCTCATGGGTATTGTAGCTTAAGAAAGGGCCACTCAAGGTACTGTCCACCCAATTCAATTTATGTTGTTATAATAGATGTTTCATGTTGCATTAATTTCAAAATACATTCATGGTTGTATGCATGTTGTAACATTACTTTGAGTCAAGCCTCAGGGTTGTTAATTAGTTTAGTTGTGAAGAGTCAATAATTAGTGGTATAGTTTATTTTAGAGCTCAATTTAGCAGTTAACTAGTTATAGTACTAAGGTGAGAGTACTCGTAGCATAGGTGCCAACTTAAGCTAAATACTTTGTTTTATAGTTTAATCTTTATTCCCTTTTCAATTATTTCTTGTTTTCATTTATATGTGCAAACCACCTATCCTTGATGATATAGGCAGTATAGAATATCTAGATGCACATATAGTTCCAACATCATCAAAAGTTTACGTAGCCCTGGTTGACAATTAAATGGAGCCTTGTGAGGGTTTAGTGGATTGTTCAGCTAGGAATCACCTCTGAATTATGTATCTAACACAAATCTGATTGAGTGTTAATTAGGCCTTGCAAGAAGTATGTAGCTAGATTGTTCAATAGAAACCCTAAGGTAAGCATGTAGGTTGTTAATGACTTTTGGATGAAGCATCCAAAAGTAAATCCAAATAAATTTCCAAAGCATCTATATCAAAGTGACTTTGTAAATTCAATCAATAATTTGGTCACTCTTTTGAGAAAATTAATGGGAATTTCATCTGCATCCACTTTGGAGAATTAGATGTTCTATTTTGTAGAGGGAATATTAAGATGGCCAATTAAATTTGATTGGGCCAAGATAATTAGTGACAACTTGCTTAATCAATTTTCTCTTGTGAAGAAGTATTTGGTCTTCTTTATGAATTCCTATATTGTCTACCTCTTCACAACAAATTTTAGATATAAAGGTTTAACATGTTTGGGTTATGTGGTTACCAGACATAACCAACACAAAGAATATGATTTTTTACCCTCAGCTATAGGTGCTTGAAACTTGAAGAATAATTACAAAAGTGTGAATGATGCTTTCACCATGTTTATTGTTAGGAATTTAGAAGGGGATTTGAGAAAAATACGTTATTCCTCAGCTATGGAGATCCTCAAGAGATTTGGGTACTAGTTCATTCAGTTCCCAAAATTTACCTATTTCAAAATGAAAGGCTTCTTAATTTCTTCGTATAGGCTGTCCAAGTACTCAAATCATAAAATCATTATACTAGAAATGTCTAGATAATTGTGTGTTTCACACAAATCATTTCAAAGTAAGAATAGGGTTGGATTTTCTTATCCCCTAACATTTGGGAGGGGTTTATTTGCATGCTTTTCATCTCCAATAGATGAGTACTTCAATGTGGAAATGTAGACTTTCAGGCTTAACTTTCATAGTCAAAGAGATAATTTTGATCCTTATAATAAAATTAAGAAGAAAGTTGGGAAAAAATATGACCATTAGTTGCATGTTGAAGATTTTTGATTCAACTACATGAATGATCTACAAGTCTCAAAAAGATCATTCATGAGGCTAATAGTGGACTATATTAGGATATTGTGTCTTTATTTGATTTTAGACCAAGCAAAAGAATATGGCTAATTTTTGGATGAACACATTTAATAAGGTGACCAATGAGCCCATCCCATTTCTAGACTAGACTAAGGAGGAGGAAACTAACCTAGATGTTATCACTTGACCCGTTCTTAAGAGAATGGTGAAATGGATGGGACCTTAGTACTCTATTCTTTTGGCTCAAGGAATTGTGTTTTCTTATGATAATGTACATGATTATTTCAGTTCCAATGATGAGGAGCTAGCCAAAGAATAGGTGGGCCATAGTGTAGGTTCTATAGTTGAAGAAACCAAAACCAAAGGAAAAGGAAGGAAGAATATAGAGGGGAAGTATTCCATGGCTTAATCTTAGGTCTATAAGAGGAAGGCTAGTACAAAGGGAAGTAGACCTCTATTAAAAAGGATAAGAAGGGATATAACAACAACACAAGAGCCTGTGCAAGAAGAGAAGGGAGATTAATCTCTTTCTCTACCTCCATAATCCTCCATTACTTCATCTTCACCACCAATCTCCACATCTTGCACAACATCCACTATTGCTTTCACCACCCTCGATTCACCTCTTGCATTGAATATCTTAGTGGGATCACTATATCCATCCTCACTCCTTCCGCTGGCCCTATTTTCATGGAATCATCCTTCTAACTCACCTAAAGAGGTATTTTCCATTGTACTCTTTGAAGTTAACAAGTATTTGTTAACTTAAGTGACACAAGCTACTCTACATTCCTCTTCCCAAAAAATTTTGGATCCTACCACCATGAAGAGTGTGCATCAAATTTTGGATGTAACACAAAGAAAAGTGAGGGAATACATGGTAGGTCTCTCGATGGTAGATGAAGATTCAACTATGCTTGAAAATTCAAAGAATCCTTTTAGAAGTATTTTTGAAGTGGAAACAGAAAATATTGCAAATTGAAAAGAGGAAAGAACTACAGGAGAATTGTATAAATGTCAGCAAGATAATTCCCATGAGGAAGAGGTTATAACAAAAAATATTCTAAGTGAAATTTCTTCGTCTTCTTAGCAAACAAGTAAGGCCACTACTCTAGCTTGGCTAGAAGAATAGTTGAAAGAAAGAGGCAAATAATTGAGACTCCTCAATTGAGTTTGGAAGAGATTTTGAGCTAGATTGATTGGCCAGAGGAGAAGAAAAAGGGTCTCATATGATTAGGGATGCATCTAGATCCCAAATTTCACACATACCCTTCCATGAAAAAGGATAAAACCACTATCCTACCACAATATTTTGATGTAAAAAATATAAAGATCGGTCCCACAAATAGAGCCTAGGAAATTAATGAGTTACAAGGCTCGATGACCAACTCTTGAAGAGGATGAATAAGGATGAGGCTACCAAGTATGAGTTAAATTTAGAGATAGTTTAATTGGCATCCTTTATCTAGCATCTAGTTACTCTGATCTAGATTACTCCAGGAAAAGAAATAACTCCTATGGTGCTATCCAATGATGAAGTAGACAAAATAGAGAAAATGAAAGAATTGTATTATTCTACACAAAATTGCATCAAGAGTTTTCTTGACATAGGAAAAAAGGAAATTGGGGTAGTCATCCAAGTAGATAACAAAGTATTTTTGAGGGAATAAGTTGATAAGTCAATTGAATATTGTACGAGCTTTCATAAATATTACAACTTAGTATTCCAAAAATTAGAAGTAATAAAGAGACCTCCCAATGAAGTAATAAAACGTAAATAAAATTTGAAGAAATAATTATAAAAAGATCCACATTACTAGCTACATGCACTCAAATTTAGAAGAGAGATCATGGTACAAGTCAAGCCTGATGCCAAGAGTATTGTTGATCAAATCAACAAATTATGGAAGATTTGTAACCAATTTTTGCAAGAATTAATGAAGATGCAAATAAGTGGTCCTGAAAAGTTAGATGATGAAATGCTAAAGTAGCAATGGAGATTACTAATCCATAAGAAGCCAACAGATGATATATCCATAGAATTCTTGGATACTATGACCAAATTTCTAGTAAAATCTCAAGAGTTGATCAGTCAAAAGTCTTCTTGGATGATGTTACACCATAAACTTATTGATGAATATGAAACTCTGAGCTATAATGTTCATGCTTCTCTAGGTATGACTAATAAAGAGGTCACTACATCCCTAACCATTTTTTTCAAGTTTTTTATGGGGCTAAGATGAAGATTAGGGATTGAGGATGCCCCCTCGAGAGGACATGCGAGTTCAAGAGAACACAGGTGTGCTCTTGAAATGGATGAGATGATGAAAGGGAAGATGGGGAAGATGATGCAAAGTGATGGATAAAGAGAGGATGATAAGATAAAGAGAGAAAATCAAGCACAAATGGATTAAGGACAAAGGTGATGTTGCTCCAGTCAAGCTACAAGCCAAAATGGGTTGATGATGGATGGAGTGTTGTCGATGAGGGAATGATATATCCCAAAGAACACGAGGAGGGGAAGGATACAAAAGACTAAGATGAAAGTTTTGTTGATGAGGGAAGGATACATCCCAAAAAACACCAAAGGATAGGGAAGGATACATCCAATGATGATGACGATGATGATGATTGATCAAGGCTTGTAGCAAGGCTAGGAACAAGACCAAGGATGCGATGACAGCGATTGAATGGATGAGGATTGGGGATATGTGAGATGAAATAAAAAATATGGAGGAAAAGAATCTTAGAATAACCAATCTATATTATTCTAAGAAGATTGAAGAGATGATGATTTGATGAGTGTGCTTAGAAGATGAATGTTTTCACAACAAAAATTATAGGTCATTAGTTGGATAGAGAAGGGATGGAGGATACATGAAATGCAATGGAATAGAAAAATGAAATGCAATCCTAATGTGATTTTCCATTTTTAAGAGCACTAATTTTTGCTATAGCACAAGACACAAGATGCCCAGATATGAAGAACCAAGGCCAATTCGTGTCTAATGCATAAAAAAATAGAACAAACAAGGAGGCTATCCCAACACCCCAAAGTCACAATGACTTTGGTTGGGCCAGGCATTGGGATAACCACAAGCACAAAAGGATGTCCCAACATAACACAAGACCACAGGGGTCTTGTGGGTACTACACGGGACAACCAAGCAGACAACAACAAACAAAAGATCAAGATATTCCCCTATGTTTACTAGTCAAAATGCACCATAATATGATAAATCATGGTGTCCTTGACAAGTTATGATAGAGAGCTCAAATGATAAACAAAATTTGAAAGCATCAAAATATCACAATCAATTTCATACATCCTTTTCCATATGATCAAGAGGGTGGATGTGATTGATGAGGTCTATTAGGAAGGATGCATCCTATTGAGACCAAAGATGGTACTAAACTAAAAGATCGATATGATGCAAGAGACACCCAAAACTGATTGAATCTCATGATACAAGTGGATCTCATTTGTGAAGAACCAGCTAGATAAGGACATAACTTGATGACACGACATGAGACAAAAGAGACAAGACATAAAACAGACACACCCTAAAGACCTAGGGGCTTGGGGGCCGATCAAATATTAGCCTTGCCTATGTGAAAGCACAAAGCCCTTGTAGTTCAAGAAAAGACCACGGATAAAAGTGGAAAGAGGACAATGGAGACCAATGATAGATGACAAAGATAGGATGAACAAAATCCCTGGGGGCGGATCAAAATATCGACCTTGCCTATGTGAAAGGGAAGGGGCAATGTAGTTCGACAGAAAAGAAAGACAAATAATAAAAGTGGAAAGAGGACAATGGAGACCAATGATAGATGACAAAGATAGGATGAACAAAAGCCCTGGGGGTGGATCAAAATATCACCTTGCCTATGTGAAAAGGAAGGGGCAATGTAGTTCGACAAAAGATCAAAGAAAAATAATGGATAAGGGATGATGAGATGACCATGATAAGTGGATAAAATGATGGGACCAATATGATGAGATAAGACATACCTATTGGATAAGATAGGATAATGGTAATTGCACAAAGATCGTGGATGGGATAGTTTTCCAAATCATCAAAAGATGAATTGGAAGGATGAGATGATGGAGAGATGAGTGATGAGAAGCGACAGGAGATTGGAAAGATGTGAGAAAGAAGGGGGAATGATGACGATGAGATAGATGGCATTGGATTTACATGGGGAGAATCCTATAGCCAGATACCAATGACAAGGGAGTATGAGATGGGATGAGGATAGAGATGAATGGATAGGATAGATAAAGATAAGGAGATGGAAAGATGCTAGGAAGGATGGATAAAGGGATACATATTTGGATGAGGAAAAGGTTACTGCATAGATATTTAGAAAGGTAAGGATTTGGAAGATGGAAGGGATTACTATGATGGATGGATAGAGGGACAAGGATGGGGAAATGGAAGGGATGGTTTGGATGGGTAGGAAGATAAGGATGTGGAGATGGAAGGGATGGTGTGGATGGATGGGAAGATAAGGATGGGGAGATGGAAGGGATACTATAATGGATGGATAGAGGGATAAGGATTTGGAAGATGGAGGGGATGACATGATGGATGGGAAGATTAATATGGTGAGATGGAAGAGGGGTAAGGAAGGGGAGATGGAAGGGATTGTTTCGATGGATAGGAAGATAAGGATGCGGAGATGAAAGGGATTGCCACGATGGATGGATAAAAGGATAAGGATTTGGATGAGGAAAAGGTGATTGGATGGAGAGATGGAAAGGTAAGGATTTGGAAGATGGAAGGGATTACTATGATGGATGGATAGAGGGATAAAGATGGGGAGATGGAAGGGGTTGTTTGGATGATTAGAAAGATAAGGATGGGGAGATGGAAGATATTGTTTGGATGGATAGGAAGATAAGTAGAGGGAGATGGAGGGGATGATATGACGGATGAAGGATGTGTCCATGGACAATGTCCCAAAGAAGAAGATGCCCTACTCTAGATATGTCACGTATGATGAGGCATGAGAGATTGAAGATAGAAGGATATGGATAGGGTGCATGGATAAGGGAGATTGATGGTAGCATGACAAGTGGACAAGGAAGGTAGATGGATGTGGATAAGGATTAGGATAGTGTATTGGTGAGGGGAATGTATTGAAAGAGGTATCCAAAGCATGTATATATGTTTTCCCCTATTGATATCAAGATCACAAGGAGGATGGAGGGGTTGGGATAAATGGTATATGACAAGAAGGATGTGTAAGATAGGTTGGATGGAGGAGATGGGTGAAGGGGATGTAGTTGCCCCTAAGTGCAAAAGTAAATTGGATGGGGGATTTACACATGATGCCTCGTTTCTAAGTTTTCATCATTGTACTTATCCAAGGCACTTGTTTTCAAAGTTTTCACCATTGGAAAAATTGTTTCTCTTTAATTTTTTTTTGAATTTTTTGAATTTATTGGATATTTTTGGCCTTTTGGATATTTTGGATATTTTTGAATTTTTTGACCTTTTGGATTTTTTGGATTTTTTTGATGGAATGTGGATGGATACGAATAAGGAAGGATAGGGATGTGGATAAGTGGATTTAGAAGACATGTGATAAGGAGATGGATGGAGGACTCAAGCATCAAGTTCCATACGAGGTATTAAGAGCCCATGTGTGAAGTGACTATTGGATGTTGGTACAAACAAGGTTATGAATATGTATAGATTATGTGCAAGGGAATGGATTAAAGGGATTGGATGAGGGAGATATGTTTGATAATGGATGGGATGTTGGAAAGTGTATGGATGGAATGATGGGGTAGGTGTGTGATGGGGAGATGTTTTCAGGACCAACATTGGCACATATGGTGCTCGATGTGAAAGGATGGGAGGATTAGTGGATGGATGATGTGGGGATAATGGAGGAGTTGGGGTAGTGAATTTTCCCAAAATAGGTTTAGGAGATGGAGGGTGTGTATGATTAGCTTTTGGATTAGCAACATTGGATGTTGTTATATATTTTTCATTTGAAGGCATTGCATCTTTTTTCTTTGGGATCCACATGGTTTTGATCTTTTCTTTGGTGGGCCATTGTGGCCGATGGGTTGGATTTGGATTTTGTATTTGATTTTCTTTTCATCAACATGTATTTTTTAGGGGGACATGAGGAGCTTTAGATTCATGCGAATGTTTAGATTTATGCATTTTTACTTTAGCATCCAAAGTGCTTTTAATAATAATGGGATGGGTGCATGGAGATGGATGATGTGGAGGAAGCATGAATGGATGATGGAGGTAGTATTTTGGGGATGATATGTGGATGAAGGATGTGTGTGTATGAGAGTATTTGTGGATAATGGATGAATAGGGAACATGAAGTTAGGAGGGTGTGATGGATGGGGGACATAAGGGAAATGGAGAAGGAGGAGGGATGGGAGATAGTGGATGGAGGACATGGAAGGAAAAATGGATGGGGAAAGGACGAAGGTGGAATATGGATGGTTGTTTTGAGATGATACGATCTCAGATGGTGGAAAATGGTTTTGTGGAGTGATGAGAAGAGCCTATTATTCTTTTGGAAGAGGCTCGTTGAGGATGTATAGATGTTGTACCAACATTTTTGGATTGCGAGTCTTGAGAGATATATCCAAGACCTTGTGTACTCAAATTTTCTTTGACATGGATGGGCTCTAAAATACCTTGCTCATGAAGGCCTAAACCTTTTCCTTGATAGTTCATTCTCTTGATAATTCAATCTATAGTAGGGTGGTTATTATTTTGTAAGAATGATGCGAGTCCATTATTAGATGGAGGAGGATGGGAAACATATATTCTCGGTTCCTCTTTTGCAAGGAAACCACCATGGATGAATGTGAGAGTACCGAGGGAATATAAAAGTGGTGTGGGGATAGTGGGTTTAGGTGATGATGGAGGATCATGAGATGGAGATGATGGGGTAACAAAATCGTGATCGGTAGGAGATAGTGCTAAGGGATCAAGAGAGGGATTAGGTCATATGCTAGGATCTAGATTTGTGATCCCAAGTAATAAGGGCTCATGTGATGGAGTGATTGGATCTTGAGTGTCAAGGGGATCATGGGCTGAAGTGGATGAAGGACTATGATCTTGAGGTGGACCAAATGGGATGGCAGGATCTTGATGTGGAGAAGGAGATATGTTGGTATGCTTTGGATCAAGCTCTTGGCCTAATTCATCTTGTGTAGATGGCAGGATGATGGAGTGTTGGAGGGACTCCTCAAGTGGGGGAGATGGAGGGATGGAGGATTCATGAAGTTCATGGGAATGGATTTTGGTGATACTAGGAGTTGGAGGAGTGGATTGGATTTGAGTGTCGTGGATGGATTGGATTTGAGTGTCGTGGATGGATTGGGTGGATATAGGAGAATATGTTGTTGAGTTTTGTTATCTTTGATGGGTTCAACGACTCTCAGAGTAGAAGATGGGGGCTCAATGGATTCAATGGGTTTCATGGTTTTAGCAATTTGGGTGGTATTATGGGTGGTAACTATAATGATAGGTGTGAGATGGAGAAGGGTCTCATCACTAGTGACCGTGGATGATGGATTGGGATGACATGGTTCCATGAATTCAAGATGTGGATTTGGGGATGTCTTCTTTGTCATGAGTCCTTGGAGAACTTCTGGAATGAGAATTGTGCATATTCTAGGCTTAGTTGGGGTGATAGTAATAGACATAGGATTAGGGATTGGTGGAGAACTGGGATTATGGATTGGTGGACTAGGATTAGATGAAGTAATGGCAATGGATGGAAGACTAAGAGTAGGTGAAGGATTAGTGGAGGAGTCAAGATTTGATGGAGGGTTAAGGTAGGGATATTGGGATGGTGAATTAGGATAGGACATAGACGGTGGATTAGGACAAGAGGATATGGGTGGTGTATTAGGACAAGAGGATGTGGGTGGTGGATTGTAATAAAGGCATTGGGATGGTAGATTAGGATGGGAAGATTGAGATGGTTGATTAAGATAGGAGGACGTGGATGGTGGATTAAGACAAGAGGATATGAGCGGTGTATTAGGACAAGATGATGTGGGTGGTGGATTATAATAAAGGTATTGGGAATGAAAATTAAGATGGGAAGATTGAGATGGTGGATTAAGATAGGAGGACGTGGATGGTGGATTAGGATAGGAAGAAGTGGATGTTGGATTAGGATAAGGTGTGGATGTAGGATTAGGATGGGTAGACTGGTAAGGAGGATTAGGATAGAGGGTCATGGATGGGGGAATGTAATAGGAGTATTGGGATGGTGGATTTGGATGGGAATATTGGGATGATAGATTGGGATAAGAGGATGTGGGTGTTGGATAAGAAAATGATGTAGAGGAAGGATATGATGGAGATGCAGGCGAGGAAGATAATGGATATCCCTTGTCAAAGGTAGCATAAGGAGCATTATTAGGTGTGAATGAAGACGTAACGAGATAGCTCAGAGGGGTGATTGGATTTTGGAAAGTGGTTGGGGAAAGCTTACTAGAAATGATAGCCTCAAGGGTATCTATGTCATATACCTCTTGATAAAAAAGGCTCTCGTTATCATCATCAACATAATTAGGATTCCCCTTGACTACTATTTTTGGTTGCATTGGTGAAGGATAAGGATTCATGATGTTAGATGGGATGGATATAGATTGAAGCTATGGGAATAGATGATTAGAAGGAAAGAAAATATGATGAAAAGATAAGTAGGGTGGATTGGAAGAAGATGGAAGAAGGGATCTTAAGATTTGTTTTGATATCAGAAGATCGTGGATGTAGATGGACTAAAGCTCAGATTGGGATTTAGGTTAAGCTCATATTGGGATTAGATCAAAGCTCAGATTAGGATTGGATTGAAGCTCAGATTAGGATGATTGGATCATGTGATGGGATTGATTTTAAACCAAGTTCAGGGGTTTAACTAGATGACGTAAGGCGCTGACAATCAAATTTTTCCAAATTTGGCAGTTTTCAAAAATTATCAAATTTTGCCATTTTAGGTAACTGTAGAGGCATATCTTTGAGAGTCCAGCTTTTTCCCAAAAAATTCCTAAAACTAAGGTAGGATGAATTTCCAACTAACATCCTAAATCTAAGACATGCATTCTGAGTTATTAATGAAAACGATTTTTCAAAAACTAGAAAAAACACTAAATTGCGATTTTGAGGGTCAAGATGAAATTTTCAAGCCCCGAAAATGTGCTGAAATAGGGACCAACTAACTAAGGTTTGGCTAAGAATCCACATGCCACCTCATAATGCAACCACCCATAAAATTTCAGCCCAAATGGACACCCGAGTCAAAAGTTATGGCCTCCAGAAGTTTGTGTATAAAAATTAAAACCCCTAAAACGAAGTCTAGGTGATTGATATTGATGAATTGATGATGGATATGGACTCTAGTGATGTTATAAGATGAACCTATGTGATTTGGTCAATGAAACAATGAATTTCAGAAAGTGTTGATGAACGGAAATGACGATGATAGGAAGATGGATGAAGGTCTGCTTTTAGGAAAATTCACCTATCTGGGTGGCAAGGTCACCCAACTAGGGTGCAAGGTCACCCAACTAGGGTATAGGTTTTCCCAACTAGGTTGCAAGGTCACCCAAATAAGGTGCGGGGTCACCCAACTAGGGTGCAAGGTCACCCAACTAGGATGCAAGGTCACCCAACTAGGGTGCAAGGTTAACTAACTAGGGTGCAAGGTCACCCAACCAGTCTACAAGATCACCCAAATAGGTGTCAAGCTCACCTAAAAAGCTTTCAGAATTGTCTACATCTAAAAATGGATTCTTCTAATGGGAAAATGGGCTCACCTAACGTGGAAACAAACTCTCTAAACAGAGAAACAGACTAACCGAATGGGGAAATGGATTGTCAGAACAGGAAAACGGATTCTCCAAATGGGAAAATGGATTTTCAAAACCAACAAAAGACTATTGTAATGGGGAAACGAACTCTCAGAATGGGGAAATAGACTAATCGAATAGGGAAACAGACCAACGAAATGGGGAGATAGAAGGAAGGATTGGCTATTTAGAGTGCAAAATCGCCCAACTCTACTACAAAATTGCATGTTTCTAGGGAATGGGTGAATATGATTACTCTAGGACTAACAGTGAACTAAAACAACAAGCACAATCACCTAAGTATGGGTTAGGGTCACCCAACTCAGAGGAAGAATTACCCCTTTTGTTGAAATAGGCGAATGTGATGGGTTGTTTGATTGACAAAATGACTCAAACAGAGGGCAGAAACACCCCTCTAGAGGTCAGAGTTGCCTATCTCAGGGACAAAATCACCCCTCTTAGAGGCAGGCTCACCTAACTAGTGAAGGATGGGTGATTCTGACAAGAATAGACTGGGAAAATGACTCAGACAGAAGCTAGGGTTACCCCTGTTAGCAACAAGTTCACCCCTGTTAAAGGAAAACTCACCCAAATAGTAAACCTGGACTTAACTTGGATAAAAATGGCTATGGAAAAGGATAGAAAACACAACAGTCAACAAGCATAAGGAAAAGGATGACTCAACTATAAAGACATGCACTGGTTTCACACAAAGAAGATAGTTCAAACAACACAATCCTAAGATTAGTAAGATAGGTATGGCCAACACAGTCCTCTAACTAGGCTAAACAAGGTGATCTAGGGAGTCCTCAATATACACATGGTATGTAAGGCACAACTGTAAACACTAGCCTATCAAAGGCATTTTTCAGAAGCCCCAGCAAGGTACTACAAACTTGGACCAACTCTTCATGTCTTATCTACGTATTATCCTAGCTTCAATGCTTTGCTAGACACGACATGACTGAATTGGGGTACAACTTTGGCTGTCCCCCCTTTATATACCCTATCAGTACACATGGTTGGGATCATCCCTTGGGGTGATGAAATCCCCAAGCAGGTCTCGCTAAAAGAAAACACTAAACATTTTCGGCTAGTCCCCAAGCCTGCACGAAGTGCAAGGAGAAAGTTTGAACTATCTAGTGCCCCTAGGTAACACAAAGGACTAAGTGGATTATGATTTATCTTCACCCAGGATCACCAAATGTCTCAAAGGGATTGGATACATCAATAATCCACTTTCGAGCACAACAAACAATAGTATTGACTTCCCCTAACTAAGCTATGTGCCTAACTAGTATGCAAAAGACAAAAAACAAAAAACAAACTAAGAATCTTGGCTCGTTCATCCTACAACAAATATGTTAGTAGGTTAACCTCTGGCCCTAGAAAAACATGAAATGGCTGCACAAATATCAGTAAAAACAAACACATTAAAATAGGTTAGAGGGTCAGTACTTCAAAAACAATAAGAAACAAACTCTGGAAAATGAATTTTAAGTCATTGTTTACCTCAGAATCACCTCTGTCTGGGGTAGAGTCGCCCCTGTTGATAGAAAAAGCACCCCTCTTAGAGGTAGGTTCACCCTTGTCAGTGTCAAGATTGTTTTTCTTAAGGGAAGAGTCACCTATTTGCAGGGAGCAGGGTCGCCCAACTCAGTAGTAGGGTCGCTTATTTAGGAAACGTGGAGTATATTTTCCCCTATTTCATAGATGGGAAATTTTGCAAGGGAAGCATCACCTTTGTTGAGGGTAGGGTCACCCCTGTCAGTTGCAGAGTCACCTCTATGTAACCTAAACCTCCAAAAATTCAAACAACAAAGCACAATAAAATAGCAGACCCATTTGTGGGTCCCACCGGGTGTGCTAGAAATGTGTACAACCTGATTTCCTACCCTAAAAGGTGCAAAACAAAAAGAAGTGAAAAGGAGAAACACACAGAACACCACCTCAAGATAAGCCTAGTTTAACTTGAACAAAACAAAGATGAAAGCAAGAGATATACCTTGTCCAAGTGATCCTTTTGGTTGGCCCTTTGATGTAGGTTAGATGTGTGCTCCTTGATGGCAAGAGTGCTAAATGATATGCAAAATGCTATAGATTGTATGGAGGATGCAATGAGGGACTTGGGTATTTGGATAGGTGTATGGAATGGATGCAAAGAGAGCTTCAAAATGCAACAATGAAGGTTGAATGCAAGTATGCAAGTGCTTGAGCTCGAGAGTGCTAGAAATTGAAATATGAATGCATGTTATGAATAATGAGATAAAATCTTCCATTTTAAGGGAAGAGTCAGAATTCAATGGATAGCATTTAGCCAACATGGAGAATATGGAGGTCTGTGGTGAGTTGAGGACTCACAAGCCCTCACATTTTTCCATGTGAAAAAATAAGTGGCAAAAGGACATGTGAGGTGGAGGTACTTGCAAGTACCATGGGATTAGGGGAAGATTTCCTCAAAAAGGATTTTTTTGTCCCCATGTGGGAAGGATGGTGACAAGTGAGGAATTTTAGAATTCCTCACTAATCATCATGGGGAAGAGGGAAGTTGTTGGGGGAAAAAATGTGATTTTTTTTGGAAGGGAGAAGTGGTTGGGAGAATAAATTTGAATTTTAAATTCATAATGATTGGAAGTACCTTGGGGATAAGACAAGGTCCTCATAAAGGAGGTCCTTGTCCCATGTGAGTGATGTGACTTATGAGAGGATTTAGAATTTCCCAACAATCTTCATGGGGAAGAGGGGATCATTGAATGAATAAATGTGAATTTTTAATTCACATGGGGAAGAGGTCATTGCTTAATAAAGAAAACACTTATGAAAGGATGACTTGGAGGACATACCAAAGATGGCAAGAGAATTAGATTAAGATTGTGCAAACAAGTGATTAAGAAGACTAATGATGGATTAGAGACAAGTGGCCAAATATGGAGGATGTGACATTAATCCTGATTAAAGGTGTGCACATATTAATCATGGATTAATTAAACTAATCTAGATTAGAAGAGGATTACGGAGGATGTGACAAGGAGAGAGAAAAAAGAGTTTTTGAAATTGATTCAAATTCAAAAGACTAATTGACTAAATTAAGTGAATTAATATATTTATTTAATTTAGAGGGGAAGGGGATGAAAGGAAAAGTATTTTATTATTAAATTAAATACTTTAGAAACCTTAGGAAAAGGGGGAATATTAATTAAATAAATTATTTAATTAATATTGATGGAGAATGTGAGATAGACAAATAAAGGGGATGAATTTGAACATATGGGAGTGGTCAAATTTGGATGTCTACAATGACAATGATAAAGTGAGAGGATATTTGATAGATATCTGGTTCATACAATTTGTGGCTTGCTAATTGTAAGTTACTTTGTATGGTTAGTCTAAACCTTTATTTTAGTATTAGTTAAATTGTGATAATTTGTTTGAATTGTGCCAAAATTGGGTATTTGAATGAATGTTCATTATCCCAAAATATTTCATTCCTTTGGCAATGTAGTGTAGGAAAATGTACTTTACATTTTCACACTATGTTTGCATCATCTTAATTAATTAGACTTAATTAAGCTTCTAATTACCTAAATTATGCATTCCTAAGCCTTATTATTCCCATTTTCTGAAAGGGAAATTGACATTAAACAAATGCTAACATTAACTTAAACACCCTGGAAATTATGTATCCTAGATTTTTGTTTGAAGACCCATTCATCCAAGGGCGAACATGTCCTCCTTAAGTCCTAGGTCCTAATTTTTAATTTTTTTTTGGTGGAATTTTATTGATTCAAATTCAAGTTTCAAATTTCATCTTACGGAATCTAATTTTTAGGAAATTAGATAAAAGCCTATAAATACATAGTTATTTTATCAATTCAAACCTAGAAGAAGAAGCAAGACACACTATCAAGAGTTCACAAGAGAAAGTATTATTGTCAAGAGCATTGAACAATAGATTTACCAGTCACCTATAGTAGCAATCAAGATCATATCATCATGTCAAGATTCATGTGTGCTCATATTGTTATTTGAGCTAACATTGTGATGCAAGTTTCAAGCATTGAAGCAACCATTCAAGTGTCAAATCAAGCAAGATCCAATACTTAGAGTGATGTGTTTGACTTTCGTCCTCTAAGGGTAGTGATTAATGGTTTGGTGAATTGTGACATAACATTGTTCATTCATCAAATTCCTTTCATTTATCATTTTTTCATTATCAAGGTTTAATCACCAAACTAGAGTTTGACCAAAGAAAACCCCTATTCACCCAAAAATAAACATTTTTCTCTCTTTATATGTATAGATTTGTAAGTTAACGAGGACTGAAATTGGATCAAAAGAGAAAAGTTGTCATCAAAGTTTTCAAGCCACAAAAAATCATCTACAAAATTTATTTTTGACTTCTTGATAGTGGAATTTGGAGAAATTAGGAGGTAAGATCTAGGATCAGAGGACTATGAAATTAGATTTTGGGCTCCTATGCAGAGACCCATTTTCCCTAGGGTGAATATGTCCTTCAACAATGTTCATAACTCACTTTTGGAGCTAGGTACATATCAATATGCCCTTCTAAGATCTACCTAAAATTTATTGTTTGTCTTTGTGCTATCATTATATTCTACATTTCAAGCTTTTCATCACACAATTGTGTTCATTTAGTATTTTATTTTATCTCCCAAAAGTGCATTTTAGTAATATTTGTCATTAGAAAAAAAACAAGATATCTCCATAGAGTTGACTCACCTCAAGGTTGAAATTCAATTATATCCTTGGGAGATCTCTTTTTCTAATGAAACTAGGAAAAGTGAGGATGTCCTAGCTCATTATTTCATTTTGGTGAACCCCCAAATTTTCCTCACATAATTTTTCTATGTTTTAAGCAAACCAAGATCAAAATCTAACTCAAATAAAGCATGATGATTCTCCAACTTTGCCACAACAAAAACATGAAACCTCTATGGATATTATCGTTAGACCTCCTATTGTGATTAACTTGGATGATAATGATGAGATTGTTATGATGGATGAGGAAGATCATAATGAGTTGAATTTATTATTTAGACAAGAACAACTATGATGATCCTCCTAACAAGAGTGCATCACAACATGTTGAACCTGGTGATTGTCCTAATTTGGCACTCGTTGTTTCCCCTTTAGCTATTCATCTACCTTCTATATATGATGAACAAGATTAGGATGTAGACGAATTGATTTAGGTTGGCTCATGTGTCATACTAGCTCTATGTCTATTCATGCTCTATATGTGATTGCATGTACGTAATGTGATCCCCATATTGTATTGCATGGATTGTATTTATGTTTGTGAGCCTACTTTGGATGAGCCTTGTCACTTTATTGGTGCAAGGATACAAAGGAAGTGAATATATTGTGACATTCTTCTATCTGTCATAACTATTATATTTTCATTTGTCTTGTGTTTTCCTTTTGGGGATGATGCAAAGAGTTGAGACATTTAGGTCTATTCCATGTTGATCCAAAAGGCTTCTCCTTTTTATTTTCTCTCTATTTGTCATTCATCCTTTGTGTTCATTGTTCTGTGAGTTATTTGGGGAATGATGATGATTTTGAACTCGATTATATCATTGTAGCAAAGAAATACACTGACCACAAATCCATGGATCCCTTATGTGTTATCTTAGGATTGCATATGGAGGGAAAACTCCTTTTCATAATGTAGCTTTACTTGGAAACATATCATTGGCATAGGGATTTCCAAATAATCTCTCATATCTCTTTCATTTGTTGGAATTTATCATATTCTACTTTAAAGTAATTGCTCACAACATATTGTTTAGAAATTTCTTTAATGTGGGGGGAATTATGCCTCTCAATTTTTGCTTTCTTGATGATATGAACTTTATTCAAAGTGTGGTCTTCTTACTTCACATGATGTGTCTTCTTGTTGGTGACAGTGGGTTTGATGTCCTTCAAGAGTGTGACCTTTCTTGGCATATGACATTCCTCTTAGTGGTAATGCTATGGCTTGCATTCCCTAAGCTATGAATCTTTCATCTCTCTACTATTCCTCTCTTTATGGTGATATCATGCATGATGTTCCCTAAAGTGAGACCTCTCATGAACTAAGAAAAACCCCATTGACTATCCCAAACAAAAAAGTTTGGCCACCAAGCATAACACAACTTGCTTTGTGGTGTCATTATTTCATGAGTGTCTAGCATAATACAACTTTCTAGCCTTGTGGTTATCGTATGTGTCACCTTATCAAATTTATCGAGGATTATAACTTTGGTATGGTTATGGGTACACACCTAGTGTATATTTGACTGCAATAGACCATTGTGCATTTCTTGTTTTTCCTATATTGGACTGCACTAGCCCTTGTGAGTGTATTTTTCATGGACACCTAGAATAACACAACTTGCTTTCCTTTGGAGCCATGTTAGCATGTTTTATGGACTTGGCATAACACAACTTGCTAGTTCATCTTTTCTTTACATAAATTTTGACATTTTATGATGGTGTATCTTGTGTTGCTACTGCATGTGTATGTCTCATTGTGCCTTTGTTGTTTTTCTGTGGGGTATTTGATCCTATGGTATTGATCATACCCCTCAATATTTGTCATCTCATCTTTCTAAAAATTGTAGAATTAGACATCTTTTGACTTATTTGTCTACTTTAGTGTGTGTTTGAGCATGTTCTCACACTCTCACTAAAGTGGGGCCTAAATGTAATGTAGAAAAACATACTCCTTTACATTTTCACAATATGTTTGCATCCCCTTAACTAATTAGAATTAATTAAGCTTCTAATTTCCTAAATTATGCATTCCTAAGCCTTATTATTCTGATTTTCTGAAAGGGAAACTGACATTGAACAAATGTTAACATTAATTTAAACACCTTGGAAAGTGTGTGTCCTAGATTTAGGTCCTAAGACCCATTCACCCAAGGGTGAATGGGTTTTCCTTAAGTCCTAGGTCCCAATTTTTAATTTGTTTTTGGAATAATTTTAATGATTCAAATTAAAGTATCTGACTTATGGAATCTAATTTTGGGGAAATTAGATAAACACCTATAAATACATAGTTATTTTATCAATTCAAACCTAGAAGAAGAAGTAAGACACACTATCAAGAGTTCATAGGAGAAAATATTATTATCGAGAGCATTGAAGATAAATTTTACCTGCCATCTACAGTAGCAATCAAGATCATAACGTCATGTCAAGATTCATTTGTGTTCATATTGTGTATTAGAGATAACATTGTGATGTAGGTTTCAAGCATTCAAGTGTCAAATAAATCAATCATTCAATCCAATTCAAGAAAGATCCAATCCTTAGAGAGATGTGCTAGAATTTAGTCCGTCTAAGGGCAACCATTAATGGTTTGGTGAGTTGTGATATATAATTTTTCATTCATCAAATTTCTCTCATTTGCAATTATTTCATTATCAAGGTTTAATTACCAAACTGAGATTTGACCACTTGGAAAACTACTATTCACCCAAAAACAAACATTTCTCACTCTCTTCAAGTATGTGTAGATTTGCAAGTGAAGAAGGAATAAAATTGGATCATAAGAGCAATTTTTTAGAGTTGTCAAAGTTGTCATCAAAGTTGTCAAGCCACAAAAACTCATCTACATAATTTATTTGTAACTTTCTAATAGTGGAATCTGGAGAAATCAAGAGTTAAGATCTAGGATTAGAGGATTGTGAAATTAGATTTTGGACCCCAATATAGAGGCCCATTCACCCTAGGGTGAATCTTTCATTCAGTAGTGTTCAAAACCTACTTTTGGAGCCAGGTACATATCAGTCTTCCCTTCTCATATTTTCCTAAAATTTATTGTTTCTATTTGTGCTATCCTTATATTTTGCATTTCAAGTTTTTCATCACACAATTGAGTTCATTTAGTATTTTATTTTTATCTCAAAAAGTTAATTTCATTCATTTTTTTCATTAGAAAAACAAGATCTCTCAATAGAGTTGACTCACCTCGAGGTTGAAATTCAATTCTATCCTTGGGAGATCTCTTTCTCTAATGAAACTAGGAAAAGTGAGGATGTCCTAGGTCATCATTTCAATTTTGTGAACACCCAATTTTCTTCTAGATTGTTTTCAATGTTTCAGTAGATTGCACTTTTCTTGCAAAAGTGTGAGTTAGACCTCTGATTAAGGAAGAACTGGTTTTATTAGGGATCTATCTATATGGAACACTAAGTCATTATCTTTACGATTTCATAGCTTAATGTTTTCTCACACTATCCTTTATATTTTATTTGAAAACTTTATTAGTTTAGGAGGAAAAGAATCATCCAGACTATAATATTAGATGTTAAAATCTATTTTTTAGATCTAAAATCCAAAAATATACAAAGGGTTTCATATCAATGCTAGATCTTTCAAACCCCTATTATTCACAGTTCTAGCTAAGTAGTTGTAAGGACCCTTTTGAAAAATCATTATATTAAACCACCAGGTCATTTTCATCAAAGTAAAAACTTAACTAACGAAGCCTTGGGATTATCCTTTTGATTTTTCCTAGGTTACATTTACATTCATTAGATACCGAACACTTGATGTTTTTTTAATGATGTACAAAAACACTCATCAATAGGTATTGTACAAACATTATCCTCATATAACAACCAAGGAATGTCTAGGACATTAGATGAGATTTAATGACACATTATTTATGAAGTTGGTAAGGACGAAACAAGGGGACAAAATTGAAAGAATATTTGTGGATTCATAGAGTTTGATCAACTATTATTGATATTGGTACATCCAATTTCCAAAGTTCACCTATATTAGAGTAGAAAGATTCTTGGGTTATCCTTACATGCTACCTTATTACTTGATGAATAAAATATTACTGTTGAAATTTTCAAGAAAATTAATAGAATCTTATGATTCTTTTCTTCAAGCTCATAAGAAAGAACAAATTAGTTTCCCCACATATATGGGAAGGTATAAATGTAATTCAACAAATATTTCTTGGTTAACAAAAAATGAATTATAAATGTATGGATTGTGAGCGTTTGAATTGGAAAGGTCCAAATATGACCCATCAAGGAGGCTTGCTAGAAAAATTTAATAGGATATTCACCCATGAACCTCATCTAAAAGATTACTGGAATGACTATGCAAATGAACACGAGGTAAGGAAGATGTCATAACAAAGGTCGGCCTTAGATCAAATAAAAACTCTAGGAACACATAATGTTCAACTCTAGTTAAAAGAGGATGGTAGGAATGTGTTGAATATGATGTATGAAACTAAGAGGATCTTTGATCAACCTATTCAAGACTCTAACTTGAAAGAGATAAAAATAAATCAATATATGATATAAAAAATAATATTATAATATATACTCAGATATGGATTTGTAGGTATACCCAAAGGCTAATGTCAATGAGAGTGGTGACTAATTACATAAAAGGATAGAAAGAGAAAGAAAAAAGTTACAAATAAATAGGTTATGATTATTTCATGAGTAAGAAGAGAAATATTATGTAAACTTGGGCTATTAAGATAAATAAGAAAGGACTACTGAGACACCAAGCCAATGAGTTTTAGTAACAATTCAACTAGAGGATCCCAATCGGGAGGTAAGGGTAGTTCCAACCAATTTACTCAATGGACCTCAAAGAAAAAATATAGATGCTTCATCATCATCAATATTAACCCAACCATAACTTATATCTCCAAAGGAGACATTTTGAAGACAATAGGTATATGCCAAAATGATAAGGTCAATTGTCCAATTACTTGTAGCTATAAAATTCACTTCCCCTCCTTTAGCAATGACTCATGTAATGAGATATACTATGTGATAAATATACTCACTTGGTAAATAACATAGATAAATGGAAATAGATAAGATATTGAAATAAAAGGAGAGGTTTGATAAATGTATAAAGAAGTTTCAGGAGAAGAAACAACATGAAACAATACCTCTACCTATATCATCACTTGCACATGAACATGGAGAATACAATTTTCCTAGTGTTATTCCAAAAGACCTAGAGGATATAATTTATTCACCTATTGTAGGAGAAGAAAATGATCCAAAAATTGGAGGAAGGGTGATGGAAGGACCGAAATATGAAATATACTTGGATCAACATGAACAAGAAATGAATGGGCCATGTGATCTTATTTATCTTGAAATAAGGGAGGAAGAACTACAACATGAAGAACCAAGGGATGTTGATATGGTCTAAGGCCAATCTCAACACCCAAATAGTAATGTTGATAATACAAAATAGAATCTAGTAGAGTCTGAATAGGATGAGAGATCAACAAAAGATAAATCTTCTTTACCCACTTAAGCTACAAATGAGGGATATTGGGATACTGAAAAGATTCATGCTCTATAATCTCATGAATGGGCCTTATGTGAATATGAGTTTAAGAAAATAGGTGAGGGTAAATTAGAAGAGAAAAAGGATGTAGAAGAGAAGGAGACTAGTGAAATATCTCCTTAGTGATAAGTCAACATAAAAGAAGTCCCTAAAAATGAAGATAAGAGAGATAGGAAAAATATACATAAATGAGAAAATTTTGAGGTGAGGTAAGATGCATTAATGAGGAAAGGTCCTACAAAATCAATAATGACTGAGGATATACTTAATTGGTTGGCTGAGCAAATACAACTACCAATGTAGGTACAATTAGTACCTATAGAATTTAAGAGAATAATGTGAGAGGTGGAAAACCCTAATCCTAAGGCCAAGGAAAATGTTAGGTATATAATAAGAAGAAGTGTAGATGGAGAGAATATTGTATAGGTTGATATGCCTATAGGAGAAAATAATAGGCATGAGGCCATTATTCAGGATTACCATGTGTCAACCATTAACCTGGGGTATGTATCAAAGGGGTATGGTATTAAAGAAATGAGAATAAATGTGGAAATAATTACTATCCATATGAAGAAATATAATCATATAAATGGGGAATCAAAAGAGAAAATAGATCAAACTCAACACTTTCTTAGAGTAGTGGCTCAATTGACCCAATCCCTACATAAATGCCTAAAATTCTAGTAATAACATCTAAGGAACAAGTGAATTCAATTGAAAGTGTGAAGCATAAATAAATTTTTCTTGATTAATGGATGGGGGATGTATTGAAGCAAGGTGAATAAGTTATAAAAGAAACCATCAAGAAATACAAGGAAGGGTGAAATTGTTTTAGAAAGATTAGAAAATTAATGGATAATTGCAATGATCACTTGGAGAAAAATGATATAGAATTGAAGAGGATGGTGATCATTAAGAAGATGGAGGACCAAAAATTATTACAAGAAAAAATGAAAATAAAGGAAGACATCCTAAAAATAAATACTTGGGGACTATAGTTGAATTGGGAAAAGGCTTCTCGATAATTATAAAAAGAAGAAATAGAAAAACTCATCAAAAGGATTGAAAAGATATTGGATAGATATTTGGGTATCATTGATTCCCTCACTCAATAAGTAAGTGATTAGATAACCTAGGTACTGAAGGGAGATGGAGAAGTAAAAATCTTCAAGCCCATAATGAATGAAATATCTAGTGATTCTATTTTATGGTTAAATAAATAATGAATAGAGAATGTGATCAAAACCTAGAATTTGATTATAAGATATGAGATTGAAATGAGTTAAATAAATAAGTATTTTAAAAATATTTTTGAGCTATATGCATAGAATTTTAGATTGAGGCTCTCACAAAACATTCCTCAGGAATATATAAATAAGGTTCTACTAGCATTCAATGAATACAGGTTCAAAAATGAGAAGATGTGCTTGTTGAAGAAGCAACATAAAGTGAATTATTAGTTTTTATATCCTAAGTTTTTCATGATGAGTAATTTTAATGACTTAGTTTTTGCTAAATTTCCAAGGGATGTTGGAAGAAAGCGTAAGGAAAAGACCCAAATATAGATCTAGTAGCAGAAATTTTTCCTTATGCCATAACTTATGCATCTAGTAGTGAGTATTTTTCCCTATGCCAAAAGTGGATCAAATTTTAAAATTATAAGAGAAAGGGAGATTAAGGATAAAGGTAGAAGATAAGTTTTCCCTATTATTTTAAAAAGAAGAAGCTAAAATTTAAGAAATGCTACCAAAATTGTGTCAACCATAGAGACACATGATTGATATCTGAATTTTTTGAAAGTTGGTGAAATATCAATAATGATGTTGAAGTTGGAAAAATCAACTCCACGTTTCCCAAGGATCACTTGCAATCAAACACCTATCATAGAAAGAGAAAATAACAAAGCTATAGAGGCCAAGAGCTATTGATCCAAAAAATTTATGAATCATTATGAATTCACATCTGAATGATTATACAATAGAATCCTTATAAAATGATACCTAACCTAGAAATCCAGGGTGAGGATAAAACAAGATCATGGCATGTTTCCTCATCCTATGACATGAGAAATAAAAAAGAACATGACCTAAGTAAGCTTAAGTAATTAGAGGAAAATGAACCTAATAATTAAATAAATAATTAATTAGGCAATACCTTTTACTCTAATACCCCCCTTAAGTGAAACATAGGGAGAAGCTCAAACCTCTAAAGACGAATGCATGATGCGTTCTGAAAAACAAGACCTAGTGAAGTTCCAATGTACAAACAAAAGATCTCTTAGAATTGGATAACTATGAGAAAAAACAATGGGATAAAACTCCTCTCCAAAAGAGACAAATACAAGTGAAGGACTAAAGAAGCCTCCAAAGAAGAGTTGTCCCAAAAGATAGAAACAAAGGATGAACATGAGGAATACCATTGAAGCATGAATAAGCTATAAACACCATCAAAGAATGACTAATATGATGCTGAAAGAAGAACCTCCTCTAAAATAGATGATGATTAGGATCAAGAAGACAAGAATCTGCATGAGTGACCCCAACTATACTACTTGAATCAAATGTCAAATAAAGGAAAAAAATCTAGAACTCAAAGATACATATGTAACATGTACCAAAAGTTTAAAGAACTGATCAAATAAAAATGGAAGGTCACTTGAAAAAATAGGAATGCAAGAGTACCCATATGGTAAATGCTCCATCTCACTAAAATTATTGGTTAATCATCCACTGATGTATACTACACATCCACCTAGTACATAGGAACAAATACTAGATACATATCTCACTCCAACGTGAAACCAAGGAAGCATAAGCATTAGCACCAACAATAGAAACCCCCCATAATGTTGAGAAGGGAAAGGCATGATAGGTATGCTAAAATTGTGTGCAATAATGTAGAGCACGAAGAAGAACAAAGAACATATAAATGTGCAAACATGAAAGTACTCAAACAAATTATGATTTAAAGAAATCCTTAACTACACAAAAATATATAGGAAGAGTGATTTATGCTCATTATGTCACTAATCCACATTGATACATGTGGGAATATAAACATACTTGCATATTATTTTGAAATATACTTTACCTATAGCTCCACATGTGTAGAAATGAAAAACATGAAATATTTTAAGCTCCATGAGAAATGATATTTTGTATGTGAATGGAATAGTAAACATGGTCATTGCATTAGCCCCAATGGCTCAACTTTCAAGTGGTTGAAACATGATTCTAGAAAGGTTGTTACTCTACTAATTGAAGTAGCCATATTTTCCTCATTAAATGTCTCCCTGTAGCTTCTTTTATCTACTAACATACCTTTGTGGAAACATATTTCGCAAAATTTGAAGTGGTTTTGTTTCCATGGAAAATAAATAAATTATGCGGTTATAAAAATGTAATATTTTTGACTTGGTTACAAATATTAGTTCCACTTTGTTACATTGATAACCAACTATTGTGAAAGAAAAATTATTATAACAATTTAAGCATATACAAAAATGGATTAGTCATTAGATATAGAATTAATCACACTCCACATAAGTATTCTCAAACAAATTTTATAAAATAAATAATAGAAATAATATTTTTCAATAAGACTCATCACAAGCATAAACCTTAATTTTCCAATAGTTGTAACTTTTTCATATGTATATAATGTAGAGATATTTTTTTTATTTATCAAATTATATTTTTCACAATAGAAAATATTTTACCTTGAAAATTGATGATTGTGAATGCATATTGAATGTCTATAAATGCAAATACATAAAAATTAGTCACACAAAAAGTGTATCAAGTAAACTTATAAATACTAGAAAAATAGGTGGGAGTTAGCACAAAGTACTTTTTTTGGTTAATTAGACATAGTGCAAGATTGATCTCACATGTTGGAGGATTTAATTAAGAAATACAAGTGCTAATATCAATCTTGCATTTGAATGTATGGTATTTTATATAGACATAGGTGTAATAGAAGGTTGATCATGCCAAATGTATCATATGAGTGTAGTTATGAATAAGATACCTAGTTAAATATATGGTAATTATTTTAAATTGAGAAAGTGAATAATTGGGAAATATCCCCAAATTTGTGAAAGAATATCATTGCTTAAATTTAATTATATTAATCCATTCCTTCAAAAAATGACAAGAAATAAATTTGAATTGGTGTGAAAATGAAAATTTTATGTGTGATCCATGGGATCTTGTAAAAATTAGGAAAGGTTTACAATGAGTATATTTTTTCATACATTATAAAAAAATTATTTCTATGATCATGAGAAGTTGTAGGAGACTCGTATAATGATTTTTTCTATAGAAATAGTGATAATGGTAATGTTAGATCTAGTGCAGAAACTATAGAATGACATGATATATTGGGAACTAACATGCCATGTGATCATAATTATTTTGAGAAAGATGATTAATATATGTATCAATATCTATAAATATCAACAAAATTTTCAAGGTTTCATTAAAGATAGGATATTCCCCCATCAATTGATTGAATCCATCATATATAAGGAATTCAAGGAGAAGAGAAAAATAATGCATGAAATATAAATATAATCTAGTAATTAGATAAGTATAATTAGTATTTGTTGCATAGAAAGTTTCTTTTGCACCAAAATATTGACCTATTATTAATGCTTGATAGAACCACTAGAGTTAATAAATCCATGAGAGGCGGTTAAGCCATGTCACAAACCCAAGCGTTGTGTTGCACAACACAAGGAGACCAAGGGAACACAACATGAAACAATTCCCCTCAAATGTAGGTGAGAAGTTCAAACCTGTGACCCAGGCTTTGATACCAATTGTTGCACAGATGGTTGTTGTTACACCAAAAGATCAACCTATTAATGGCGGATACAACTACTAGAGCTAATGAATCTACGAAAGGTGATTAAGCTATTTTATGAACACGAGTGCTACACTTCACAATACAAGGAGACCAAGGATGCACACCTTGGAACAAGATAATCAATCCTTTATATAAAAATGATATAAAATATGTCAAATAAAAAGTATGGTAACAACATGGGCTAGATATAAAGATGAATGGATATAAAATTTGTGTTAAAAATAGACATATGAAGTTATTTATGTGACCCTTAATTGATAGAAATAACTATGTAATTATATATAACATTTAGCTAGGAATATTTCCCTATTGTGGCATCAAAGAGCATAAGCCCAAAATGGTCAAGGCAAGGGAATAAATCCCTAGTAGTGAGATGGGTTTAGGTGCATGACATACTTGGCACTACCAACTAACCAATAATATGGGAAATTTTATGGTGTCACTAACGTAACTCCAACAACATGATCACACAAAAAATTGGGAAAGTGATGATAATCCATAGCATGAAATAATAGTGGCATAGATCAATAAGTGAAGAATATAAGAACAATATACTATTTTTACTAGCTCTCATTTTCTATATGTATCATGATAACTAGAAATAGGTAAGAAAAAAGTAATATATATGAGTAAGGTGCAAGAGTATTAGTGCGTATAAATTCATTTCACCATTATTATGAGAAAAATGATAATATATCTCTCAAGTTATGAAAAGCAGTGTAATCCCATGTAATGATAAGGTATTGAAATGAAAAAAGAACTATTTAAAGACATGATAAAGATTATAAGAAGAAACATGGGAATATGACAATGATTGTTAGCATAGGATGTAAACATGTAATTGATAATAACATAAGATAAGCATTATAGAAAATGATAAGAATCATATAAGATTATAAGCATAATAAGGATCATAAAAAATGAGTTTCAATCATGATAAGAATTAGAAACATGAAATACTTGAAGTAATAGGATAATTATAAATTTATCCATATCATATTCATGTAGGATAAGGGATACAATGATATAATAAATCATGTAATAAAATTTCATAATACAAAAAATATGAAAACCTAAGGTGGTAAACATATAAGGTTAGAGGACATAGGAGTCAAAGAAAACATGTAGGAAAACCCAACAAGATAATAAAAGAGTAATGCAAGAAAGATGCTCACCAAGTAAAAAGAAAAAAATAATTAAATATAGGAGGTGATATTTAAGACTAGTGAATTCAATGGACATGGCATAATCAAGGGGTCTAAAGTGTTAGGAAACACAAGGTAAATAGGAAAATAAGTAAGGGTGATGAAAACATACATTGAATAAGAAAAAGGAAAAAGTATAAATGATAGCAATAAAAAGGAAGAAGTAGTGTTAAATACAAAACATATGTTGTGTTTTGTTCAAATCCACATGTGCCAACATTTAACACTAAATGTGTCTTTCAATTATACAACCATGAACAAAAAATATGAAAACATAAATCTAATTAAATAAACAAAAAGAAAAAAAAATGTACATGTAAATAAGAAGAGGTCCATAAATAATGATATATGAGTAATAAATTCACTCATCAACATGTGTATAAAGTGGTTTATCTTTTATCTCATCTATGGCCTAAATATAGTGTCCATCATGGACAAGAAGACCAATTTATTGATCCACATGATTTCTATTCATGTAATTCTCATTGTTAAATGAGGGAGTTTTGGGCTCATTAGTATGCTTAAAGTTTTTATTTTCTTTTTATATAATTTTTTAATTTACATTTGAATAAATTTATTCTATCACCAGAAAATCCACACATATGATGAGATGAGTAAAAATATACAGTCTTTCATATTTTTACAAGAGTAATGTAATGAGACTATGTTTCATTAGTTGTTCTTGTTACACCCCATTGTGTTATTACCTATTTACTATTACTTGATTAGTTAAAATTATTTAATACATGATTATGTTTTGTATATTTTGATGGAAAATGTGATGAATGAATGTGCTATGCAATATGATACTTTAAATTAATTGAAGATGAAAATATTTGATGCATATGAATGTAATGTTATTGGTTGACTACTGTTGTGATGCACTAAGTTGGATGCAACAAAAGAATCAAGCATCTGGAAGAAAGGGGGAGTATCACTCAAGAAAAGAGTTTGATTTGGCAACCCTTAAAATGCCCATTTGAGCTATCACACACTCACATCCTAGTTTGGTCAAGTTGAGTCAAGTTAGTTTGGGAATTGGTAAGTAAACCTTCGTTCATAGTTTGGAGATGATTTGTTATGGTTTTAGTTTTGGTCTTTAATTTCGTGATTGTTTCTTTGTTAAGATTGTGTGACTAAATCTTTGTATTAAGTATAATTTATTCTTCGTTTATTTTATAATTATGTAAATTAATCGATGAGTATATACATAGAATGTATATATGTATATATGTATGTGATTGTAATAACTCGTACATGTGAGTATATACATATATGAGTATACGTAGGTAGAAGTAGTTACACATACTCATGTGTAGATATATCATATGCATGAGAATATCAAGTGGACATATAAGACATATATATACAATTTATATATATATACCGATTGATGAATATATAAATATATGTGTTTATTATGATATTAAATAATGATATATGTATATAATATATATATATATATATATATATATGAGTACATTCATGTATACGTATATACATAATATTAATATATCTAATTGTTAACACATTTAAATATCAATCAATGATTTTAATATGCATATATATATTATAATGTTAAAATTATAACACACACACACACACACACACACACACATATATACATATTAATATATATAATGCAGCTTATATATATATTAAATGTTAGATAAACTCAACTTAAGTGAATATATAATGCGAGCCATATAATGGTGAGTGGATTGTATAAAATCTAGTGGCTTAATAGTTATATGCTACATATATATTGAGCATGAAGACTCACACATACATGAGAATAAGTATTACTATTAATGCATTGAATGTGGAATGTTTATTAATGCAAAAGTAAGGAGATGCATTCTATTGTAAAGTTGCTAATTATATGGGAAACCAACACATAGGCTTGAATAGAACATGAGACTTTTCCAAAAGCCACGAGATGGCCCAAGCTTGGAAGAAGTTGATTTAGTCTACAAATATGAAACCTCTAGGTAAACATTTATGTGCTTTGACTTAGTAAAATAGCAATTGTTGTCAATTAAAAGGGAAACTCAACCATATTAGAGAGACTAGAAATGCAAGGATTATTTATCTTTTGGAATCTTAACTATTTGAGTAGCTACATTTCACTTCAATTAGCCTAGTCGACTCATTTAGAGGATAAGTTAGTTTTTTTGTTAAGCGGTGGCAGTTGGAAGGGAAAAGGTGGTAGATTGTAGAGCTATTTTGAAGCAATAAGTTTCTCAGATTTTAGTATAAGTAGAGGCAACTTATTAGCCTTTTGGTCATTCATTTGTTATCATTCTTTTGAAGTTCATTGTTGTAGTTTTTTTGTCTAAATTAGTTGTTGAGTGGATTAGTGAGAAAGAGAGATTTTTTTTGTGAGTTTGTAGTTCGTTGAGAGTTTTTGATAAAGGATGGGACTGGATATAGTCTTATCATAGAAGGAGCATCGAGCGTAATTATGAGAATTGAGCTTTGGAAGCAACATCTTCATTGGAAGCTATAATTCCAAGCATGTTAATTTTACTTCTCTATTATTTTATGTTGAAATTGCATTTGTTTATGAATACAAGTGTTTGAGGAAAAGATGAATTATATGATAGGATTGCTTGAACTTTGGTTATTTCTTATTTGGGTGAGCTTGCATGATCTTTGGTGAATTTTTATTTTGGTGAAACCATGATGGTTGATACTTTTATTTATATATCTATTCCTTATGATTGGAAATTGTGTGGCTGTGTGTGCTAAATGAGATAATCATAGTGTATTAGTCTAATACCTAGGTTATCATAGAATGTAGTATGCTTGCATAATGTATGAAATATGAGAAATGATATTATCTTGAATTACTATGTTGAAAATATTAGTTTGAAATATTATATGTACATCTATGGTTAGTTTGGTTGATCCTAGGGTTAGGATAATCTATGGATGGGAGTAACCTAGTGGTCAGCTAGTTAAGTCATCACCTTTTAGGTTGAAATTATATTATGATTGAGAAGAGTATGAATGGTCATATACCAAATCAAGCTAATGGGTGGGTGAACATATGCCATCACTTTTGAGCGAATAATTTTATATACTAAATCTTTGGCCAAAGAATTGTAAGTAGCTAATGATTACACTTTTCAATTCATTGTGAGGCAAGTTTACATAATTAAGCTAGGAATTTCATGCATGTAGGTTGTAGAAAATTTATGTTAGCTTTAGTTATATAGGGCACAACACCATGTTTAGGAAAGCTAGTTTTATGAGGTTACCAGACCAGTCTCTTCATCGAAGGGTAGGGCCATCTTACCCAATAGGTAGATGTGTGGGGGACCATATTAAGTCTATGGTTGGTATAAAAGCACTTGTGTGATACTCTCCCTTAAATAGTTGGGAGTCAAAATTTGAGGATGTATGCCAACAAGGACATTTGGACCAACTATACTCTATTTTAGTAAAACTTGTGGAAGCTATGTATGTATTCATGTATCTCTATCTTTATGGAATTGTAATTGGAATGTTATCTTTACATGGGATTATGTAATATGAAATCATTACTTGGGATTATGTAATGTTTCCTTATGAATACAATGGGAGTTTGAAATAGGATTATTTTGAATGTACATCTTGTTATTGAAATAGAAAATAATTTTTTTAATGTTTTTCATTGAACTATTCACATGTGGGTCAAAACATAGGTAAAATCAAATGGTAGAGCATTAGGCATGTTACAACTGGTATCAGAGCTATCAAATTTTGCTCTAGAACCTATGAGCTCATTATGTTATCATCCAACATTATGTGAATCTAATGTTTGGACTTCTTGTGCTAGAATGGTGCATCTCGATATTTCTACAAGGAATTTAGTAATCATAAATGAGCATCACCTCAATGCCAAGAAAGAAAAGGAAGCCATTATTAGAACCATTAAAGGAACTAATTATGAAAATGTGATATGGCTTAGTGATACTAAAACTATTAGCCATGCCTTATCCCGTGTCAGCCAAGAAAGAAAGAGGATGTGTGAGGTGACTAACTTTATACCTTCTATCTCTCCCACAAAGTTGGATTTCATACCACTTTCCAAGGATATGCCCTTAGAGTGGAGAGTTATTCCTTCCATGATTTTTAGGGACCCTCATGTTCTTCCATTATAAAAAATTAATGTAATTTCCTCTAGTGGCAAGTTAGAGGGATATGTCCCCCAAAATTATGTATCTAAGAGCAAGTCTAAAGGCTATACACCCTTCGACAATGTATTTAAACAAAAAATAGAGGGATATGTCCCACTTAGCTATGTTTCAAAAAGTGAATCTGAGGGATATTCTCCCCTAGACTATTTGAAGTCACTTTATGTAAATACAAGGATATTTGGAATCCTTTGATCTTAATAAAAAAATTGATTTGGTAAAAAATGTGCAAAACTCTTTATGAATGAATACTTGTTTTTGAAATGTTTTAGAATGCTAAATAAAGTCTTCCTAGGATCTAATTGAAATGAAACCTATACGTGGAAAACTTCATGTCAAAATGGTTAAAACAAGAACCAACCTTGGTGGTAGCCATGAGGTAGGCCAAGGTGTAGAAAACTTTGAGGCTAAATTGGATCAAATTTTGGCTATGATGAATGATACTAGAGAAAGAATTGGATAACTCGAGCAAGAGGTAAGAGGAATAGAAAGGAAAGAATAGGAAGTTCCTAATGGAGAAGGAGGAGAAAATTCCCATGATCATTTATAGTCAAGTGATCATGAAAATGATGAATTCCAATATAGGCCTAATGGAAGCAAGGGGAAACAAGTAGAAAATGAATTATCAAGAGATATGAGGAAGGTCACCCCTCCTAAGTTTGAGGGAACCACTACTGGGGATGTAGCTGAAGCATGGCTCATAGAAATGGAGAAATATTTTGAGATAATAAATTACTCTGAAATAACTAAGGCTGTCTAGGGAGCCTTTTTGCTAGCCAGTGAAGTATCCACATGGTGGATGAAAAGAAAGATGGAGCTTGGGTTAAGTTTCTTAAGTCTCACTTGGGATGAATTCATGGAATTTTTTTGAAAGAAATGGCTACCTTTTCTTTATTATGATTAGAAGGTTATTGCTTTTTATAATTTGTGGCAAGGAGAATCCTTAGTAATTTAGTATTGGGATAAATTCACTCATTTCCTAAAGTACGCACTAATGTACCAAAAGGATGAGCAGTTTTGCATTAGGAAGTTCATCATATGACTTAACACCAAAATTGGAGGAGAAGTAGACATGCGGGTAAAACCACAAAGCTGTGTCACATTTTATAAAGGAAACAAGGAAACAACCAACACCGATCCAATTTTTCAACTTGAATTACTAAAAAGTGGCATATATGTTTTGAACCTTGAAATGATCTAAACTAGTAAAATATGTATTTTTTAGTACATTTTATGTTTTTAATTTAAAAAAAAACTTAAAAAATTATTTTAAACTATTTTTTAATAAATTAGCACTATAGTTTAGTTGCTCATAAAATCTTGAAAAATGAAGTTGCATGAGGCGTCAAACTTTTTATAGTAATTTTTTTTTCTTTAAAATATTTTGTGTGTATTTATAACTTGAAACTTTAGTGCATGCATATTTTTTTTTCCAATTTTGATAAATATATATTTTAAAATGTGTGTGAATCAAAAAAAATTGTTTCCATTGGACATCAAATTTCATATTAAATATTTATCTAAAATGGAAAAAAAATTATACCATCTTGAAATAGATTCTTTTATCTAGTGCATCATATTTTTTAATTTTTTTTTAATAAGTTTTAGGATTTTTCCTTGGCATGGTAATCAACCTAATATTTTGTGCTAATAACCTACTTTTAGTAAAAATAAAAAATAAAATATGAATAATAATCAAACTATTAAAATAAATATATTTTTGAAAACTACACTTATGGATCTACAAAAGGATATTTTTATATTATTTAAAAAATGTTATTTACATTAGTAGGAGTTATTGAAACTTCAAGTTTTTCAAATAATTTTATTTTTTTGTTAATTGGACTCAAAGTGGTGCTCCATATATTTTTAGCCAACAATTTTAGTTGAAAAAGTTATGGAAGTATCTAACTTAGCTAGAATGAATCTTACTAGATCATATGTTTGACCAAAATTTTTTTAGTTAGAAATACTTAAATTTATTTGTGCTGATAAGTTGGTTGAAAGTGTCACACAACTTTGTGGTTTTACCCATGTATGATCCTACTACTATGGACATGGTATATGAGAAAGGTATTAAAGAAGAGTAGAGGCTTAAATCTATCTCTAAGTGTCATGAAAAGAATTGAAAAAAGTTTAATTGGTCACAAGCTAATCAAAATTTCAAGAAGCCAAGTGATGGGTAGGATTTTCAAAGGAAAGCAGGCAACAAATTCCATAATAATTGGAATGAATCTAGAAGATACCATAGGGGAAATAACAACAACATCAACCACAACAAGAATGAAGGTATTTATCGGAAACTAGTAATGAGGCAAGGGTCATTCAAAGGATTTTTCACATGTGGAGGAGATCACTATACAAGTTAGTGCCCCAACAAACCACCAAGGACACAACCACATGGAAATCCTCTACCTCCTTAATAAGGAATGTTCCAATAGAAGATTGATGTGGCACTAGACAATCAACAGGAAGAGTATCAAATTACTACCATTGAAATTCTAGGTACTTTGTTTGGTACACCTATTCCAATTCTAATTGATATTGATGCAACATAAAATTTTGTTTCTCCAAGTATATCTAGTAAATTTTTTAGAGAATTTGGCCATATGGAAAAGTCTTGGATTGTTGAATATGCAAACCAAATAAGAGCTAAGATGGTGCAATGTTTATTTGAATCAAGGGTTGAATTTCCAAGTTTCTCTATGGAAGTAAATTTTCATGTAGCCCCCCCTGGTTCATATAATGTCATATTAGGAATGAATTGGCTATGGAAGAATAGAGCCAGAGTAGATTTTCATGATAAAACTATAGAATATTTAGATGATATTGGGAACTAGGTATTCTTGCAAGAGATGCTTAGAGAATTCAATTGGTGACAAATCTTTGCCATAAAAATGCATAGAGCTAAGAACAAGGGATGCCAACTTTTTGTTGTGAAAATGTAAAACTTGAAGAATGTAATGAGTTCATCTCTCAAGATGACACATTGTACTATGGACCCCAAGATCTTCAAGAAACTAAGGATGGCAAGATGGTGTAATCAAGAAAATGGGATATGGAGAAATATCCTATCCTAAGATACTTTGTGAATATTTTTTCCAAATGAATTACCTAGATTACCTCCCAAAAGAATGTTTGATTTCTCCATTGATATTATTCTAGGGTTGGATCCTATATCAAAAGTTCCATATAGGATGACCACAATGGATTTAATGGAGCTAAAATCTCAATTGGAGGAGTTATTATCCAAAGGTTTGATTAGACCTAGCTTTTCACCTCAAGGAGCACCAGTGATCTTCGTGAAGAAGAATGATGGTACACTATGCTTATGTATTGATTATCACTTGCTTAACAAGCCAACAATAAATATCAGGTACCTTTGACCACATATCAATGATATCTTTGATTAGATGTGAGGAATGAGTATGTTTTCAAAAACTGATCTACATTTAGTATATCATCAATCGAGGATCAATGATGAAGATATATTCAAAACAACATTTAGGACTAGGTATGATCATTATAAGCTCACAATCCTACCTTTTAGATTGATGAAGCACCTATAGCATTCATGAACTTGTTTAATAATATATTTAGAGACTATTTAGACAAGTTCATGTTGGTCTTCTTGGATGATATTCTTATCTACTCTAAGAATGAAGTAGAACATCTTTATATATAGGGATTATTCTCCAATGTTTGTAAGAGAATAAGATTTATGGAACAATATTCAAATGTACCCTCTTTCAGAAGGAATTGAAGTACCTAGGTCATGTGATCTTAGCTAATGGGATTGCAGTTGATCCAATGAAAATTAAAGTAGTGCTTGAATGGCTAATGCCAAAGAATGTGTTGAAAGTTAGAAGCTTTATGGGTTTGGATGGTTATTATTGAAAGTTTGTAGAAAAAATTTCTAGAATAGATTTTTCCATTACTTCATTGCAGAGAAAAGGGAAGAATTTTGAATGGTTTGAGAAATGTCAAGTGACATTTGACCAACTCAAGGAGAAGTTAATTGCAAATTCAATTCTAAAAATACTAGATCTTGATGGTGATTTTATTATCATGGATGCTTTAGGGGAAGGTTTAGAAAGAGTATTAATTCAAGATGAGTGATTCATAGCCTATGAGTTTACGAAGCTGAAGCCTTATGAGAAAAACTATGCTTCACATGATTTGGAATTAGTAGCAACTATCCATGCATTGTAGATGTGGAGACAATATCTGTTGGGGAAAACTTTTGAACTTAAGACCAATCATCATGGTCTAAATTATTTGTTTACCCAACCAAATCTAAATGCATGAAAAAGGAGATGGCTAGAATTGATATCTAATAATGATTTTACTATCAACTATATCAAGGGAAAGGAAAATTGAGTTACAGATGCCCTAAGTCATAGGAGACATATCTCCTCAATGATATCAATTCAAACTAATTTCAAGGGTCAAGTGTTGTAGATATACAAGGGTGACGAGTACTACAGACAAGTCAAGCAAGCACTCGTAGACAATTCACAAGACCCAAGGTATGAATGATTTCACTTTGAACCTGATGGTTTATTAAGGTTTAAGGGAAGAATCTATGTGCCTAACTCTGAGGAACTAAGGAATATAGTGTGGAAAGAATTTCATACCGCACCTTATTTTGGACATCTTAGAGTAACTAAATTGTTAGTTGATGTTAAGCCATTTTATTTCTAGAAAAAAATGAAAGGGGACATTGCAAGATTCATAGCAAGTTGCTTAGAATTTCTAAGGGTGAAGGAAAAATGTCATCACCCTGTAGGACTTTTGTATCCTCATGAAGTTCTAGAAAGAAAATGGTAAGTCACCAGCATGGATTTTGTGCAAGGCCTTCGAATGTCAAGGAATAAGCATAGTTCCATTCTATTAGTAGTAGATAAGCTTATGAAGGTGGCTCATTTTATTCTAGGGAATTTAATGGATGGATCTTTTGTTATAGCTCAAAATTTTATTCTAGAGGTATTTAGGTTGCATTGAATTACTTATAAGAAGATATTTTTGATAGGGATACTCATTTGAATTTTAGGTTTTGGAAAACCTTGTTTTCTTCACTTGGGATACACTTGAACATAAGTTTAGCATATCATCCAAAAATTGATGGATAAAATAAAAGGGTGAACCAAGTGCTAGAGGATCTACTGAGAATGTATTACATGGATCAACAATACAGGTGGAAAGATTACCTACTATTGGTAGAATTTACATATAACAACTCTTATCATTTTGAAATTAATATGGCTCCATTTGAACCATTGTATGATAGGAAGTGTCAAAATCCTATTAGTTGGGATAATCTAGAAGATATGATAAGTATTGGGTAGAAATGCTATATGAAATGGAGGAATAAGTTAGTATAATTAGGAAAATTCTAACTAAAGCTAATTATAGGTAGAAGAGTTATACATATTCAAAGTAAGTACCCAAACATTTCTTGATAGGAGAAAAAGTTTTGTTAAGAGTAAAACCTCACAAGAGTTCTTTTAAGTTTGGGAAGTCATTTGAAATAGCTCCATGTTATGTAGGTCCTTGTGAGGTTCTTGAAGAAGTTAACCTTGTATCTTACCGAATTTATTTTCCACCAACTCTTGAAAGGATACATAATGTCTTTCATGTGTTGTACCTTAAGAAGTACATGCCAAGGGATAACCATGTTATTGATTGGACTATTTTATAGGTACAATACCTAGGAGTGGTAACAATCTATCCTCTCAAAGTACTCAAAATGTGTAAGACTCGCCTATGGAATAGAGAGGTTCTGCAATGTAAGGTCTAGTGGTATCAGTATTCAAAATATTCTACCACTTGAGAGGACTACGCTAAGATGAAGAAAAAGTTACCTCATGTTTTTCTAGACTTTGAAAATTCTTAAAACAATGTTGATATGTTATGTTTTATGCTTAATGTTTGATACTTAAGATAATCAAGGACAATGATTCACAAGGAGGGAAATATGTTATGCCCCATTATGTTATTACCTATTTACTATTACTTGATGAGTTAAAATGATTCAATTCATGATTATGTTTTGTAAATTTTGATGGAAAATGTGATGAATGAATGTGCTATGAAGTATGATACTTTAAATGATTTGAAGATGAAAATATTTGATGCATATGAATATAATGTTATTGGATAACCAATTTTGTGATGCACTACATTGGATTTAGGAAATGAATCGAGCCTCTAGAAGAGAGGGGGAGTATCACTCAAGTGAATAGCTTGGTTTGGTAACCCTTAATATGCCTATTTGAGCTATAACACACTCACATCCTAGTTTGGTCAACTTGAGTCAAGTTAGTTTGGGAATCAGTAAGAAAATATTTGGTCATAGTTTAGGGATGATTTGTTATGGATTTGGTTTCATTCTTTAATTTCATGAGTGTTTCTTAGTTAGGATTATGTGACTAAATCTCTATATTAAGTATAAGTTCTTCATGTATTTTCTAATTATGTATTAATCGATGAGTATATACATAGAATGTATATATGTATATGATTATGAAAACTCATACATGTGAGTATATATGCACATGTGTATACATATGTAGGTAGAAGTACTTATGCATACTCATGTGTAGATATATAATATGCATGAGAATATCGAGTGGACATATATGGCATATATATACATTTTCTATACATCCATCAATCGATGAATATGTAAATATATTTGATTAGTATGATACTAAAATAATTATATATTTATATTATATATATATATATATATTCTAATATATGTATATGAGTATGCTAATAAATACATATATACATACATATTAATATATACATATATATAATTGTTAATATATTTAAATATCAATCAATGATTTTAATATGCATATATATTATAATTTTATAATTTTATCATATATATATATATATTTGGACACATAAATTGCACTCCTTTGGAGATAATACAATCTATGGTCTAATTTGGTTCTATTTTAGACACCTTTGCATCAATCACCCCTTAAAAATTGCATTTATAGGCCCCTAAGATTCATTAGTTTGGACTTTAAGGCCTATTCCACTCACAAATCATACAAATTATAACAAGCAACATTCAAATCATTCAAATTCTAGAAAACCCACCTCCAAAACCCCTGGTGGGACTAAGTTGCCTAGGGTGGTGACTTAGTCCCTTTTGAGGGATTTTTCACTTTTGAGTGGGAAAATCATTGACTCAATTCCAATTCTCGATGGATGTCAGCTTGTGAAGTTAAAATAATGAATAATTAGGTATCGATGCTTATAAATATATGTTTTTAGGTCCTTTCTTATAACATTAAGTCATTTTCAACAAGCAAATTCAAGAGTCAAGTGTTGAATATCTTTCACAAGAAGATTTATTAGTCTATCTACAACAAAGTTGAAGCTTTAGGGTAGTAATTTAGGGTTTTTGCAAGTCTTCAAGCTCACTTTTTGTCTAAGATATCACATTGAAAAGGGTTGATAATGGATGCCTATGGAGAATCATGGAAAAATCTAGGTTGAGTAGATACAACTAGCCATCAAATCAAGCCTAAGGACTTGTTTTCAAAGTGATTCCATCTTCCATTTTTTCTCTATATTCAATATAAGGAAGTTTTTCATGTCATTAAGATTCATTTTTAAAGTGATTTAGGATCTCTTGGAATGAGTCTTGCATTTTTCTAGTTTCATTTATGCATCTTACTCTTGCATGTTAGAATACGATTGAATCTTATTTTCAGACTTCCTAGTCTTAGACACACTTAGGGATAGGGTTTAATGCAGATTTATCATCTCTTTCAAGGTTTAAATACCAACTAGGGGTTTGACCAAGGGAAACCCTCCATTAGAAACCAATTTTATACTCTGTTTTGTACGTATTTTCACAAGATCAAATCTGAGTGTCCGTCAAAAAACAGAGTGTAGATCGTGGACTTTCGTTTTGACTTTTAGATTTTAAAAAAATACAAAGTGGAATAAGCTGCCAAAAGTGGTCACTTAGTCCCACTGCACTACTTTTTCAGAGGTTTTTGTAATTTTGGATACTCATTTGGTAGAAACAGGTTCTTGAGTAGTTTCCTTGATCTGGGACTAAGTTACCCAGCTTGGCGTAAGTGTCCCAATTGGCTAGAAAATCATAATTTCCAAAATTTCAAAGACATTTACAATCTTCATTCTATCTTTCAAGAGTTTCTAGGTGCACAATTTCTGTTTAGCATCTTTATCTTGATCTTTATTGCATTTAATCTATCATTTTGCATATCACAATGTGTTTTCAAACAACTTGTATTTCTTAGGTTTTACATTAATAAATCATTTATTTTATCAATTTATTGCATTTAGATATTGCATCTAGACATATTCCAATCATAATTGCATTGATTTTGAGTGTAGACATTGCCCATTTTGGCCCATCTTTATGCTTTCATGTGAAAAAACCTAGAATTGCAAGAAAGCATTAGGGAGCGAAAATCTTTGTCAAAATTTTGGTGAACGTGCCTTTAGAACATTTTACTTCTAATATCAAGTGCATTTACATCTTAGGAATAGCTTGCATCAACATTACATTAGGTTTTGCATTGTTTTGCATTCTAGTGTTTTCAACTATGCATTAGTGAAAGCTCATTTAATCTTGTATTATTGCATTTCATTTCCTTGCACAATAGTGAAATTTTGCATCTAAACTTTAGATTTGCATGGTACAATATAGAACACATAAGCATCCATTAGAAAATTCAGAAAAACTTTAAAAATTCCCCTACTAGGACTAATTTTCCACCTTGGGAAACTTAGTCCCTATACACATTTTGCATTAGTTATTTCAGAATTTTGTTTCCAGTTTCTTAAGTTACTATTTGTTTCAGTTACTTTTCTATTTCTATTCAGTTATTTTTTGTTACATTCAAATCACTAACATTAGCATCATTTACTTTAGTGGCAATTATGGATAGCATTAAATATTTTTACAATTTTCATTCTCAACATTAGTTCCTAGTTCATTAAGATCATATTCATCAGAAAATGCAAAAAAAAACCTCAAAACATCAAATGAAATAATAAAAGCTATGATTCACTATAGAAAAGCTATATCATCCAAACCTTTTAGAAGTGATGACCTAGATAAGTTAGATGAAACTCTATAGGGCTTCCTCTCACTGATTTCATCCACTAAGGCTTGTGATGACAAACCCAAACCAACCAATGATAATTTATCTCCCAAAACTTTTAGTAGTGATGAATTTGACATGTTAGATGAAGCCCTTGAGGAATTCATCTCACAAAAGCCATCCACTAAGGTTTGTTGTGAGCAACCTAAAACAAAAGATAATGTAATTCAACCTCAACTTGTCCTTTACCCACCTTCACATTAACCTCAACCTCCACCTACACCCGAGTTTACCCTTTACCCACCTAAGCATGATGTTGTTGCTCACACACATTACACTTGAAAGAACCTGCAACCATCACAACCAACCCCAACCTCCTTACCTTTTCACAATTCTATACTGCCTATTGCTCCTCAATCAAGGGAGTATGATCTTGTTGAGAAAATTAAGAGCACTCCCGCAAGGATATCCCTTTGGGACCTTCTTCAAAATTCACCAAACTATCACTCTATGCTCCAAATAGAATTACAACAAATAGTGGTTAAACCTAGTACAAACACAAATGATGTGGTAGCTCTTATAAAAGGAATGAATGCAATTAATGTAGACATTACCTTTCATCAACATGAGCTCCCTTTGTTAGAATTAAGGAAGAAAAATGATGCCTTTATGATAAACTCTCAATTCAATAGAATAGGCATCAAAAGAAACCTTGTTGATAATGGCTCTACCCTTAATGTGTGCAGTGTAAAGCTCCTAGATTGGTTATGTGTGGATAAATCACAAATCAAACCTGATTCCTTATCTATTAAAGGATTTGACAATATCACAAAGCAATTGCTCAGTGTAATTAATTTACCTATTATAGTCAGAATGGCTACTTTGTAAACTCTTATTCATGTCATGCCCTATGATCTTTCGTATAATTTTCTTTTGGGAAGACCATGGATTCATGAAATGCATGTGGTACCTTTGACCCTTCATTGAATAATGAAATATGTCTATAACAACAAAGATTATCAAGTTGAAATATACCTTGAGTCTAAAAATTGCTTACAACTTGAAAAAGGAACAACTAGTCCTCTGAACACATTAATCCCAACATCTCATATAGAACCCCTTCAGACTAGCAAACAAGAAGAAGAACCTATGTCTAAATTGCTAGGTGATGATTGGGGTTCATTAGAATTCACACCTTCATTCATAGGAGAATACATAATTACATGAAAAGAGGATGAAAAACAAGAACAACCCATGGCTATTTCCACTTAGAATTTGAAAGAATCTTCCCAAACATCTAGCTCATCTACTTTGAATGAAAATACAACATACACAACATATTTTGATGAGATAGATTATCAACAACCACCAAACCCAAAGGAAATGGAAATATTTTATGGACGAAGTTATGAGCTTACAAAACAATTGGGATACAATGGTTAAGAATGTGGAAAACATGAACAAGGAATTCATGTTCCTATAGAACCTAATACATAAGAGACAAAGACTAGGTTGGGATATTATTTTTTTAAGATAAAAAAAGAAACTCAACGACCATTGCTAAATATCAACATAATCACATGTAAACCAATAATCAATCTCACATTAAAACATCCTGAATTCCTTGATATGGATTTACCACCATCATGGGAGTATGTTGAAAGTGATGAAGATTTGAAAAAACTGTTAGGAGTTTATGATATGACATCTTCTACTCCTCCCATGAAATAGGTTACCTATGCTATGATTAACACCAAGAAAAACAACATTAGTAATAAGCTGCATACAAGCATGGAACCATATAATCCCAAATTTGATAAGCCAAATGCACTCCCCTTAGGGGATACGATTGGTATACTAATGGACATAGATGATAAAGAAAAGGCCATTAATATTGGGAACTTCCTTGGTGATGAAGAACAAGAGGATAATACAACCTTGCTTCATGATTTTCTTGAAATTTTTGCTTGGAAATATTTAGATATTCCATGAATAGACCCAAAGATAATAACACATAACATTTTTCTTGCTGACAATGCTAAGCCTATTCGCCAAAAGATACGAAAAATGAACCCTAAGATAGCCTTGCATGTTAAAGGAGAACTTGAAAATCTCCATGACACAGGTTTCATTTGACCTATTGATTATTCTCCTTGGATCTCAGACATTGTCACAGTTGCTAAACCTGATAATCATATTAGGATATTTATGGAATTTTGTGACTTGAATAAAGCCTCTTTAAAAGATGATTTTCCCCTTACTAATATCGACATGATAGTGGATTCAATTGTGGGACATGCTTTTTTGTCATTTATGGATGGATTTTTTGGTTTTAATCAAATCTTCATCAACTCACAAGATCAATATAAGATAACATTTACATTTTTTTGGGGAACATTTTGTTGGGTTATGATGCCTTTTGGATTAAAGAATGCAGACACAACTTATCAAAGAGCAATGAAATTGATATTTCATGATTACATACACAAAATATTGGAAGATTATGTTGATAAAATTCTCACCAAATCCTTAACAAGACAAGACAATGTGAATGTCCGACAAATGTTTGAACAGATGCATAAATACAACATGCATCTCAATCCAAAAAAGTGTCTTTAGAGTAGATAGTGGAAATTTTTTAGGGTTTATCATATCTAACAGAAGCATTGAATTTGACACAAAGAAAATTGATGCTATAATAAAAATGCCACCTCCTAGGAACATTTCTCAATTGTGCATGTTACAAGAAAGAATTCAAGCCATCTATCATTTTTTCACCTCCTTAGCTGATCGCACATTACCTTTCACAAATGTCTAGAAGAAGGATGTGCATTTTGATTGGAATGAGGATTGTAAACAGGCCTTTGATATTTTAAAGGAATACCTTGCAATTCCACCCACTTTACAACCCACTATGCCAAACAAATTGTTCATCCTTTATATAGCCGCATCTTCCCATGCTCTTGCACGATTGTTGGATCAAAAAGATGACAATGAAAAAGAATATCATGTTTATTACATTAGTCAAACTTTAATTGATTATCAAACATGATACACACCAATTGAAAAAAAATGTTTGGCTCTTGTATTCGCTACTAGTAAGTTGAAACATTATTTACTAAATGCTGAAATACAAGTCATGGAAAAATTTGATCCTCTCAAACATATTTTTAATAAAAAAAACTTATCAAGATGTCTAGCTAAATGGGTAATGTTGTTGATTGAGTTTGACATTAAGTTTGTTTCACAAAAAGAAATCAAAGGCCAAGCCTTAATTGACCACTTAGCTGATGCTCCTTATCCTCTAGCATTACCTAGCAATGACTCTTTTCTCAATGAAAGTGTGTTGACAATAGATGTTCCTACATGGGAATTATATTTTGATGGATCCAAGTGTAGAATGGGATCTGGTTTTGGAGTTATATTAAATCCACCCATAGGAAATCCTATTCCCTTGTCGTATCACTTAAATTTCTTATGTACGAATAGCACACCTAAGTATGAGGCATTAATTGCTGGGTTGCATGCTAATTTAATCATGGTTGTCAAAGATATTAAGATCTTTGGTGACTTTAAATTACTAATTAAACAAATAAATGGAACATATCAAGCCAAGCATGACAAATTAACCAAATATAAGGATGTTATCATGCACTTGTTATAGAATTTTCAGACATTTACCATTGATAACATCCCACAAAAATATAATCAGCTTGTAGATGCAATGGAAAGTGTTGCCTCTCTTATATCCCCTCAAGATAATTCAAAAAATTTCACATTCACTATTCACCCTATCATGAAACCTTCAATTGATGAAAGAATAGAAGAAGCTTTAATGAAAAATGAGGAAAACTCGAGTGAATGGTATGATACCATATTCAACTATTTGAAAAGTGGTACCTTTCCCGAGCCAACAACCAAAAACCTTCATTCTCATTTATGAAATGTTTCATCTAAATATATAATTCTCACTGGTGTGCTATATCAAAGGTCATTCAATGGTCTCTTACTTAGATACTTAAAAAAATCTTAGATACCTCTAGCACTTCACCAAGCCCATGAAGGTGCTTGTGGTGGACATTTTGGAGGGAAAACATTGGTTCAAAAAATTATTTGTATTGGGTATTACTGGTACAACATGGAATGTGATTGCTTCAATTATGTTCAAAAATTTCATAAATGTCAGGAACATAGCAATTTGCATCATGCTCTTGCTAGTGAAATTAAAACTCAACTTTTGATATGGCCCTTTGCGGTTTGGGGATTAGACATTATAGGAAAAATTTCACCCCCTTCTTCTGTTGGACATACCTTTATAATCACTGCAACTGATTATTTCACAAAATGGGCAAGGCCATCCCTCTTCGATCTACAACAGCTAAGGTAATATGTCATTTCATCCTAGAACACATTATTACTCACTTTGGACTCCCTTTTGCATTAGTCTCTAATAATGGTACACCATTTAAGAATAATGATGTGAAGAAATTCTTGGAGACCTTTAATATTCAACATCATTTTTTGACACCTTATTACCCACAATCTAATGGTCAATTTGAATCAACTAATAAAGTCCTTGAACAAATTTTGAAGAAAACTATTAATAAACATCATAGGGATTGGAACACATAATTACACTATGCGCTTTGGGCTTATTGCACAAGTGTTTGATCTTCCACAAGGACCACACCTTATATTTTGGTCCATGGCAGTGAAGCAATAATGCCTTTGGAGTTAGAGATTCCCACACTAAGAATTGATCTTCAAGGACTTGTTGACGATACACACTATAGAAAGCAAAGATTACACTAGCTTGAGATGCTTGACGAACAATGCATTAACGCTCTTGAACATCTTCAAGCTTATTGCAAACAGAAACATCACAATTACAATCTTAATGTTATCCTTTTCTCATTCCACAAGGGTGACTTAATTCTATTTGCAAATCAACACATGTCAATTCCGACCCAAATGAAAGAGATAAATTTAGTTCTAATTGGCTAGGACCATACATCATTGACAAAACTTTTGGGTCTGGTGCATACATGTTAACATAACTAGATGGCACACCCCTTAAGAAACCTATCAATGCCATGCATTTATGTCGGTATTATGTATAACCCCTTTGAATAGTATGAATGATAAAGAAATTTTGTTAAAGCTATTGGTTCATGTCCTATATGCTTTTGCATTGCTTCGTTCTTGAAAAATAAATCATGCATATGTCTTGAGCACTAAAGTGATTATTTAATTTATTTTTTATAATTAATTTAAGTTTCATACTATTCACATTCATCTTGTGTGTTATGATAAGTTAGATCATTAATACATTTAATCTAGCATAACATAATCATTGGTCACACCCACAAAAGGATATAAAAGTCACAGGAGAACTAAACCTAGGAATTGGACATTCGAACAGGTGACTAAAATCTTTTCATGGTCATTCATTTACTTTATCAAACTAGGGTACGTATACTTGAAATGGAGTAGCACGATATGTGCACTAAGAACTAGTTTCCAGTCACCATCTATAAAAAATAAATGCTTAACAGTAATACAACGTAAAGCTTTTTAACTTAAACACAACTCGGCTAAAACAAAAATCATAGCAGCTATTTAAAGGACAAACTGTGAACTGGCTTTATGCTGCAGGAACACACACAGGGATGGATTCCCGATGCTGCAGGAACAATACAAAGCTGAGTTTGCATTGAAATCTACAGAAGTAGATTCTATCTAGTAATCAACATGAAATGAATAGTTAATCACAACAACTTGCTACAAAATACTTACTAAGTGGGCCCCCTTAGCAAGCATCAACTTAGATTACACAAGAAGTTGACTCAAAGCTTCATCGATTTTTATTCATATTCAGAACCAAGATACATCGATTACTCTGTTTTGAAAATAAAACTTAACACAGAACTTTATTACTTGTTCAGCTTAATTCTAACACAAACTATTTCATCCTCGTCCACTCACGCAGGAGGAACGGTCATTTTAAATGAAAAAGACAACTAACTAATTAACAGAGGAAGTCGTGATCATAACTACATTTTGAATCCGTGGAACAGATATTCATAAATGAAAGCCTATCTGCTCGACGCGACCCAGAGAGAATATATCATTACACACTCCCTAAATTAAAGGGCCATTTAAGCATCTTCCCAAAGACTCGGTCAAAATTTTATTACTGGAGCGACTTCTTCAACAAAGTCAAGATTCTTACTCTTGATCAGCTTCAACTCCCTCCAACAATCCTACAATAAATAATAGAGGTGAAGGAAAGCATACACACAAGTGACACATCATCTATTCATTAATCACATGTTAATCCTATTCCATTATCCAAAATCATAAGCATACATCAGTGATGCGGGTAGTCAAAAAAGTGATTAATGAAGTTATCAAGCTGCAGGATCATAGAATTAATTACTACAGGATACTACCCAAAAAGTCTTTAATCAACAGATTTGAACAACTATTAACAATAAAAGTAAGAGTATCAAAGTTTCAAACTATGGGCATATTTAAGGCTCATCATTCTACCCCCTACTTATGATAATGTCGGTCCTCCAGCATTGACTTTTCTTGTTATTTCCCTAAAATTTGTTGGAGTAGGATGACCTTGCAGTGAAGTTCCAAACTTGTAGTAAAAGCCTCTGGTAAACTCCCATCTTTCATATTTGCGGTTCTCTATTTCTGCATTGATTTCCTTGGCTTGGTAAGGATAGAGCGGCCACATTAAAACTGGAGGTTGGTAGGTCAGTGGCATCCATAATTCAAATCTGCTTCGCAAACCTAGTTGCATGTACCTTTCTGATCTCTTGAGCGCTGCTATAAAGTTCAAGGGGCTATGAGGCTCTGTCTTTCTTAGCCCAACTGTCAATCTCTCCCACCTTGTCTCAATCCTTGAAGAGGCGAGTTTCCAAAATATATATTTCTTTTCTTTAAACTCACAGTATACCTATTTTCTGATGTCAAAATTTTTCTCTCTTTCCTCAGGTTTATTGGATCCATAGGTAACTCTAAACTAGGTTCTTAAAACTGTGGGTGGGTATGAACTTTCAACTCTAAGAAGAACAGGTTCATCTTTTTCTGTTTCTTCATATGTTTCCAATTGCCTTCCATAATTGATCTCATTTGCAGCCCAGGACATAAGTGCTCTTAAATGGATATCACCTATATAAAGAAGTGGGTTCCATTCAGTTTCAGCAGGAATTAAATAACCATGTAAATATAGTTCACACATGGAGTTCTTCAACCAAATAGGGGCCACTTGATAAGCATCACAGAATTCCTTGGCTGTTTCAATATCGAGATCCAAATTTCTGGAGATCCTCATTAATTTGAACCAAAGGAACTGTTCTTTGAGACACATTGCATATGTTTTGGGTGGCGGCCTACACTCCATTATCTATCCAGTCATTTTCATCATTTTATCCATTTTTGTCTGCATATCTTGAATTTCTTGATTTTTCCTTTCAATTTCTCTTTGCAGCTTTTTCTTTTCCTCATCCCATAAACTTTGTTGAACTTCAGTTTTGGCGAAATGTCAAAAACATAAAGTGTGAAATGACACAGGCATCTTCTTAATGCTCAGAAATTCCAAGTATGCAATCAGTACAGTCTTTTTATACACAACTAAATCTGTGAAAACTTTAGTGGGCAATGGATTATCACAAGGTATTTTAGGCAGATCAGGCACATCTTCTTCTTGCTGTAGGATAAAATCTTCTTGCTGCAGGATGAAGCCTTGTTTTCGTACATGAGAAGATTGTTCTTCCTCAGAAATTTTCTCAGCTACACAAGCCAAGTCATCCAAACTCGACATTTTCCCTTTATCAATATTACTAGGTTGTGCTGCTTCAGGAACAACAAAGGAGCTTGGTGGAACATTTGTAGATATATCCAGGGAGTTAACATGACTTGACTCAGCAGAGTCCTCCGATATTATGACAGTTTCTGTTTGAACAGAGGTTGTAGCAGGCTTAGACTATTTTCTTAATGAGCTCCTTCTTGGTAGTTTTGCAAGAGAAGCAGTAGAAAATGATGCTTCCCTAGTAGTCCTCTTCCTAGCTGGTCTTGAAGATCCAGACTCGGCAGGGGAAGAAGAAATTGAAATTGGAGTATTAACATGTGTTGCTGCAGGAGAGACAGAAACAGGGGAAGACTTTGCAGGAGAGGATGATACAAAAAGTTTTTTTCTTTGAGTATGTGGGTCTGACTCAGGAGTCTGCCTTGCCCTGGATGACTCACCTACAATTGTCTTTCCTTTTTCTCTTCTAGTTGCAGACCTTGTTTGCACACCGGTAGAGGACGTCGATATGGAAGCTGCAGGAGTGGGCGCTGCAGGAGTAGCAGATTCTTGCTCTGTTTCAGTACTTGGGGACTCAATTCTCATTTTCTTTCTTCTAGGCTGTGTGGGTAATACCCTAGGAGGTTCAGGCGGTTGAAGACCTTTTCGGGAAACAAACTCATTCCAAGAAAGAGGTGAAACATCCCTTAAAGATCGCTCAACCAAAAGTTTTATTAGGGAATGATGTGTGACATAGTTTTGTTTACCCATTTGGGTTTCATGTGCACTATTTTGCAAAAGGTTTAACAAGAAATTTAGAACATTCACTACCAATCCATGTCTCATATGACTTAACAATTTGAAATGATATGAATGTAGGTAAGAGAAACACCCTTCACAAGTAAAATACCTGATAACAAAAATGGCGTACTCAGAGTATGGATAAGGCAGGGACGTTCTTTTGCACCCTTGCTTTGAAATTTTCAAAGGCCCATCAGCTGGTAGGGTAAACTCTGCCCTAGCAAAGACAACATCCCTTCCAACAGAAAAATTTTCACCAACTGTCGGTAATCCAGTGACCTCTGAAATTATTTCCTCTATCACAGCCACTGTCAAGCCCCATATTGTAGCATCATTCTCTGAAAATGTTCTTAAAAATTCGCCTGCAGCCTCTTCATCAAAAGAATCAATTCTCAAGAAATAATTTAACCATCCACAGTTGGCAAATGCTTGCATTAACTGAGGATCTTGTATCAAGGCATCATGAGCTGCAGGCTCGTGCCTCACCAGTTGGCCACCCATGATCAAAATTCTTAAAACAAAAACTTAGACTGATGCTGAAAGCTTGAAAAAGAATCTTCTTTCTTACTGCACTTTCCTTTTCTTGCCAAGAATAACAGCTAGACATTTGCATAAAATAATTTTAATAACTACTTAAACTAAGTAGTTAACTTGTTCTCAGGATATGGCTTCGCAATCATACTTTTAGAAAGTACAAGATCATAACTATTTTTGGCAAACGTAAATTTGGCACAAGAAAATTTGAAATTAGAATACCCCCGCCCCCTACTTAGCATTCGACATGTGTCCTCACATGTGCAAGGTGATAGGATTAAAGCATGCAATTACGGCTGATGTACACATTACAATTAATGAATAAATAGAAAGAATAAACTATGCGATAATGAAAATATTTTGCATACCTTGAATGCAGTTCTTGGGAATGTCATAAAGGAAAGCAACATATCATGAAATGATAGCTGGAAGATTGAATGCATGAATGAGGCGGAGTGGCAAGATGGATGACGTGGCAGAAAAAGAAATGAATGATGTGATAGATGAAAATAAATAGAGAAAAGTAGTTTCCTTTAAAAAGAAAACTTTATTATGGGCGGTCAACACAATTCTTAAAGAGAAGCTATAGGAAAAAGGCCTAAGCCTTTTGCTGTAGGAAGATCAGTCGATACAAACTTCTTTATGAACTCCTCCTTTGATGTCGACTTATGATATAACCACAGTCAGTGTCCATTAACTAGCAATTTGAAACGGATTGGATCAATTGTGGCCAGCTGTACTGATCCATTGTCAAACACATTCTCAACTTCGTAGGGACCGAGCCAGCGTGTTGTAAGCTTACCTTGGTTTTCTTGATATCTGGAATCATATAGCAGAGCCCAATCACCAGCAGAGAATTTCTTGGTTTTGATGTGTTGATCATGCCATTTCTTCCTTTGCTGTTGGACAACTTATGTATGCTACAGGGCAGCTTTTTTCATTTCGTCCAAAGCATTTAGCTGCAGGAGACATTCTTTTTATGCTTCAAAAATTTCCATATTGAGTTCAAGAGCTGTCCTCAAAGTTTTATGCTCAAATTCTATGGGCAACATGGCTATTTTCCCATAAAGTAGTTCAAAAGGTGTAAACCCAATTGTTGTCTTCCATGCAGTTCTGTAGGCCCAGACTACTTCAAGAAGTCTACTGCTCCAATATTTCCTATGGAGCTGCATTGTCTTTGTTAGGATCGCCTCAATTTCATTAGTGCAGTGATAAAATTGGATGTGAACTGAGCTCCCTGATCAGTTACCAGCTCTCTGAGAACTCCAAATCTAGTAAAAATTTGCTCATACAAAAATTCAGCAACCTTGTTATCACGAGCATGAGTCATTGCCTTTACTTCAACCCACTTTGTTACATAATCTGTGCAAACCAGAATGTATGACTTGCCATTTGATGGTGGATCAATTGGTCCAACAAAATCTATTCCCCATTTATCAAAGGGGGTGACAATTACCTGTGGGTACAATGTCATTTCATCTAACTTGGTTGGTCTTCCCATACATTGGCATTTGTCACATTTCCTTGTATAAGCTACACCATCCTTGTGTAATGTTGGCCAATAGTATCCTATTGTAAGAACCTTCATTGATGTTCTCTTTGCTACAAAATGTCCCCCACACGGTTCATCATGGAAATCATGCAAGATATCATAAGTCTCATCTTCCCTTACACATCTTCGCATAACTTGATCAGGTCCAGTATAAAATAGACAATTTGCAATCCATGAAAAGTTAAAACTTTTCTCTATTAATAATTTCTTTTCTTTTGGGAAAAAGTGAGCTGGTATTCTACTTGCTGCAAGATAATTGGTAATGTCTACATACCATGGAGTATGTGCAGCAATGAAAAATAGGTGTTCATCAGGGAACCTATCATCAATGACTTCATGTTCAGCAGGTGCAGTTATTTGAAGCCTTGATAAAAAATCAGCTACAACATTAGCTCTTCCTGGTTTATTAATGATTGTAATGTCAAATTCTTGTAACAACAAGATCCATCTTGCCAACCTTCTAGAAATGGCAGACTTGTTCATCAGATACCTGATTGCTGCATGGTCAGTGTGAACAAATATCTGATAACCTATGACATAATGCCTAAATTTATTCAAAGCATACACTACTGCTAGCAACTCCTTTTCTGTAACAATGTAGTTTAACTCAGGACCTTGAAGGTTTTTGTTGATAAAATAGATGGCATGCTCAATTGAGTTTTCCTTTTTGGCTTAAGACTGCCCCTATACCAAAATCAGAAGCATCAGCATATATGTGAAAAGGAAAAGTCCATTTTGGACCTTGAAGAATAGGGGCTTTAGTAAGCAAGTCCTTTAGTTGCAGGAAAGATTTTTCACAAGACTTCCAGAGTCAATGTACTTTGGAATGACTACATTTCCCAACATTATATCAGCCAATTTTCCTAAGACATGAATTGTTTGGGGATCCTTTTTCTTCCATCCAGGCTTCTTCAAACATGCCTCTTTAATGGCTTTTCCAAAAATAGGAACATCTTTAATGGCCTGAAATAAAGGGATTTGAATTTGTACATTCTTGAGCTGATCCAAAATGTCAAAAATGGGTTCTTCCATGGATTTAAGTGGAGTACTTTGTAACCTCTGAGGAAAAGGTGGTTTGTCTTGACTTTGCAAAATAGGTTCCTTAGAAATTGTATCAGTTATAGGCATATGCTTAGTAGGAACATTGGGTGCAATAGGTTCTTCAAGGGGAGAATATGGCATCTCAGTAATTAGAGGTGGTTGTGGAGCAGGAAGAGTAGTTCCAGACCTCAAATGGATATCATGAATGTTTAAGGCATAAGTTGGATATTGGTTAGCTTCAACAAAATACGTGGGCTGTTGTGGCTACTGCTGTTGCTTATTATTGGGATTTGGCAACGGCTGAGCAGGCATAGGTGTTTGTTTTGGAGGGCCAATATTTGTGGAAGTTGTTGCACGAGGTGGCATGAGGGCCTGAGGTTGTGGCTATGGAAGCTGCAGGAACCCAGGGGACTGGTTCTGCCATTGCTGAGAACCTCTCCATTGAGGACTCTGCTGCCAATTACCTTGGGGTGGGGTCCATTGTCCTTGTGGCTGCTGCCAACCTCCTTGAGAAGATTGCCATTGAGGGGTCTAATAATTAGGCCAATTTGGTTGAGATGTATTCCAAGATGGTGGTGGTCCATATGAGGGTTGCTATTGGTTATTATAGCTAGAATAAGGATTACCAAAAGTCAAAGGGTCTTGAGGCATACCTTGTCTTTGAGCCCATGGTCTCCTTTGTGCAACATAGAACGCTTGATCATCATCACCTTCTACTGACTTAAAGTCAGTAGGTAATTGCTTAGCTTCTAGATTAGCCACTATCTTGCATCAATAGTCTCATTTCTACTACTTGCAATGTGGACAGAACTCGGCCAAAATTGCTTCAGCTGCCTCATATTTTTTCCAAGCTTGCATAGTGTCCAGTTGTGTAGCCATATTGTTAATGATATCCTGCTTGAAGTCAGACATCAAATTTATTATCTCCGTCTTGGAAACTCCACTAGAAGAAGACTTGCCCATAGTAGGTGGATGACCTCTACCCTTCTTCACATTTTCTTGAGAGTAATTAAGGCATATTTTCTTAATATCATCCCAAGGCAGTTGGGTTATATCACCTCCTCCCATCAGGTCCAGGGCGTCTATACAAGTATCACTAATTCCCCTTAGAAAGAGTATTTTCTAAGACTCTTCGTTGAGAGTGTGGTCTTAATTCTTTTTCAGGGAAAACAAGAATTTTGAAATATAATCCTCCAGACTTTCATCCTCCTTCTGCTAAATTCTGAATATATCATCTCCCTTACTGCCACTCTTACAATATTCCTTATATTTCTCAAGGAATTTTGTTTGCATGGCTGCCCAACTATCAACAACACCTCTTCCCAAACTCATGAACCATCTGAAAGCTCCCTCCTTCAAGGTGGAAGGAAACAACTTCAATTTGTGAGCATCTGAAGTGTAGTCATAACTACGACAGAGGATATCAAACTCAAACAGGAAAGTTTCTAGGTTCTCCATAACTAGGCCGTAGAATTTGGGAAGTAATGAAGAAGGAATATTTTTAAGGTTGTCAGTATCTCGCTGGGGAACAATGGGAAACTCAAAAGCAGGAGGTGGATTATTTGCCATATTTGCGTGCTGGAATATCAGAGTAAATGGATTTTCCTTAGGTTCTTTGTCAGCAGGGTTAAATGGTAGTTCAACAAACAGGTTTTCAGGGAGGAACCTTGCTAGTGCGTCTCTTCTTCTTCTATGCATGCAATAAAATAAATGGTTTTTGAAAAGAACTTGAAAATACTAAAACAACTGACTAAACTACCGCTAACAATGACTATAGCAGGTTCTCAGATTGACACCATCCCCGACAACGGTGCTAAAAATGGTCACGCCCACAAAAGGATATAAAAGTCACAGCAGAGCTAAACCTGGGAATTGGACATTCCAACAGGTGACTAACATTTTTTCATGGTCGTTCATTTACTTTATCAAACCAGGGTACATATACTTCAAATGGAGCAACACGGTATGTGCACTAAGAACTAGTTTCCATTCACCATCTATAGAAAATAAATGCTTAACAGTAATACAACGTAAAGCTTTTTAACTTAAACACAACTCGGCTAAAACAGAAATCATAGTAGCTATTTAACGGACAAACTGTGAACTGGCTTTATGCTGCAGGAACAGACATAGGGATGGATTCCTGATGCTATAGGAACAATACAAAGCTGAGTTTGGGTTGAAATCTACATAAATAGATTTTATCTAGTAATCAACATGAAATGAATAGTTGATCACAACAACTTGATACAAAATACTTACTAAGTGGGCCCCCTTAGCAAGCATCAACTTAGATTACACAAGAAGTTGACTGAAAGCTTCATCGATTTTTATTCATATTCAGAACCAGGATACATCGATTACTCTGTTTTGAAAATAAAACTTAACACAAAACTTTATTACTTTTTCAGCTTATTTCTAACAAAAACTATTTCATCCTCATCCACTCACGCAGGAGGAACGGTTATTTTAAATGAAAAAGACAACTAACTAATTAATAGAGGAAGTCTTGATCATAACTACATTCTGAATCCATGGAACAGATATTCATAAATGAAAATCTATCTACTCGACGCGACCCAGAGAAAATATAGCATTACACACTCCCTAAATTAAAGGGCTGTTTAGGCATCTTCCTAAAGACTCGGTCAAAAAGTTATTACTGGAGCGACTTCTTCAACAAAGTCGAGATTCTTGCGCTTGATCAGCTTCAGCTCCCTCTAACAATCCTGCAATAAATAACAGATGCGAAGGAAAGCATACACACAAGTGACACATCATCTATTCATTAATCACATGTTAATCCTATTCCATTATCCAAAATCATAAGCATACATCAGCAATGCAGGCGGTCAAAAAGGTGATTAATGAAGTTATCAAGCTGCAAGAATATAGAATTCATTGCTACAGGATACTACCCGGAAAGTCTTTAATCAACAGATTTGAACAACTATTAACAATAAAAGTAAGAGTATCAAAGTTTCAAACTATGGGCATATTTAAGGCTCATCAATCATCATGTCATATCTAAAATAAATTGTAATATGTTTTAATTAGATCACATAAGTCTTGTTAAATCATGAAGATATTAATTAAATAATCTTACAAAGGTTATTTAATTAATCACATTGCTATTTAACATTCAAACACATTAAGACAAGTAATAAAGCATCAAATGCTCACACACACACACACACACACACATATATATATATATATATATATATATATATATATATATATATCCAAAGTTTTATGAACATATCATCACAATATTCAATATCACTGAGGTCATGTGGGTACTCAACCCCTCGGGATCTGGTACTCGTGAACCAGTAGCAAGACGTCAAAAGACAGTTGTATGTGATCATGATCACGATCTACTAAATCTGAGTGCAAACTCTAAGCCCTGTCTCCTTCCAAGGGCCACCTGATGCTCCCCTGCTATCTACTCCCTCTCCACTTGTAGCCATGCTACCTCTACCTCTAGTCTCTCAATCTCTATTGGAGTTCGGGATGACTATCCTACCATCTCAGCTCGGTGGATTTGTCTCTTTACACTCTCATATGCTGCCTGTAATCTCACGAATTTTTTGAGTGACTCTAGATAGGAACACAGAGAATGGTTTGAGTGACTCTCATATGCTTCTTGTAATCTTGCTCTCCTCGAACAGGAACACAAAGAATGTAGTGTGCGTCCTCCAGGGTAATTGTCATCTCACCTACTGGTAGGTCAAATGTGAACATGTCTGCATCCCAATGCTCATAGAGCATCATCAACATAGCATTGTGGTACCTCATGGGGGGCATGAGGTATGCCCAATAGATACCCACAACCTGCAGGTGCTCTATCTCCTATGTTGAAAGTGATGGGGGTAAATCTCTCAAAAAGCTCAGCTGCCTACCCCATAGATGTTTTCGCGAATAGGTGGGTACCTATCAAAACCGCACAAATATGCTCTAAAAATCATCTAATATCCTTAATTTTTACTTTATTCATCATGTAAGTGTACTAAAGTTCCTCTAGTGTGCTTTCCTAAAGGCCCTAGACACTTTAGAACCCATTTGGGAAACTTTGTGAAGAAGTGGGACAATTTGCGAACAAAAGGGACACTTTACAAACAAGTGGGACATTTCACAAAAAAAGGGGACACTTTGCAAACCTTTTTCCAAGATCCTAAGTTAACCTAGAAATTCATAAAAATCATTAAATAATAGCATAATCGCAAAGCATAGGTAGTAGAATCAACTCACCTCGTGATGATGCTTGATGTGCGCCACCTGGTCCCGTAGAACGTCTAATCTCATAGGCCTTTAGTCTCATCTGCTCAACATCTTTCCATCTCCACTCATCACTCTAATGCTACAAGAAGGTAAAATGAAATAGTAAATGACAAATTACTTCACTTTTACCTCTTTTAACTCTTTTCATTCTTTTTTTTTTACTCTTATGTATAAAATTAGGGTTTTTCCTATCTTAAGAGTTAATAAAGTACTTTCTATTCAAAACACCATAACAGGTTCTAGGGAACTCCGTTTTTGATTTTTTTGATGCATTGGAATCATGATTCTGTACCCAACATCATCAATTGTCTATCGTTATAAGGCATGGTACTTGGATATGTCCTACGATATGATGTTCCTTATTCAATGTGGCTAGTTTTCTACCTTGATCCCACCTTTGTAAAGAAAGTGGAATCAAGGGGGGGCATATATCTATCCTTTAATTTCATTTCTACAAGTGGTATAAAAGGATTTTTGGACAACTAATAAATTTTTGTTACAGGATGCAATTCCAAATGTTGTGGTTTTGCAGATAACTACACTTGGTGCTTCATTCTCTCATCTTCTAAATGAGTATCCTTTTATGAAATTGTACAGTGCATTGTTTAGAGTCCTTTAGTTTACATATGCACATAGAGTCATAAGGGTGCTAAAGTGGGGGCCAATTGTGGACACAAAAATTGTACTCCTTTAGAGATAGTACAATCTATGGTCTAATTTGGTCCTATTTTAGACACCTTTGCATCAATCGCCCCTAAAAAACTAAATTTATAGGCCCCTAAGACTCATTATTTAGGAATTTAAGGCCTATTCCACTCACAAATCATACAAATCCTGACAAGTAACATTCAAATCATTCAAATTCCAGAAAACCCACCTCAAAAACCCCTAGTGGGACTAAGTCGTCAGGGTGGCAACTTAGACCCTTTTGAGGGATTTTTCACTTTTGAGCCAGAAAATCACTGACTTAATTAAAATTCCAGATGGATGTTGGCTTGTGAAGTTAAAATAATGAATAATTATGTATTGATGCTTATAAATATATGTTTTTAGGTCATTTTCAACAAGCAAATTCAAGAGTCAAGTGTTGAATATCTTTCAAAAGAAGATTTATTAGTCTATCTGCAACAAAGTTGAAGCTTTAGGGCAAAAGGTTAGAGTCTTTGCAGGTCTTCAAGTGCACTTTTTGTCTAAGATATCACATTGTAAAGGGTTGATCATGGATGCCTATGGAGAATCATGGAGAGATCTAGGTTGAGGAGATGCAACTAGCCATCAATTCAAGCCTAAGGACTTGTTTTCAAAGTGATTCCATCTTCCATTTTCTCCCTATGTTCAACCTAAGGAAGGTTTGGATGTCATTAAGATTCATTTCTAAAGTGATTTAGGGTCTCTTGGAATGAGTCTTGCATCTTTCTAGTTTCATTTATGCATCTTACTCTTGCATGTTAGAATAGGGTTGCATTTTATTTTCAGACTTCCTAGTCTTAGATAGACTTAGGGATAGGGTTTTATGTATATTTTATCATCTCTTTCAAGGTTTAAATACTAACTAGGGGTTTGACCAAGGAAGACCCCCCATTATAAACCAATTTATACTCTGTTTTGTATGTATTTTCACAGGATCGAATTCGAGTTTCTGTCAGAAATTAGAGTGTAGACTATGGGATTCCATTTCCACTTTCGGATTTGCAAAAAGGTCAAAGTGGAATATGTCACCAATAGTGGATAATTAGTCCCACTGATTTCGTTTGTTAGAGGGTTTTGCAGCTTTGGATACCCATTTGGTAGAAACAGGTTGCTAAGCAATTTCCCTGATTTGGGGTTAAGTTGCCTAGCTTGGTGTAAGTGTCCCAATTGGCTAGAAAATTAGAATTTCCAAAATTTCAAGACATTTAAAATCTTCATTTTTTCCTTCATCAATTTCTAGGTGCACAATTTGTTTTTAGCATCTCTATCTTGATCTTTCTTGCATTTAATCTATCATTTTGCATATCACAATGCATTTTCAAACAACTTGCATTTCTTAGGTTTTATGTTAATAAATCATTTCTTTTATCAGTTTATTGCATTTAAACATTGCATCTAGACATATTCCATCCATCCTTACATTGATTTTGAGTGTAGACATTTCCCATTTAGGCCCATCTTCTCCTTTTAGGTGAAAAACCCTAGAAGTGAAAGAAAGCATTAGGGAGCCAAAATCTTTGTCAACAATATTAATATATGTAATGTTTATATACATTTGAAATTTCATAAACTTAACTTAAGCACATATATAATGCAAGCTATATAATTGTGAGTGGCTTTTATAAAAGCCATCAACATAATAGTTATATGTTGTGTATATACTACATGCATAAAGACTCATACACACATGAGAATAGGTAGTACTATTAGAACATAGAATGTGGAATGCTTATTAATGCAAAATGCATTCTATTGTAAATTTGTTAATTATATGGAAAACCAATGTAGAATCTTGAATAGAGCATGATACTTTTCCAAAACCCATAAGCTAGCTCAAGCTTGGAAAATTTTGACTTAGTCTACCAATATGAAACTTGTAGGTAAACATTTTTGTGCTTTGACTTAGTAAAATAGCAGTTGTTGGTAGTTAAAAGGGTGACTTAATCATATTAGAGAGACTGAAAAAATGCATGGATTGTTTATCTGTTCACATTTTAATTGTTTGAGCAACCACATTTCACTTCAACTAGCTTATTTGATTCATTTAGAGGATAAGTTAGTTTTTGTTGTTAAGTGGTGGTAGTTTCAAGGGAAAAGGTGGTGGATTGTAGAGCTAGTTTGTAACAATAAGTTTCTCATATTTTAGTATAAGTAGAGACAACTTCTTAGCCTTCTTGTCATTCATTCTTATCATTCTTTTGAAGTTCATTGCTATAGTTTACTATGAAAATTAGTTTTTGAGTGCATTAGGGAAAAGAAAGATTGTTTTGTGAGTTTGTAGTTTGTTAAGAGTTTTTGAGAAAGGCTAGGATTGGAGATAGGTTGATCATAGGAGAAAAAAGTGTGATTGTGATAATTAAGCTTAGGAAGCAATATCTTCATTACTATAATTTCAAGAATGTTGATTTTACTTCTCTATTCATTTATGTTGAAACCATATTTGTTTATGAATGCAAGTGTTTGAGGAAAAGATGAATTATATGTTAGGATTTATTGAAATTTGGTTATTTCTTATTTGGGTGAGCTTGTATGATATTTGGTGAATTCTTATTTTGGTGAAACCATGATGGCTGATACTTTTATTTATATCTATTCCTTATGATTAGAAATTGTGTGGTTGCACATATGCTAAATGAGATAATCATAAAATACTAGTATAATACAAAGATTGTCATAGAATGTATGTATGCTTGCATAAAGTATGGAATATGAGAAATGATCTCGAAGTACTATGTTGAAAATGTTAGTTTGCAATATTATCTGTACATGTATGGTTAGTTTGGTTGATCCCAGGGTTAGGATAATCCATGGATGGGAATAACCTAGTGGTCACTTAGTTAATTCATTTCCTTTTAGGTTGAAAATATATTATGATTGAGAAGAGTATGAATGGTCATATACCAAATTGAGCTCAGGGGTGGGTTAACATATGACATCACTTATGAGCGAACAATTTTATATAGTAAATATTTGGGAAAAGTAGTGTGAGTAGCAACTGATTACACTTTTCAGTTCCTTATGATCCAAGTTTGCATAATTAAGCTATGAATACCATGAATGTAGGTTGTAGCCAATGTATGGTAGCTTTAGTTATGTAGGACACAACACCATGCTTAAAAGGACTAGTATTATGAGGTTACAAGACCAATCTCTTTGTCAAAGGGTAGGGCCATCTTACCAAATAGGTAGATGTACAATGAACCGCAATAAGTTTGTGGTTGATGGAAAAGAATTTGAGTGATTCTCTCCCTAAAAAATTTGATAGCTAAAATTTGAGAATGTATTCTAGCAAGGAAATTTGGACCATTTATACTCTATTTCATTAAAGCTCTTGGAAGCTATGTATGCATTCATGTATCTCTATCTTTATGGAATTGTAATTGGAAGATTTTATCTTTATATGGGATTATGTAATATTTCCATGTAAGTGCAATTGGAGATTGAAATGGGATTATTTCCAATGTGCTTCTTTTTATTGAATTAGAAAAGAAAATTTGTATTTCTTTATGTTGAACTATTCACATGTGGGTGAAAACATAGGTAAAATCAAAGGGTAAAACATTGAGCATGTTACAATTCCAATACCATAGGCTTAGGATCATAATATGAGGAGGTATAATAGGTTGTTTTGATTTTACATATCATTGATCTCTATTGAGTAGAGAAAAATAAGCAATGATAGTATGTGCTAGGATCATTAACCACATGTAACATAAACAAGATGGATCAAACCATTACAATAAAATAGCAGTCAAATAAATTCTAAACTCGCTAGTTAATACTATATAATCCTCCAATTCTCATTATTGTCAAGAAAGATTGTTTTATAATGTAACAAATAATATGTAGCACCATAATGATCATGTAATTATTTTTTACTAAGGCTATTAATATCATTGTTTAATATCGAAAGAGGTAATGATTCCTCAATATTGACTAAATGAGAGGTTAATGGAATATCATCAATATGCATGCCATCACCACACATTTTATAAATATTTGAAATATATAATGAATTTTGATAGGGTTCAAATGTGGTGTAGATGAATGGTCATCATGAAACACATCATTATGTATAAAATAAGGTAGCATGTTAATATAACATGGCTCCCCATAAGACAAACAACAAACCTACAACTAATAAAAAGGGAAAAGATGAGGGGATAGGCCAAGTGGAGCTGTTGGCCACTAACAGTGAAGGGAAGAATATTGTTGGTAAAGATTCCAAGGGGGACACCATGGTGGTGGCTATGGAGACGAGGTTAGAGAATAGCAACATTAGGAGATCCCACGAGTTGGTTAAAAATAGTAATAAAATGTCAGTAAATGAAATTTCCAGTGATGAGGAGTAGTCTGACAGTAAAGGAAAGAGGAAGGAGGAGGAATTCATTGAAGGGCCTAGTCACTTTTCTAACTTCAACAAGATTCTCAAGGATGACTCGACAAGCTAGTCCTCAAACCACTAGGATATGGAAGAAGAGATTGTGAAGACTATGAAAAAAGTGGAGGACTATAACATGCTACTGGAGCAGGTGGAGAAGCTCAAGAATAAATTCACTAGTTTGACTTGGTTCACTGTCAAGATGATCCACCATGCAACTAGCACCTTTCTACTATGATCAAGGATGGGATGGATAAGAAGGCTATAGAGGAGGGCCCCAACTATGTTGGGGAGGATTTTATTAATCTCCTCTCTTAGAATTGAGAGGGTGCTAGTTAGTCTGTTGCTGCTCTATCCTATTTGTTGGGTCATTGGTTATCGATTGTCTGTCCGCTATTTCTATGTATTTTTTTTTGGTGGTTAATGTTTTGTTAATTTGGAGCTGATCTTTTTTGGCCCCTATGGCTCAATGTGTAATGGGTACAACACCATGTAAATTCTACTTAATATATCAAAATTATGGCTCTAAGGATGTAGAATCATGATGACACGTAGAATATATTGAAAGGAAGAATTTTTTTTGGGTTCTAGGGTTTGGGACTTAGAATAACAAAACTCAACTCTCTCACTCAAGGATGACTCTAGAGGTCTCAATCTAAAGTATGCAAAGAAGAAGAGATCTTGCAATAGGGTTTTCCTTGGGGATTATTATAAACTAATAAGAGGTTCACCACCAAGTTAGGACTTGGAAAGACAAATGCAATGGAATATGTAATGCTTAACCCTGATATGACGTACCTAGAAATATGAAGATGACTAGATGTAATGTGTGCACCTAGAAATATGAAGATGGCTTGATCGAGCTCTGAAATGTTGAAAATAGTGACTTTAATGTTGATTGGGACTCATAGACATGCTAGGAGAATTAGTCCCAGATCTAGATTTCTGTACAGAAACAAGAATCTAGAAAATGGGTATATGAAACTACAAAAACCTAAAAAATTGACCTAACTTGGGACTCATATGCTAGAACTTGTGTATCAATCTAGTTAGGATTTTCTGAAGCTTCAAATTCTGAATTTCATGCTCAAGGTCTACTTTTTGCTTCCCAATTGATTTCTAGTTAGAACTAAAACCCTTTTTTCGAACTTATAGAAGTCTTCCAAGTATCTCCAATGCAAGGTGAAAAAATTGATAACTTTGAACACTTTGAAAACTTTTTCCAAGCTTGCTCCTCAATGTGTCTTCAACCTAAACCTACAAATAACACACTAAAAGAGAGGGAAAAAATATTTTTTTGTTAGTAGAAAGGGGTTTTCCTTAGTCAAACCATGTTTTGGTAGTCAAACCTTGAAATGAAATGAAATACGAATAGAGAATGATGAATGAAAAAAATATGATGTTGCAACTCACCAAACCCTAGCAATAAGAGGCTACAAACATGTATGAGGTGGCTCCAATGGATGTAGACCTTGACTCTTGTTTGAATGGGATATATCTTTATTTGAATGCTAGCTTGAATCATGAAACCCTACTTCACAATTGTTAGCTAAGAAATAAACATGATGCATGAAGACTTTGGCATGATGCTTGATGCTTGAATATTGATCTAAAATGCTTGTTAATCTACCCTTGAAGACTCTTGAATTCTCTTGTAAACACTTGAATGCTCTTGTGAACTCTAATTTTCTATTATGAATTATCTCACAAAAGTCTTGGGTGAAAATGAGTAAAATAACATTCTATTTATACTTAATTATGTCAAATTTCCCAAAATTACAACATTACAAGCTAACATTAGATCTAGGAGGATAAAATATTGGAAAGAATTCAAATTAATTTTGATTTTGGGCCACACAGGATTCATATGCCCAAGGTGGCATATGAGTCCCATTAGGCATAATTTATGGGACCAAATTCAAAAATTCTTAGAAAGGTGTGAAATCAAAATCTAGACCCAAACCCCTAGATGGGACTCATACACCCAAGGTGACATATGAGTCCCATACCACCAAATTTGGGCCACACATTCTAGAAAACACCTGAATTATGATTGGATGTTGATTTATGTGGAGATTATCCTCAAAAATATACATAAATTAAGGGTCGTGGATGCAAAATGAGGCCAATTAAGGCATAAAGAGGCCTAATTATTTATGAAAACCCTAAAAAAGTGTGAAAGTGTGTTAAAATAATTTACAACACTCTAAATAAGGTATGATTAAGGTATATTTTGGTTAAAAAGTGGTTTATTAGGTTCAATTAATTAATAAAACCTTAGAAAAGTGTGAGAGTGTGTTAATCACATTACAACACTAAGTCAAGGTATCATTGAGCTCAATTTTACAAGGTGGGCCCAAACAAGTGTGAAAATGTCATTGACAACATTTTTTGACACTACATTTAGCCACCACTTTAGTGAGAAGATGAATTTTCTTCAAACTCACACTAAAGTAGACAAACTCACTTCAAGAGGGGTCCAACTACACCAATTGTAGTAAGATAGGATTGAAATGCGCAAAAGGGGTGATCAAGCCCCCAAGATCAAGATCCCATGACAAACCAACATAGGCACAAAAGAAAAAACATGAAAGATGATATAAAGAACATCATAAAGTCACAAGCATACACTATCAAATACAAAAAGACATAAGAAAAAAAGAAAAAAGGAGGGATCAAGCTTCGACCATTTTTCTAACATGATGTGGATAAGATCTAGGCTATTTTCTAAAAATAATGCTCACTTTGAGGCAACGAAACTTTAGGATGTCTGGTGGGTGAGGATCCAAAAGAGGTGAGACACATATAAACATGGAAAGCATGCACTCACACTCACACATGAGTGGCTAAGGGAAATTCATGCCTCGATCGAGCTTCCAATCAAAACCATACCAAAGCTATACCTCCTAATAAATTTAATAAGGTAGCATGCAAAAATGACCTTTGAGCTTCATGAGGCAGCAAAAAATCATTTTCTTGGAGCTCATGAACAATGAAATTTGAGCTTGATGAGGAAAACAAAGCTTCATATGCTTGGAACTCATGAACAAAAAAGATGGCTCCATAGGCATGCACAGTGTATTATGCAAGGTGGCCATATGATTGAAAATGCAAATGTAAAAATAAGGATCATTCAAAGGAGTATTGCTTAGTTCATATGAGGCCTTAACTTAGGGTACATTGTGCCTAATGTCTCCAAGAGAGGACCGATCAAAGAATAAAAGATTCAAAAATTAGGGGATGTAGTGTGTCGCATCAAACCACTAAGAGGAATATAATATGCTAAGTGAGATCACACTCTTGAAGGACATCATACCCAATGTCATCCACAAAGTGAAAGAAACATTTCATAACTTGTAAGAAGACTACACCATGAACCATGAAAAGGAAAAGTGCAAAATAATAATGCCAATGTATGCCCCCACTTTAAAGAAATTGGTAAACGCCATGCTGAGTAATTACATTAAAGTAGAAAATGATAAATGCTAACAATAAAGAAGACATGAGAGATAACTTGGAAAACCCTATGCCAAGTCATATGTTTCCAAATAAAACTACATCATGAAAAAGAAAAAGAGAAAAGGGGTTGCCCCCAAAAATGAAAATCTAAACACATAAGGTATCTCTGGATTTGGGGTCATATGTTCTTGCTACAATCTTTTTAGAGAGCTCAAAACTATCATCATTCCCCAAATACACATAGAACTAGAAGAATGACACAAAGAGAGTGAAAACAAAGAAAAATCCTTTCAGGTCAACATGGAAGAAACATGAATGTCTCGACGCCTTGTGTCATCCCCAAAAGGAAAACACAAGACAAATGAAAAATAAAGGAAAAACTTTTGGGTCAACATGAAAAAGACATGAATGTCTTGAAACCTTGTGTCATCACCAAAAGGAAAATACAAGACACATGAAATGATTATGACATAGAGAAGAATGAAGGTACAAATAGAGGAATATCACAAAGAGAGAGAGATATAGATTAGGCAGAACATCACGGGGGGTCACATTACACACATGCAATCACACAAAATAAAATGAAATAATGAAAAGGACTAGTAAGGAACATGTGAGTCAACCTATGAGTAGGTCATCCACATCCCAATCATGTTCATTGTATACCAAAGGGAAAAAACTATCCAAAGGGACAATAGCAAGTTCTGAACTAGGGTCATTACCAAGTTTGACACTCTTCTTAGGAGAATTGTCATTTAAGCTCATAGAAGAGGAAAAAAATGTATTCAATTCATTATGCACCTCCTTGTCAATTTAGATAATTCATCATCATTATCTAAATTAATCATAATAGGAAGTCTAGTGGTAATATCCAAAGAATGGTTCACCTCTTGTTGTGATTGCATTATTTGATCTTTTTGTTTTGGTGAAGGGGGAGGCTCGTCATGCATTGCTTCAATCATGTTTGGATCTTGATTTTCTTTGTTTGTTTCTTCATGTAACCTGGAAGAAAAGGAACGACATCTATGCCTACGCTCTCTAGCACCTCTATTTATTTTATTTTTAGTTTCAAGTTGCATTTTTGTAGGAGTGGGTTGATCAACCATAGGTTTCTTTTCTTCCCCAAGGGGAGGAACAAAAGGAACCATGGGAGGTTGTTTGACCACTTTCTCTTTAACTTTGTAAACTTGTTTTATTCTAGGAGGCATGAAGAGATTGTTTTTTTTATCTCTTGGTCTTTTTTAGGAAGTAGGTGAAGGTTTTGTCTTAGGTTAGTTTTGGTTATTTAGAATTTCTTTAGGTTCAATCATGGTTTCATCTAGTATGGTAGGCTCAATGGTGGGCAGAGGCATGTTTCAAAGGGATAATTCTGCTATTTACTTTGCCTTGAACTTTTAGTAGGACTTGAAAAGCAATTATTCTCATGGTTTGATAGGTTCTATAGGATCGTACCAAAAGAAATGTAAGGAAAAGTTTCCATAGGAAGATAAAGGATTAAAGCCACTATGATGGACAGTGAAAATTTCATTGTCAAAGGGAAACTTTAAGCATTTGTGTATGAATGATGGGATGACATTCATGGATCAAATCCATGGATAGCTTAGCTTCACATGAAATTGGTTTGACTCTAGGATGATGGAGAATGGGATATCTAATGTTTTCAGTCCTATTTGTAAAGGTAAGGTGATTGATCCCATCGTAGGGCATGAAAAATTGTTATGTGTCTTGATCCATGCTTTCGGCTTATCATATATCTATATAAAGGTCATGTAGAAAGTAAGAATTCCTTGGTGATCACATTCTCTCCATGGATGAGATCTATTAATATCTCATTAGTGGGCTTATCATAGATTTGGCCCGCTATGTAAAGAAGATCATTGGGTGCATGTTTATGTATATCTTGTGAGGAGAAGGGAATTTGAAGAGGTTTTTTGGTTTGACCCTTACGATGTTAAGTTTTGACCAATGCAACTAGACCATCAATATTATTTTGTTTTTGTTGATTAGTAACCATAGGATTTTGTTGAATTGTATCTATTTTCTCATCATCCATGTCAAGATTCATCACATCTATTTTTGTAGTTTCACTAGTGTTGACCAATGAAATGTTATGTTTTGGCATGCGGTTGGTAAAAAATTGTAAATTTTGGTTATGATGGGCAATAAACTTATTTCATTGATCATTAACACCTCCAACAGAAAGCCAACTGGAATCAATGTCAAGGTCTTGCACAAGATGTTTATACCACTTACAATGTTTCATATCATGTCCATTTTGTCAGTGATAATGGTAATAAGCATTTGATCTAAAGTTTAGAGGTAAAGGTTTATTAGGATCAGGTGTTTTAATGAGGGGAAAGGTAATCATCTTTTATTCTAAAATTTGTGACATTGTGTTATGAAGGGTATTGGGTAGGGCAGCGAATTATCTTTTTGGGTCCCCATAGCTAAAGGATATCATTGCTTTTACGACAACTACTTGGTTATTGGTATTTTGATTTGTTTTTTGAGGGGGATTAAGTTGAAAGAATCCTCTATTCTACTTTCTAAAAGGTTGGTAATTTTTTAGTTTGCAGATTCAAACTTCTTAGTTCAGCTAGAAGTAGACTTTGCATCACAACTACTAACCAAATTTTGATAATGATGGAGGGTAGTGCATAAGTGCATGAAGGAGGGGAATTTCATCATGGTGAGCTTATCTTGTATCTTACTTTGAAAATTTTCTATGAACATCTTTTGAAGGTGAGGAGTGAGAACCTTGACATCGATTTTGGAACAAAGTGATTGATATTGTGATATAAAGTCAATAATATTTTCTTCTTCTTTTTACTTGCATCTCATCAAATTGTCCAAGGTCATCTTAGGAGTCATATTCACTTGGAAATGGTTGAAAAATTCCTCAACAAGTTCATTGAATGAACGAATTGAGTTATTCAACAACGAAGAAAACCATTCTAACGAAATATCCTTCAAAGATCTAGGAAAAAATTTAGCCAAGAGTTTATCATGAAGGACAAAGTCACTACATAAGGTGGTATAAGCATTAAAATGGTTAGAAGGATCAACCTTCCCCCCATATTTCTTGAATATAGGAACCTCTACACCTCGTGGGATCAGTGTTCACAATATCTCCAAGGAAAATGGGATACTTTTGACATAATATGTAGGCTGGCCATTTTAATTTTGGTTGATGTTGGAAATTTGTTTTTGAAGGGATGAAATAGTTTGGAATAGTTGATTTATGACAAGGTCATTGTTTGTGTTATGAGATGAAGGTGAAAATTGTGTAGGTGTGTATGTGTTCAAAGGACAAGTGAATGGAACACTTATAGGTGGTAAAGTGGTAGGAGATATGACATGTGATGCCACAAAGGTGACAGGGATGCTAACAGAAATACCCAAGGAAGGAATCACATTATTATTCGGTTGCATTGTTGTTGTGACTTGAGGATTTTTATAGGTAGGAATAGAGGAAATTTTTGTGGGAGGAGGAATTTGAATTCTTCCTTGGCTTATGACATTTCTTGTAGGTAAAGGAAAACTAGTTGTTGAGGTGAGGTGTTTTCCAGAGATTTGAACTATGTTTTTCACAAGGTCAAGCCCATATTCACTTTCAAGCATGCAATGAATATTATATATAGTAGGGATAGAAGTAGTTGAAATGTTTTCATTTTCACTTGATGTTGTAGGTTTTCTAAATCTTCATGAATTTGAATTATGTTTTCTTCCAGAACACTATCAATCCTTGTTTTAACATGCATCACACTACTTGAAGGAAAATAGTTGTTAAGGGTATGGTCTATATCTAGTGTACTAGTGCCAATAATAGGAGTGAAAGAGTTAGACAACCCAAGATCCATGAAAATTGTGCTATCACAGGATGACATGAGTCTCAAGCTTTGTCTCACTACAATATTAGCAATAGGACACCAAATACCCATGCAAGGGATACTAAATGCAAAATGAATGCAAATGCAATATAAGCTAAGAACAATGAAATTACTATAACAAAAACTTTGTAAAATAAAATATAAAGGTATCAACAAATAAAAGAGTAAAAAAATAGAGCTTTGAATTATGAAAAATGCAGTGTAGAATCTACACTAGGATTGATTCACCTAGAGGGGCGTATGAGTCCTAGTGAGGATTTTTTTCAAAAACTTCAAAAAATTTCAAGTGATTTTTTATGCTTTTTATTTGTATGATCTATAACCTAAATGGGAATGTAGATTTTGTATGATTTTCAATGAGTTAAGATGGAAAAATGCAACTTATATGCACTTTCACTAATGCAAAATTTAGAAACCCTAGAATGCCAATTAACTAATACAAACCCTAATTCAATGTTAATGCAAGAAAGATCTAGGGTGATAATGCACTCCAAATTAGAATTATGATGTTCTAAATGTAGGTTCACTAAAATGAAATTTAGAATTTTTTTTGGGTTCTAGGGTTTGGGACCTAGAATAACAAAACTTAACACTCTCACTCAAGGATGACCCTAGAGATCTTAATCTAAAGTTTGCAAAGGAGAAAGAGATTTTGCAATAGGGTTGTCCTAGGAGCTGATTATAAATTAATGATGGGTTCACCACCAAGTTAGCACTTGGAAAGACTAATGTAATTCAAGATGTAATGCTTAACCCTGATATGATGTAATCTTTCAATAAATGACTTAGAAAAGTATGTAAAATAGAACAAAAAGATACAAGATGAAATGTGTGCATCTGGAAATTTGAAGATGACTAGATGGAGCTCTAAAATGCTTAAAATAGTGACTATAATGCTAACTAGAACTCATATGCCAGGTTGGGAAAATCAGTCCCAAATCTGGGTTTCTATGCAGAAACAAGAATCTAGCAAATGGGTATTTGAAACTGCAAAAACCTAAAAATTAACCTAAACTAGGACTCATATGCCAAAACTGGCATATCAGTCCATTTAGGGTTTTCTAAAGCTTCAAAGTCTAAATCTACTGCTCAAGGTCTACTCTTTGCTTCCTGTAACGTAGAAAATTTTATCTTTGGACATTTTGATGCTAATTTGGATCTTTCTTATGGATGTTGGCCTATTTTTTCCTAGATTTAATGTTGTAATGTGGTCAAAAAATTCACCGCTATTCACCCATTCATTCACTTAATCATTGAAGCAATTATTAATCATTCTCAAGCATTCTAGGCATTCTTAAGCATACATCCATTGGAGCTTCTACTTGCATATCTTTAGATTTCTACTTCAAGGGTTTGGTGAGTTATAGCATTGCATGTTGTTCATTCATCATTCATAATTCTCTTTTCATTTCATTTCATTTTCAAGGGTTTAATTACCAAACATGGGTTTGACTAAGGAAAACCCCTATTCACTAACCCTTAACATTTTTAACCCTCTTTGTGTGTGTTTTGCAGGTCTTGTATGAATATTCGTCAAAGAGAAAGGTGTGAAAAGGTGTCAAAAATTCATCAAAGTCATTCAAATTCAACAAATCCCTAAAAGGAGCTTGGAGAATCCCTATAGACCAAATTCTATAGATTCAGATCTAGAAACCTATCAAGAATAGAAGTGTAGACTAGGAGCTACAAATTGCATCTTTGAATTTACCAAAATTTGAAGATGGACTAAGTCTCCATCAGTGGAAAATTACTCCCACTGCCAAGCCTGAAAAGTGTTTTCTATAGTTCTAAGTACCCTTTTGGTTGAAACCTATTCCGACAGAATTTCCCCGAAACATGACTAAGTCACCTAGCTTTGCGTAAGTTTCCCAACATGCTTCAATAGTGAATTCTAGATAGGATTCTAGAGCTCCTCTCCATCACTTTCTAGTTTCCAGGTGCACCTCTCTAGTCTCAAATTTATTTATGTTACTGTTTGTTTGCATTTTTAGTTTTATTTTCATATCACATTGTGTTTTCAAACATCTTGTATTAATAATTCATCTCTTTTATTAATTCTTTGCATTTAGGGAATTTTATTTGGACATATTTCAATCATATTTGCATTAGTCTTGATTGAACTACCTAGGTTTTTTGGGATACCTTTCTCCTTTTAGGTGCAAAACCCTAGAAGTGGAAGAGAGTCCTATCCCCAAAAATCAACGGTTCATTTTAGTGAGCCCAACATGAACCTGCATTTTGAACATTCTATTTCTGATTTCCATGCATTTACATCCTAGGAATAGCTTACATTGGCATTGCATTGCATTTTGAATTGTTTAAATTACCTCTTAGGGTTTCTAGATTTGCATCAGCAAAAAGCTCATATAGCTTGCATTTTTCGCATTGCATTTCATTAAAAATCAACAAACATTTTCATATTATATCTGCATATAAAAACCTAAAAAGCATAAAATCTAATTAAAAAATTCTGATTTTTTTTACAAAAATCACTACCTAGACTCATTTTCCACCTTGGGAGACTTAGTCCAGTTGCATATTTTGCATTGCAATTTCTATCATTTCTAGTACAGTCCCTACATTTTTGTTTTTTGTTTTTACATTTCTGTTACTATTTCCAGATTTTTTGTTGTATTTAATTTCTTGCACTTTGTTTGCTTCCATTCATTTACATCATGGATATGTGTTTTAATAAGCTTTGGATGTCATTAAAATCCTTAGTTGACATGTCAAGTTGTTCCTTTGGAACTGATCCTAATGACATTGAACTTCCACATGCTCCTTCAACTCCTCATGAATGTTCTCCTCGTGATGTTGACATCATTGGAGAAGATGATGATAGCATGCATAAGTTCCTAAATGAAAGCCTTGACAACCTTGAAGCTAATGTAGCCTTTTATCCATCCATGAAACAACATGACCTTCCTATAGTACCACCTCCTGATATGTTTGGTTACTTACATCCTGAAATAAATAAAGAACCTAAGTTCCCTACACAAGGTGAACCTAATTCTTCTAAACAAACAATCACACAACCATTTTATGATAAAAAAGTCACCAATACTCCAATAAACGTTGAAGAAACCTATGGAAATGGTTTTACCATTTTTAGTAAACAAGTTTGTGACACAACAATTGAATATGACATTCATCAACTCCTAGAATAAAATCCAAAAGATTAAAGCACAACAAGATTAGGTTATCAAGACCCCCCTCATAACAACAAGCCTCCTAGAGAATATTTGAGGCTTTGTGATGATGGCACAGTGTTCTTTGATTCTCCTCCCGGTCTAAATTTCCTCCTTCCTCTAGAGAAACCCTTGACTGATAAAAATGACAAGGATGAGAGGATCACTTTGGGTCCTCCTTCAATTTGAGAAAATGGTAAATCTAGAAAATGCAAAAGACCTTACAAGTTACAAAAATAAAGTTTCCTCTCCATCCACCACTTGAATGTGAAAGGAAATTGAAAATACTTTTAAACAGAGGACTCATACTATTACCACCTATGAATAGGTTGGTGATATATCCTAAATATGCTAACATTCCACATTGTGCATATCATCATATTCTTAGACATAGAAGTGATGAGTTTCATTAATTGAAAGAAATACTAAGAAAGTATCATTTTGATGGCGATAATTGCTATCCAATAATCCCATAAAACACCCACCAATTCCTTATCATGTAATAGTGGTAGAACATCCTCTTCTCACTATTGCATGACCTTTCCCATCACTTACCTCTGCTCATTATTGCCTTGCACCCAGTGGGGGAAACAATTTTCTGGCCCTGTCCTAGTAATGCATTTGTCATTGTCCCTTAGCTGTGTTATTCACCTTCTACTTATACCGACTGAGATTGGGAGGCAGATGACTTGCTCGATGCTTGACTCACATTTTCCTTACTATTATTTTGCATTTTCTTTTTCTTTTTCTTTTGTGTGTTTGCATGTGTGTAATGTGCTCCCCTATGATTTTTTGTTTGATGTTCTCTCTCTTTGTGACATTGCTTTATTTGTATCTTCATTCTTCTATATGTCGTACATTGCTTTTTCCTTTTCTTTTGTTTTTTACTTGTGTTTTCCTTTTGGGGATGATTCAAGGCATTGATACATTTCATGTCTCTTTCATGTTGACCCAAAAGGATTTTTCTTTTTCTTTTCCTTTTCTTTCACCTTTTTCTTGTGTTTTCCTTTTGGGATGATGCAAGGCATTGAGACATTCATGTCTCCTTCATGTTGACCCAAAATCTTTTTATTTTTCTTTCACCTTCATTTGGCTTGTGTTTTCCTTTTGGGGATGACGCAAAGCATTGAGACACCCTATGTCTCTTCCATGTTGACCCAAAAGGTTATTTTTTTTCTTTGTTTTCACTCTCTTTGTGTCATTCTTCTAGTTCTATGTATTTGGGGGATGATGATAGTTTTGATCTCTCTAAACAAAACATTGTAGCAAATAACATACTAATCCCAAATCCATAGATCCCTTATGTGTTTGGTGTTTTCATTTTGGGGGCAACCCCTTCCTTTTCTCTTTTCCTTCACATGATGCAACCTTACTCCGAAACATATGACTTGGCATAGGGCTTTCCAAGTTGTATCTCATGTATTTCTTCTTGTTTTCATTTTTCATTTGCTACTTTAAAGCAATTTCTCATAGTACGGTGTGTAGAATTTCCTTTAAAGTGGGGGCATACATTAGCATTATCGTTTTGCATTTTTTCCCTTTTGTTGGTTCTTAGTGCAGCCTTCTTACTTCATATGATGCGTTTGCTACTTTTTGGATGATATTGGGTATGGTGTCCTTCATGAGCGTGATCTAACTTAGCTAATTACTTTCCTCTTAGTGGATTGATGTGATACACTACATCCCCTAAGCTCTGAATTTTCTATTCTTTGATTGGTCCTCTCTTGGAGACATTAGACACGATGTTCCCTAAGTTAAAGACCTCACATGAACTAAGAAAGAATCCTATGAACATCCTTTGCATGTTTTATTTTGCATTTTTTATATGGCCACCTTGCATAACATAGTCTACATGCCTGTGGTGCCATTATGTTTGTTCATGAGCTCCAAGCATACAAATTTTTGCTTGTCTCGTGAAGCTCAAAAAATCATTTTCTTTTGTGGCTTCTTATTAAAGTTATCAGGAGGTATAACTTTGATATGGTTGAGCGAGAAGCCCATTCTAAGGCATGACTTTCTACATAGACACCTGCATTTTTGTGAGTGCATACCAAACATGAGTGTATGTTTCTCACCTTTTAGGCCTTCTCATCTGGCAAACAACCATGAGTTCTGTCACCTCAGAGTGAGTATGCTTTTTCAAAAAAAACAACCTAGATGTGATCCATAATGGGATGGACAAAGAATTGAAGCTTGATCTGATTCTCTCTTTCCTTTTATCTCTTTCATTCTCTTGTGTGTTCCTTTGTGCTAATGTTTGGTTTTCCATGGGATCTTAATGCTGGGGCTCGATCACCCCTCTTCATTATTGTTATCTCATCTTGCCAACATGAATGCATTTGGATCCCTCTTGATGTGCATGTTAAGTTACTTTAGTGTGACTTTGAAGCAAGTTTATCCTCTCACTAAAGTGGCGCCTACATCTAGTGTAGAAAAATGTATCTTTGGACATTTTCACACTCATTTGGGTCTTTCTTATGTATGTTGGCCTAGTTTTTTCCTAAATTTTATGTTGTAATGAGGTCAACACATTCACATTAGGTCTTGGACCCTTGTGAATCAATAAGAATTTTATGATGCCTTGTAAAAGTGTTGTGAAGTGTTGTAACCCACTTTCACACTTTTGGGTATGTGTAGGATCATGATGGACCAAAATGTGGTGATATGATGGGTATGTGGCTGACGACTTTGTATTACCCAAAATTGATGAAACGAAAAGGGTTTTTAAAGGAGATTCTCAACTTTCCACCAATAAAAATTATGCTTTACTTTGAATTTCATAAATAATTATAATTCATTTTCTATTTGAATTACGAATAAAGTCCTAATTGATAGGCTGATTGAAAAAAAATAGCTTTCAAACGGTCACACTTTTTGAATCCGAAACATGCACATTCTATGCTTCGATAATATAGATTAAAACAAAAGTTGAATTTCATGCAATTTTGACCAAGTTAAGGTGGTCAGACATATGAGTTTTTATATTTTTAAAAAGTTGTTCAATAAAAAATTCACAATTAATTCTTTACTTGGAAAAAAATTACAAAAAATATGCATCACATCGGGACATGAGTCCTCTATTTATATGTAAAATATTATAATAAAATATTATCATTTTATTGTGGTTAGGGTGGTTAGACAAATGCCTACTTATGTTTTCCCTGAAATTTATGTACTATTGCATTGAAATTTCAAATTTTCACCAAATAGATTTGAAAAAAAAAAAAACCTAGTAGTTTAGAAACTACATTCAATTTTCTACAAATTCTATTCTTACATATTTTTGAAATAATATAGATAACTTATTTAAATTTTTACCTCAAGTTTCCTAACTCTGATTTTTCTAAATTTTTCACCACTTAAGGACCTCTTTTTTCCATGATGATCCTGCACATACCCTTTTCTAGGACCCTTTTAATATAATTCACTTAAATAACCTCTTCTTATCACTTACCAAGCCTTATTTCAAAGTGTTGTAATAAAATTTCACACTTTTCTAGGGTTGTCATCAATAATTTGACCCTTTCTTATGTTTAAATGACCCCTTTATACACTTATAGGCCTTACTTAAGTGTATTTTAGAGAATAATCTTATTAAACATCATTTAATACACTTTAATTCTTTACAACCACTTAAATTTCCCTAGGGGGACCAAGTCACCACTAGGGGCGACTTAGTCCCACTTGGCTCAAAAATCAACTTTATTTCAAAATTCTGGAAAGATATTATTTTCTAAACCTTGAGGTCAGCCTATGATGTGGTGTTTTTGGGAAATTTTTTATAATCATGTATAAATATAGGGTTTTTCCTCTCATTTCACCCCCATTCACCCATTCATTCACTTAATCATTCAAGCAATTATTAATCATTCGCAAGCATTCTAGGCATTCTTAAGCATACATCCATTGGAGCTTCTACATGCATATCTTCAAATTTCTACTTCAAGGGTTTGGTGAGTTGTAGCATTGCATGTTGTTCATTCATCATTCTCTTTTCATTTCTTCATTTTCAAGGGTTTAATTAACAAACTGAGGTTTGACCAAGGCAAACCTCTATTCACTAACCCTTGACATTTTCCCCCTCTTTGCATGTGTTTTGTAGTTCTTGTATGCAGATTTGTCAAAGAGCAAGGTGTGGAAAGGTGTCAAAAATTCATCAAAGTCATTCAAAGTCAACAAAGCCCTAAAAGGAGCTTGGAGAACCCCTACAGACCAGATTCTACATATTCGGATCTGGAAACCTGCCAGGAGCACAAGTGTAGACTAGGAGCTACAAATTGCATCTTCAAATTTCTTGAAATCTAAAGATGGACTAAGTTTCCATCGATGGTGAATTAGTCCCACTGCCCTGAGGCCTAAAAAGTGTTTTTTGTAGTTCTTAGTACCCTTTTGGCTAAAACCTATTTCGGTAGATTTTCCTTGAAATAGGACTAAGTCATCCAGCTTGGTGTAAGTGTCCCAACGGGCTTCAATAGTGAATTTTATTAGATTCCAGAGCTCCTCTCCATCACTTTCTAGTTTCCAGGTGTAGCTCTCTTGTCTTATTTATTTATGTTGCTATTTTTTTTGCATTTTTAGTTCATTTTGCATATCACATTATTTTTTCAAACATCTTTCATTAATAATTCATCTCTTTTATCAGTTCTTTGCATTTAGGGCATTCTATTTTGACATATTTCGATCATATTTGTATTAGTCTTGAGTGAATCCACTAGTTTTTTTTGGATACCTTTCTCCTTTTAGGTGCAAAACCCTAAAAGTGTAAGAGAGTCCTATCCCTAAAAATCAATGGTTCACTTCCCAATTGATTTTTGGATCCAAAACCCTAATTTGCAATGTATAGAAGTATTCCAAATATCTCCAATGCAAGGTAACAACTTTGATAAGTTTGAAAACTATGAAAAATTTCTCCAAGCTTACTCATCAATGTGTCTTCAACCTAAACCTACAAATCACACACTAAAGAGAGGGAAAAAATGTTATGTTTTTAGTAGAAAGGGGTTTGCCTTGGTCAAACCACATTTTGGTAATCAAACCTTGAATCTTGCTTGAATGGGATAGATCTTGATTTGAATCCTAGCTTGAATCATAAAACCCCACATCACAATTGTTAGCTCAAAAACAAACATGGCGCATGAAGACTTTAACATGATACTTGATGCTTGAATAATGCTCTAAAATGCTTAATAATCTTCCCTTGAAGACTCTTCAATTCTCTTGTAAACACTTGAATGCTCTTGTGAACTCTAGTTTTCTATTATGAATTCTCTCACAAAAGTCTTGGGTAAAAATGAGTAAAAGAACCTTATATTTATACTTAATTATGCCAAATTGCTTGAAATTACAACATTACAAGCTGACATCAAATCTTAGAGGATAAAAACCTACCAAGAATTTGAATTAATTTTGATTTTGGGCCACATAGGAATCATATTCCCAAGGAGGCATATGAGTCCCATTAGGCATAATTTATGGGATGACATTCAAAAATGCTTAGAAAGGTGTGAAATCAAGATCGGGACCCAAAACCATAGGTGGGAATCATATGCCCAAGGTGGCATATGAGTCCCAAATCACCAAATCAGGTCCACACATTCTAGAAACAGCTAAATTATGATTGGATGTTGATTTATGTTGGGATTATCCTAAAAATGATGCATTAATTAAGGGTTGTGGATGCAAAATGAGGCCAATTAAGGCATAAAGGGGCCTAATTATTTATGAAAACCCTAGAAAATTGTGAAAGTAATTTACAATACTTTGCAACACATTAAATAAGGTATGATTCAGGTATTTTTTGGTTAAAAAGAGTTTTATTAGGTTCAGTTAATTAATAGAACCTTAGGAAAGTGTAAAAGTGTGTTACAACATTTCACAATACCTTGGAAAGGTACCATTTAAGTTCATTAGTTCACAAGGGCCCAAGAACTAATGTGAGTTTCTTAATCACATTACAACACTAAGTGAAGGCATCATTAAGCTCAATTTTACAAGGAGGACCCAAAGAAGTGTGAAAATGTCACTGACGACATTTTTTGACATTGCATATATATCATCATGAGGTGAAACAATGTTAGTAGTAGTTAGAAAGGGTGTAAACTCATTACATAAACTATCATGTTGATCATATACGAAAGGGAGCTATGACAAACATTGCTAAAGTAAATGTGTGTAAAGGTGAACAAATTCTTTAAAAGATATTAAATAATTGAGCAATAGGAACAATAAAGACAGATAATTAGAACACATAACAAAGAGAGAGAAGAGGACATAAGATTGATTATGGAGTTCATCAGAGTAGACAATGTCTCTCGCTCTATCTCAACTGAGTGACCAATCTATTAACAATGCTCCAAATGCAGTACAATCTCTAAAATGAGCCTCTTGGAAATTGCCTTACAATCTTCTATAGCCTGTCCACAAAGTCGTGGTACAAAATTCCTCACTCAAATAAGCTTGGATAAAGACTCTCAAAACCACAAGGTTGATTTACAAAGAGCAAGAAAAATAATTTTCCTAAAGGCTCTGCTACAAAATCAGAGCATTATTACATCAAAAATATTCTATTCCTCCTCAAATTATCCTCTCACTTGGAAAAATTGAATCCAAGAATGTGTTGATTGAAGCTCTCCTATCTTCTCCTTTTTATACTTGTAGTTTTCCCATTTGGGCTAAAACCAAAAAACTTGTAATTTCCCCTCTTTAGGGAAAAATCGAAACAAATCCCCCATTTTTAATAAACAATTAACAATCTCCCTAAAAAGCATTTAAAAATTGTTTGAGCCTTTGTCCATGTATATTCTCAAGCTATTTGGTTGGATTGTTTTTGTTTATTTTAGTTTGAAATTCCAACTAGTAACCATTCAAGGTTATTTACATATTTTAAAATATTATTTAAGCCCTTGAAAATATTTCATTTGGGCTATTATAAGTTTTATTTGTTTGGGGTTTTGTTTTTATTTAATTCTAATCTTGCCCCTAATAACCATTAAAATGCTATTTGTAATTCTCCTAAATTCACAACCTATGGAGAGGATAACTCCATAAAAAGAGGGTTTTCAACAACTCAAGGGATAAGATGAGAGAAAATCCCATGAATCCCTCAACTCCTCCTTGTGAATAGGAAAATAGTTGTGAGGTGGATTCTCACAGAAAACTAATTTCCCTTTTTACAAATTAAATGAATAATACATGATAATTCCACTCACTTCAAGTATTAATCATTTTTTCCAATTTAAATGAATAATATATGAGCTTCCCACACTCATTTCAAGTATTAATCATTTATTTTAAACTTTGTCACCTATCATCAAATTTTTAATGATTTATCTTATGGTGAGCAAAGTAGGAATTTTTCACCTTTTGATGGGCCCTTGCGCTTGGTTTGACCAAACTTTGATTGGGTGTAACTTTTGTGTACGAAATCCCTTTTTCTCAATTCAAGTAGCATTGGAATCGTGCTTCCAAGAATTATACCATGGTGCCAACTTCCTAAGCATTGGAGACAACTTATTTTTCAAGGTTCATAGATCCTCCTGGATCAAACCTCCCCACTGCAGAGCTTTTGGTCCTCCAAAAGTTGTCTTGTAGAACCTTTGACTTCCTTGGCTCATATAAAAAATTTTGTCACCTTTGAAGCTTCACTGCAATGCTATTGCTAGCTCCACCTTTGACAATTGATAATCTCTAATTTGGATACTATCACATCTACCCTCTAAGGTTCTTACACTTTGACAACACTAGGAAGCATACATTGCTACATCTGCCTGCTAGGGTCTTACACTTCAACAATGCATCATCAACATGAGCTTTCCTATTGCCACATCTTCCTCTAAGGGTCTTACATTTTTACAACACTAGGACTTCAAAACTCATTAAGATGGAGTCCAAAATGGAACTTTACATACCAAAAGTAAGAAGAATAATGAGCATGATTAACATGTCTCTCGACACTTGTCATGATGGTGGTTCTCATTTTACATCAACACCAAGAATATTTTGGCATGAATCTGATGCTCCTCCTTGCTTACAAACTACTCAAGCAATGTTAAAATATGCCTCAGCCTAATACATTCCTTCACATTTGTTCTTCGAAATGGCTGATTAAATGCTTTACAATTCAGCTTTGTCTTTGTTTGCTATAGCAACAAGACCAGAGAAAAAGGACTTCAAGGGATGAGTCTTCAAGCTGAGAACATACAAGATAATTTTGGTTGTTCTCTGCAACTCTGGGTCCCAACGTAGAGTGCTCATCTAGATCTATCCACCTTTCACTGAATTTCATCAGGTGCTTCTTTTCCTTAAACATGAACAACTAACATCTTCTCACCTCAAGAATTGTCATCAACTAAGCACTCTTCAGTTTAAAAAATTTTCTATTCTACAAAAAGAAGTCTTCAAGCATTTTATTTTCTAATTACATGAGATAAGGCTTAAACAAGCTTTCAAAATTTCAATTCCAAGAAAATACAACTTCATGCAAATAGCATAATGATTTTACTAAAAAAACTGTGTCTACTTGTGTCACCTAGCTCATAATCACAATGTGATATTTATTAATGAGCTAATAACAAAAAAAAATTGATACAACTATTTAGATGACAGGTTTTCCTAGCTCTTACGAAGCTGGTCAAAAGTACTTTCCTTTGTCAGTTGCTCCTTTAATGGTTGAGGTTCTTTTTCCTCAGGCATTGTAGCCTCAGGTGCCACCTTCACCTCCACCTCAGGGATAGTGTCTTCAACTACCACCTTCACCTCTTCCTCAACAACCTTCTATTGGTTAGGTCCCTCAATGGGCCCAGATGAGTGTTGAAGCTATGGATGCAGCTTCCAACACTTCTCAATCCAATGCCCACTTATCCTGCAGTGGGTGCAATAGTTTCGGGCTTCGTCCTACCTCTTCACTTTCTTGTTTGGAGAAGAATTGGCTTCACTTCCACTACCATAGTCTAAAGTGTGTGCCCGAGGATATTCCTTTTTAAAGGATTTGGAGGATTCACCAGTCCCTTCATATCCTAATCCTTCATCATCAGGTCTTTACTTAACCTTTATAGGATTGATCATGCCTTGTTCACTGATCCCAAGGCCTTTACAAATGTAACATATCTTGGTCAACAAGTTCATGCCAATTCCCTTGGCATTCCTTTCAAATCCTTCAAGAACAAAGTTTTAATCATTTTCCCTCCTGATCTAATGCAAGAGACTCTTCCAGGTAACCACTTTGGTTACTAGTAATATTGAAAAGTTTCAGGTACTCCACATGTCGACAAAAAGTACACTCACCAGAATTCTCCTAAATTGAGCCATAATTGGCCCACTTCCCATGGTACCACAAGAAAATCTTGACTTCAGACTCTTTTTATTGGAATTTGCTGCAAATGACGCATCCAAGCTATCACATGGAGTGAGTGGAGAGTATGAGGAAGTATTCTTTGAATGTAGTAAAAAGGCACATATGCTAACATTCTCTAATGCAGGAGGACTCCTCTTGTGCTGCTCCTCCATGAGCTTCTGTAACTTCACATGCAACTCTTGATTCTCCAAGTTTTCTTTTTCAAGAAAACCCCTGAGCTCAAAATTCTCAGATTGAATGCGCTGGTTGGCTTCGTCTAGCTCTCGAAGCCTATTAGCCTTGTCTCGGTGCTCTCAGTAGAGTTATTAAACCATTCTCTTCATGGAAAAGATATCATCCACCATGGATACAGATGGAAACAACATCACCCTAGACGATTCTCCTTTATCTAGTGCCATCTTTGCTACAAAACTCCAAATGTCCACCTATCAACTTGTACACTAACACTGAAAACCAACAAATAGTCAAACTGACAATCTAACTAAACTAGCAAGCTAACTAACAATCACTTCTGCAAAACTAGCCAAACTAGGCTCTAATACCACTTGATCTGATGTGGAAGGGATCTATGACAAAAATTTCTAAAGTGAATGTGTGTAAAGGTGAAAAAATCCTTGAAAATACATTAAATAATGGAGCAATAGGAACAATAAAGAGAGAGAAGAGGCACAAGATTGATTACGGAGTTCATCCGAGTGGACAATGTCTGTAGGTCTATCTCAACTAAGTGACCAATATGTTAACAATGCTCCAAATGCAATACAATCTCTAAAAAGAGCCTCTTGGAAACTGCCTTACAATCTTCTATAGCCTGTCCACAAAGTCGTGGTACAAAATTCCTCACTGAAATTACCTCGCATAAAGACTCTCACAGCCACAAGATTTATTTAGAAAGAGAAAGAAAAAGAATTTTCCTAAAGGCTCTACTATAGAATCAAAGCATTATTACATTAAAAATATTCTATTCCTCCTCAAATTCTCCTCTCACTTGGAAAACTTGAATCCAAGAATGTGTTGATTGAAGCTCTCCTATCTTCTCCTTTTTATACTTGAAGTTTTCCCATTTGGGCTAAAACCAAAAAACTTGTAATTTCCCCTCTTTATGGAAAAATAAAAAAAAATCCCCCATTTTTAATGAACAATTAACAATTTCCCTAAAAAGCATTTAAAAATTGTTTGAGCCTTTGTCCATGTATATTCTCGGGCTATTTGGTTGGATTGTTATTGTTTATTTTAGTTTGAAATTCCAACTAATAACCATTTAAGGTTATTTACATATTTTAAAATATTATTTAAGCCATTGAAAATATTTCATTTGGGCTATTATAAGGTTTATTTGTTTGGGGCTTTGTTTTTATTTAATTCTAATCCCACCTAATAACCATTAAAATGCTATTTGTAATTCTCCTAAATCCACAACCTATGGAGAGGATAACTCCATAAAAAGAGGGTTTTCAACAACTCAAGGGATAAGATGAGAGAAAATCCCATGAATCTCTCAACTCCTCGAGAATAGGAAAATAGTTGTGGGGTGGATTCTCACACAAAACTAATTTCCCTTTTTACAAATTAAATGAATAATACGTAGAATTCCACTCACTTCAAGTATTAATCATTTTTTTCCAATTTAAATGAATAATGCATGAGCTTCCCACACTCATTTCAAGTATTAATCATTTATTTTTAAAATTTTCACCTATAATAATTTTTTTAATTATTTATCTTATGGTGAGCAAAGTAGGAATTTTTCACCTTTTGATGGGCACTTGTGCTTGGTTTGACCAAACTTTGACTGGGTGTAACTTTTGTGTACGGACTCCATAATCGACAATTCAACCAACATTGGAATCATGCTTCCAAGCATTACACCATGGTGTTGACTTCTTGAGCATTGGAGACAACTTATTTTTCAAGGTTCATAGGTCCTCATGGATCAGATATATATGTTTATCATTATAATATAAGTTTGTAATAGTGTAAATTATAAAATATGTGTCACTAGTTATATTAGGTGATGGACACATGCTTAAAGGTATAACATGACTTTAATCAAGCATATATGTAGTAATGGAAAAAGTAGCATTTTCCCTTGCTTGTTTGGATAATTGACATTAAAGCTGAATTAATGATGTCTTGGAGTGGTGTTGTAATGTGTTGTACACATTCACACTATTCTAGGACCTTTATTTAACTAAAGCAAGCCTTAATTGATCCTTTCCAAGGGTGTTGTAAAGTTTTGTAACACACTTTGATGTTTTTCTAGGTTTTATTTGCTTAATTAAGCCTAATGGGTCCTTTATAAATAAAATGTACATATTGTGTACCTTGTTTAAGTGTTGAAAAGTGTTTTAAATAAATTTCACACTTATCTAGGTGGCCTTAATTAATTGTGGTTAATTGGAGTTATTAACCCCTTTTTTTAATTCAAATTTAGGCCTTAATTTTGACACCTCCTAAAGATCTATCCTGACAATCATAATTTATTTAACAAATTATTTAATTGGGATAAGTTTCATCCTAGTAAGTAGAAATAGGAAGTAACTTGAAATAGGACCCATTTTCCCTTGATGGTGAATGGGTCCTCCCTTAATAGGACCCCCCTTTCTCAGTTGATCTGGAATGGGTTTTTAGCCTTCTTCCAATCCCCCAAAGCTTGGTTTTGGAAACTTAGCTAGGAACCAATTTCCCAAGATGGAGAATGGGTCATCCCTTAATGAGACCCCCCTTTTTGAATTTCATTATGGTGGGAATCTAATTATAATTCTTCCTAGATCTGGTGTTGGCCTTAGTTCTTTGAATTTGAGGGTTAATCTCCTAATTTAATATAAATAAGGGGTTATAGTTCCATCTAATATTTTCAAGAGAGAACCCAATCATTCAAGTGATCAAGCATTAGAGTATTTCAAGAGAATTCATTTAAGGCATTTCAAGGTAGATTTCAAGAGTTTATTTCAGCAATTCAAGATCATATCATTATTTCAAGGGTTTGATACATGCATTCATGTTGTTGAGCTAAGAGGTGGATGCAACATTGAAGATCTACTTGAAACCATTGTTCACATCATTTCTAAGGATCCTAGATCTACATTCTTGATGGCCACTACATGAAAGTTTGTAAATTTATTTCACAAGATATCATCCAAGGTGATATTATTTACATATTTTATGTTTCATGCTTCATTACTTTATTTCATCATTTGGTTTGATTACCTACAAGGGGTTTGACTGAGGAAAATTCCCATTCACTAACAATAAAAAAATATCCCCTCCCTTGAATGTGTGATTGTAGATTTATAGGTTGAGGATCAAGTTGAGCAAGACTTGGATCAAGATTGTCAAAGTTGTAAAATTACAAAAGTTGTCATTCAAAGTGCAAGATCATAGAAAGAGCTCTATAGAATTGCATATAGGCTTCCATAACTTGATAATAGGGGTTTTGAGAGTGTAGACATGAAGGAATAGGATCCTGAAATCAATTTTTTGAAACCCTAAAAGGAACCATTCGCCACTGAAGGCGAATGAGTCCTCCATAGCTCAAAAACAACTTTTTGGCTAGGTACATAGCCTTTTATGCTCTAAAAACATCCCCCATAGTTGCTATAATAGGTAGGTTGCATTTTTGGTTGTTATTAGCATCTTATTTTGCATAATTTTAGATGTGAAGGGCCCTAGAAAAATAAGTGGTAGATCCTTTTGTTCATGCATTTGGCTCTACCCTATTTTTCAAACTTCATCATTTATTGGTGAACTTGACATATTCAACATTGCAATTTTATAAGTTTTGGAGTCTCTCATTGCATCTTGTTGATGGGTCAGATGAGAACAACAATAGTAAGAAGAATATTACTATTCTACTCTCCTGAAAGAGGAAGAATAATGCATGGATATCTAACTCCCAAGGTCTTCGTAAGTGGTTCTCGACTGTGCCGATTTCACTCAATGGTTGATGTGAACTATAATGTTCAAGGGGCATGTTGGTGTTGAGCTTCTGGATTGTTCCAAGATCAAACATAAATTCAAACCTACTTTAACTAGAGTTTTTAAAGAAACAAAAAAAGATAGATCAAAGCTTTTAGAATTGAAGAGAATTATAATTCATCCAACTTAACCAGACTTGCTACCTTTCAAGGAATTCCTAACTAAAACTGGAGAAAAAAATTAACTTGTGATTAACACACAGTTTCATTCATTCATAGTGCTAACTTCAACAACAGATTTTAAATCACTATTTAGACAAAACATAAAATAAAATTTCATTCCTTGAAAGCTTTGCAAATCAAATGATTAACCCAAGATAACTATCATTTTGAAGCATAATATGAAGTAGATTTAAATTTGGTTGCTTCTACTGTTGGTGAAACAGATAAGCAACATTTACAAATCTAGCACAATCACTAGAGTACAAATAATCTATGTCTTCAAATCATCTCCATCTACACTAAGAAAAAATGAAAGATACATTACTGCCTCTGCTGAATTTAGCTCCTACTCTATTCTACTCTTAAGTTTCTCTACTGTCAAAAAATTCCTATTGTTCAAAATCTATCTCTCTCTATGTATCTCTACTTTTTTTTTGTACTCTCCTCTTCTAAAAAGAGGAAAAAATTTCATATATACATAACATTCCAAAAAGAATGTGTTGGCCCCTATTTTAGGGTTTACAAAAATATTAGTCGGTTACAGAAGGGTCGGCTCTCAGATCTTTTGGAATAAAGCCAATGTTGCATTCAATGTGCATCCCATGTCTATGTTAGTGAAGGATCGCCCTTAGGAGTAGCCTTTAGATCTTTTGGAATAGTCACAATAACATCTGGCCTCTGTGTCCACCTTTGAACTTCCATCAGAGCTACCCTAAATGTCTTGGAGCATTATCATTAATGTCGATCTACCTTTGCCAGTAGACCTCAAAGCTGTCCCTAAGACTCATGGCCTCTGCTTCCTTTCATATCTTCTAAATGTTAACCTCCTTTGGAAACAACATCTGAATCTCATGTTAGATCCCCACACCACTGAGTTGCTCCATCACTTTTGATCTCAGAGTAAGATCCACGTCGTTCATGCTCTATTGATCTTCTTCATAGGACGGTCACCACAGTCAAACTACCAATGATTCACCCTCATCCTCCTTTGATTGGTGGAACACATTCCACAAAATTTACTTAGATAGAATCAGATGTTGGTGAGACACTAACCGTGTCTCCCCGATGCGATTATACTTTGCAGCAACATTGGCATGGCATACAACTGTCAGCAAGGGTTCATAGCGAGCGTCCAGAGTCATAGTGATATCCCAAAATTGTTTTCGAGAAAATTGCTATCAGTAAGAGGTCATAGTGGGTGCTAAGAGTCATACCGATATCCTTTTCCATTGGCAAGTCCATCGCTATCGAAAAGACTCCCCTTAGTCGATAAGATGTCATACCAAAGCCACAAATATTCAGCGAGACTTCCATCAGTCAGTGAAACATTACACCAAGCCACCCTTCTTTCATTTTGGAAAAACCTCATTCTTTTGGCTAGACGTCTCCCCAAGCTCAAAAAATTACACTTAAGGCACCATTCCATTTCAGGGAGATCACCGCCAGTCAGCGGGACATTATACCGAAGGCAGAATCCTTCGGCAAGACACCCTTCCATTGGAAGGACCTTTCATCGAGCTCAAAAAATTACACTGAAGGGAGAATCCTTTGGTGGGACTAACAACCATCGGCGAGACATCTCCCAAAGCGTGAAAAATTCTGGTGAGACTTTACCCTGTTGGGGAGACATCACCCTGAAGCAAACCCTTTTGCCAAGGCTTCCACCATTCGGCTAGACCTCATAGTGAATGGAAATATTTCTCCCTGCTGACGGCCTTATGAACAACTGTTGGTGAGACTTTCATTTGCTGGTAGGACCTTACTCCAAACCCACCTCATTTTAGTGAGACCTCGTTCTGCTCGATGAGATACATAAAAACTTATGGTGACTGAAATGTTTGGGTGACCGGTGTATTTCAAATGAATAGAGCACATTGCTAGTCGACAAGACAACAAGAGGGTCTCACTGACTTTATTCTTTGAGGAATTTTATGCCAAATCTGATTGAGGTATGCTTTCTAATAGACTTCTCTATGAAATAACATCAGATCTATGATTTAATCCTGCAAAACAATGCCTCCATTAGCCCCAAAATCATATAAAATATAATATTTTTTTTTATCATTTCTCTCAATTTTAACAAAAGAAATCCAACTCTAGCTGAGGCAGAATCAAATCTAACAGAACAAAAGAAAGACTTAGGAGGAAAACAAAAGAACTCCTAAGACCAAATCAGACAACCAAAGGCAAAAAAATCAAAAGAAAAAGGGGGACCCATTTTGTTCTAGAATAAAATGGGGTGGTTATGCAAGGCATAACAAATGGTGACTCAGCTAGGAAAATGGTTTAACCATTTTCAAGAAACTGAAGGATTCAACTACCTAGAACTCCTAGTTTATGAACATCACAACTCCAGTTGGGTCAGTTTTAACAACCAAGGTTGAGCTAAAATCTCAAATGTAAATCAACACTAGCTATCCCTGAATCTATGTGTGTGCTTGATGATGCATCATCCTTTTATAAATTTTTCCTCATCTTTTGAACAACAATGTGCAAGATTTGAACTACATGAGTTGATTCCCTTTAGCTATTGTGCAATGATATCATGGGCATTGCTCTGCTGTGAGTCAGGCATCCATAGCCCCGACGAAGATACCTCTAGTTTTCTCATAGCATTTCTCTACTGCTAGTCAGGCGTCCATAGCCCCAGTAGAGATACTGGAATCACCCATTCATATTGAGTCTTCTTTTCTTTTAGATAATTCTCTTTTCTTTTCTTTACTCTTGGAGTTTCAGATATTTCATTCAAATTTTCTTTTCAATATCTCAGATGTCAGACATCTGTTCTAGGTTGAAAACTACCATGAACCTCATAACAACATCTGTGGGATTGGATTTTTCACTCAAATCTTACAATGCTATCACCCTAGGACAAATATACCATTACAAATGGAGATGATCTTGATGATTTGTGAGAGATTCAAAGGTAGTTAATGAAGATTTTTTAATTTTGCACCTTGTTTTCAAGACTTTCCACAACTCTTATTGACAATGGGCATAAAACAACCAATTTGGGACAAAATCATCCAATTAGAAAACCCAAAAATATCTAAACCACTTCTCTCCTAATAACCAAAGTATACTTTAGATAACAACCCACCATTTCAAGATGGAAAGAATAGAGAAACCCCAAAGAACAAATCAAGATAGACACCAAACAATAAAGGAAATGAAAGGATAGGAAGAAAGAACAAACAAACAAACAACAAAACTATTCACAACAAAATATTTACATATATCCATAGAAAACAAACAAACTATTTACAAACAGAAAAACAAATTATTTACATAAATGCACAGCCCAGCGAAAATACCAAGCTTCACGACTCAAAATAATGTTTAAGAAATTGTCCATTGACAGGAAATGGAACAGGTTCTCCAGTTAAACTACTCAGCTAGAAAGCATTTTATGCCAGGATTTCAACAATTTGGTAGGGACCCAACTAGAGCTTATCAAATTTCTGGTGGTTGCCCTTCTTTTCATTAACTTTATCTTATAGCAGCACAAGGTCTAATGTTCTGAAAGCCTTGATTTTGGCTCTTTTGTCAAACCAACGTTTGACAACAGCCTAGTGTCTAAGGAATTGCTACAAGGCAACATCTCTCTGTTCTTCTAATTTCAACAAGCCAACTAATCTTACTTCAATCTTATCATCGCTAGAGTAGAATTTCTGCATGAACTCAAGGATAGGTATTTGCAAGTGAATAGGGAACACAAGCTCTTGGCCATACACTAGCTTAATAGGCAAAGTCTTTAAAGCAGCCTTGATCTTAGTCCTATCTGCCCATGACACAAATCTTAGCTGGGTATGCCAGTCCCTAAGATTATTCTCTAACAGTTTTTTTATTACCCCTAAGAGATTCATATTAGTTTATTTTGTAACTCCATTTTCTTGTGGGTAATAGTTCGAAGAATACTTCAAAACAATTTTGTGATCATAAGCCCATGAAATGAACTCAACAAAAGAAAAGGAAGAGCCATTGTCACATACCAATGCGAAGGGTACTCCAAACCTAGTTGTGATGCATTCGGTGAGGAATTTGATTACCACCTCCATTGTGTTATTCTTGCAAGGTATAGCCTTTGTCCATCTTGTATAGTAATTTGTGGCAGTCAAAATAATTTTGAGTCCTATGGAAGAATTTGGGTTAATTACCCCAATAAAATCTAGTGCCCATTGGGAAAATGGCCTTACCTCGTAAACATGCTACAATGGCATGGCTGAATGGCATTCTTTTGATGCAAAAATTTGACATATGTGACATGTTCTTACATGTTGGTGGGAATCTTTGAACACACATGACCAACAATAACCCGATCTAAGGATCTGATGTGCTAACGAATCTGCAAAACCATGACCTGTGCCATGTTTCCCATGGAATTCAACAATCACGTGTTTAGCCTCTTGCTGATCAAGGCATCGTAGGTACACCCCCTCAAAAATTTTCTTGTAGAGCAATCCTACTTTGAGCATATAATGGGAGCTATTCATCCTCAGTGCTCTCCTTTGAGTCGTATTCATTCCCTCTGGGCATAGATTATTAAGCATGAAACAAATGATATTGACATACCAAGGGTCATTGGAAAAGGACTGCATTGTGTATTGCTGACAAATAATGTTCTCGCCAGCATCGGCTATGGATTTAGAAAGGCCTAGACCTCAGACAAGATTCAATGGGAAAATCTCCAAATCAAACTCTTGTAAAATGGCCATCCATTTCCCTCTTCATTCTCCCAACTCGCTCTGCATGAGTAGAGACTTTATAGAATCATCAGGAAATACAACAATAATTTGACTTCAGAGGATATAATGTCTGAACTTCTTGACAGCTCTGACCAGCGCAAAAATTTGTTTTTCAAGAGGTGAGTACTTGACTTCGACATTCTTAAATGAAGAACTCATGAAATAAATTGGCCTCTCCTCTCCCTCTGCTCTTCATTGAGTTAGGATAGTTGCACATAAGTATTCAGAAGCAAAAGATTAAATAAAAAATGGCTTCAAGTAGTCAGAACTGGTGAGGACTGGCTCTTCCGAAATGGATTTTTTGACTTGAGAAAATGTATCCTTTTCCTTGTTACTCCATTCTATTACAACATCTTTCTTCATCATTTCATTTAATGGCTTCACAATTTCTGCAAAACTTACGAAGTTGATCTTTCCAAAGAAAGATCTCATCTCCTTCTTGCTTCCTGTCCTAGTTATCTTCAGAATGGACTCAAATCGGTCTAGATCGATAGATATTCCTCTTTTCAAGATTATGTGTCCCAAAAAGTTTCCCTTCAGAAACCACGAACACACACTTTTTAGGATTCAGGGAGACACCATACTTGATACATCTTTCAAGAACTTTAGCCAATTCTGCAGCATGATTTATTCTATCTTTAGAAAATACTGTCAGGTCATCCATGTAAACAATTATGAATTTACCAATCAAATCTTTGAATGCCATGTCCATGGCACACTGAAAGGTTGCTCCAAAATTTATCAAACCAAATAGCATCCTTTTGTAAGCAAATGTTCCCCACTTAGTAGTGAAGACTGTCTTCATTTGTCTTCATAGTTAACAATCACTTGATTGTATCCAGAATAACCATCTAGGAATGATATCATTTGAGACCCATTGATAGTCTGCAAGACTTCATCCAGTGAAGGGAGTGGGTAGTTGTATTTTTCTGAAGCTCTGTTCAGATTCCTGAAATCTACACATAGCCCGATCTCTCCATTTTTCTTATGGACTGGAACCAAGTTAGTCACCCATGTTGAATGTTGTATAGGGAAGATTATTCTTGCAGAACGCAATTTCTAAACTTCCTTAAAGATCAGTGGTTCAATTAGGGTGTTGATAGGATGATGTTTCTACCGAAATGGTTTAGCTTCAGGCTTTAAAGGAATAGTATGAGTTATCACAGAAGCATCAAATGTCTTTAAATCTTCATATCCCCAAGCTATTGCAACAATATCCTTCTTCAGTACCCTCAGTATATCTTTTCTAATTGCTTCAGGGCAAGCTTTCCCTATGTAAATTTTTCTTTGTGGGCTAGAATCAACTAGGTTAACAGTTTCATATTCACCTCCTTTATCCTCAGTTGATACCTTTTCCCAAGCCCTTGGGTATGAATCAAAAATTCTTTCTAAGGCCACCATTCCCTTGGGAATGCTATTACCTTTTAAATTGAGGACCCCCTCTGTATCGCAGTCTTCAGGGTTCCAGTCTCCTTGATCCCTATTGGACTCATTGATGATCTGTCCTTCAAAAACATTTGAGCTTGCTAGAAAAGAAAGGATATGTTGATCATCATCAAAAACCTGAAAGTTCTTGATGTTATTAGGAATAGCTGAGGTGGATATCAATTCTACTAAGAATCTCTTAAGCTTGGAGCCTTGCATGGGTTCCAGGGTACCTGCGGCAACAACTAATGAATCAACTATCTGATTCTCCTCTCTAGGGATTAAACTAATCCCAAAAGCATCAAAGTCATCAGTCAGGTTCCATACCCAATTCTATATGTTTCCATCCTTTTATTGTGACATGTGTATTGGTTGCACACTTGCTTGATAACTAGTTTCAAATCTCCTTTAACCATCAAGGAAGTGACTTTCTTCTTATGTGCGAACATCAACCCTTGAGCTAAAGCTTCATATTCCACTACGAAGTTAGTACATGTAAAATACAACCTGTAAGAAGCAAAAAAAGTTTTCCCTTTCGGGCTGGTCAATTGAATCCCAACACCACAACCTGGTTTGGACTTGGATCCATCAAATGTGAGGGTCCATAGCTGATCATAAGCTGGGGTTGATCCCTTTGAGTTTATTGTGGGCATTTGGATAAGATGAGCCGTAGGTGGGGCCACTTGATCTTTTGCGTCAAACATTGGGAGTGGGTGTTCAATAGGTTCTTCAGGTGCAATTTCCAGTTCCTGCTCAAATATACTATGTAGTCTGAGGCTATCCTTCTGACAGTCACTTGTATCTTTGATTAATCCCTTGAGTTTTAGTATACTTGTGAGTGCAGGGGTATCAAACAGACCTTGGGGTTGTTCTTTGTAACTGTGTTGATTTGGTATTGTGACCTGGGTAAGTTCAAGTTGAGGAGGAACTCCCTTTGAAGTTATATTATCCCTGGTTAACATTATTGCATTTTGGGATTCAAATGAGAAGTGATCTGCAATGGTCTCAAGGTGACTTAGGCAAGTTTCCCAAGTTTGGGAAACATGATTTAAAATATTGATGCAGGTTTGGCAAATCAATTCCGAATCATTTTGGTAGTGTACCCTGCACCAATTAGGGAGTAGAAGACTCTACAAATTGATATTTTCCCCTAAGACCAGCTGATCTTGTCGCAACTTCCTGATCAATCCCCATTGGTTTTCATTAATCATGGGATTAGGGAATTTTTGTGTTGACAAATCTTTAGAATGAAGAACTAAAAAGGTTAAAATTTCTTCTCTTTTATAAACCCCTATCTTGGTTTCAAAATAAGCTACCTCGTTGGGACAATCATACTCAGTGATGATATGCTTGAGGCGAGGTTCACTTTCAATCCTAATCTGCATAGGAACTTCCCTCCATGGTAGCCACATATGTGAAAAGTCGAGTGAGAGATATCCCCCTATACTTTTCATCAAATCTCTGCTCAACAACATACCATAAGTTTCAGGAATTTCTGCTACTTGAATATCTATATTGGTTAAAATCCTAGGGTCAAACCCTACTTGCACATGCATATTTCTTCAATTCTCCAACTACATTAACCTCTATTTTATCAAGTTGGATGTCCTTCTTGTTTCTTTGGACAAGGTTCAATCCCAATTTCTTGCAAATAGAAAATGGCATAACATTGACAGAAGCCCCTGAATCTAGAAAACAATTATGTAGATTCTTCCCACAGATTCTTAAACTCAAAAGAAATGGTGGGGTACCTACCTTGCTTCTATACAAATCTACGTTCATGTCTGCAATAGGTACCACCTTGATTTTCTCTTTTGATTTATCAGCTTCTTCCAAAGCTTTCAACACTATATCTCGTTGAGCAGGGCATCACTTTAGGATGTCAAAGTATGATAAAGAGGTTTTCTATCTTTGCATCTCAGAAACAATATCAAATTTTGTGTTATAGCTTGCATTACATTTGAAAACACCAGGTGAATTACCTTTGCTATGGAAGTCAGGTGGACCTTTTGGTGGAGGAGGGTTATTGTCAGCACTTTGATTCAGAGGCACCATATGATTAGGTGGTGTTGATGTGGTGAATGGACCCTTATTCTGATTTCTTAGGAAGTGTCCTCCCTTTGTCTGAAAGGCTTGGTAATCATACATGTCTTCCTCTGGTTCATTCTCACTTTGCATTGGGAATGAAGGTTCTTCTTCAAAGAGGTCATAAGTCATTGTTGTATCTACTGAGCCACCTTCTTTATTTGAGTTCCCTCATAATTTTTGGGCATCTGCCTGTGCCATCTTCACAACTTTCTCCATTTCAGGGAAGTTTACCTCAGAATGGGTTGCAGTATCATGCAACCTGCACCACTTAGTCATAAAATTAAGGTCAACCACATTTGCAATATGTGTCCTATCCCCATTAGCGTGATAATTGTGAGAAAATCCTCCATTATTTGGCCCTGTATTCCATTGTCGATTGTTATTTGGCCTCTGGTTATATCCTCTATTTTGATTTTGATAGCCTTGGTTAGGGGAGTTTTGGCCTTGATAATTTCTCTGGCTGTGATTGTAGTTGTTCAAGTAATTACCCTAATTGTTATTGCTCTGATTAGGATGGTTACCTTGGTTTTGAGAGGGGTTCAACCTAAGCTGAGCCATGTCATTTGTGACTTGAGACAAAGTTTTCTTTAAGGTCTCCACTTCATTTGTGAGTTGGACTGTATTTTCACTTTCAACACTCTTAGCAACAAGTGGCTGACCGACATGATTTGGTATTCCTGCTTGGTTATGATGACCATGCAGACTATGATGAGCCTGTGATTGTTGAAAGAATTCAGGAGTTCCATGGGAAAAGAATGGAACATGATATTGAGTTTCAACTTAGACATAGGTCCATAATGGGAAGGAGACATTCCTGGGATGGTATTGAATAAAGGGGTTGGGCTAGACATCTAATACCCCATTGAAGGAAAACCTCCTCCAAAACTTCCTTGTTGAGAACCAATTTGTTGTTGTAGCTTAATGGCTAGATGATAGACTTTGGAAAGGGAATCAATATTTGTAGATTGATGTGTCCTTTGTAGGAATAAGCCAATCAAAGGGTCTATAACTCTAAACTATGCTTGAATGGCACTATTTTCAGCAACTAGATAGGGGTCCTGCAATCTCCTATACATTCGTTGAAACTTGGTATTAAACAAGGGAAAGGATTCACATGGCTCCTTCCTAATGGTAGCAAATTGGTGGAACAAAAGGGCTAGATCCACATAAACTTTGAACTGATTAATGAAAGCATTCTCCAGGTCTATCTAGCTTAGAATAGAACCTTGTGGAAGATTAAGATACCAGTTGTACGCCATATCCCCTAAGGAATAAGGGAACAACCTACAAACTACATCATGGTGAGCTATATAAGCTCTGGTACAAGTATTCTTAAAAGCTTGTATGTGCTCTTCAACACTCCTTGATTCACCATGAATGTATTTGGGATAGAATTTCTTAGGATTCTTAGACATATCATGAAAGCCTCTAGGAATAGTCCCCAATGGAGAGTGATTATTCTAAAAAAACACCATTGGTAGCAGTGGTGGTGGTTGAGTCAGCTATTGGATCGGTTGAACCAGCTGTGATGGCACTTGAGATGGATTTAGTGGTGGATTGATATGTATCAACTGGGGTATTGGTGAAAATCCTAGTGAAGTGAGTGGAGCTAACAAGGGTGGTATGATTGTTTCCCTAGTCTTGTGAATCTTGTGTGTTATTGGGGTCTTGAGTTCTATCAAAGGTGGTGGTTTTTTAGCTAATCGAAGAACTCTATGGGACCTTTTTGGTGAGAAAAACCCAGTATTATCAAGTTTTCTCTTCTAGGCCCTCCTTCTAGCACTAGTCTCCTGTTGATGGGCCAGATGAGCACAACAATAGTAAGCAGAATATTACTATTTTTCTCTCCTGAAAGAGAAAGAATAATGCATGGATATCTAACTCTCAAGGTCTTGGTAATCAGTTCTTGAATGTGCTGATTTCACTCAATGGTTGATGTGAACTATAATGCTCAAGGGGCATGCTGGTGTTGAGCTTCTGGATTGTTCAAAGATCAAACATAAATTCAAACCTACTTTAACTGGGGTTTCTAAATAAATAGAAAAAGATAGATCAAAGCTTTTGGAAGCGAAGAGAATGATAATTCATCCAACTTAACCAGACTTGCTACCTTTCAAGGAATTCCTAACTAAAACCGGACAACAAAATTAACTTGTGATTAACACAGTTTCATTCATTCATAGTGCTAACTTCAACAACAGATTGTAAATCACTATTTAGACAAAACATAAAATAAAATTTCATTCCTTGAAAGATTTGCAAATCAAATGATTAACCCAAGATAACTATCATTCTGAAGCATAATATGAAGTAGATTTAAATCTGGTTGCTTCTACTGTTGGTGAAACAGATAACCAACATTTACAAATCTAGCACAATCACTAGTGTACAGAAAATCCATGTCTTCAAATCATCTCCATCTACACTAAGAAAAATTGAAAGATACATTACTGCCTCTGCTCAATTTAGCTCCTACTCTATTCTACTCTTAAGTTTCTCTACTTTCAAAAAATTCCTACTGTTCAAAATCTATCTCTCTCTCTATGTATCTCTACTTTTTTTTTCTACTCTCTTCTAAAAAGAGGCAAAAATTCCATATATATAGAACGTGCCAAAAAGAATGTGATGGCCCCCGTTTTAGGGTTTACAAAAATATCAGTCAGTTACAAAAGGGTCAGCTCTTAGATCTTTTGGAATAAAGCCAATGCTACATTCAATGTGCATCCCATGTCTATGTCGGTGAAGGATCGCCCTCAGGAGTAGCCTTTAGATCTTTTTGAATAATCAAAATAACTTCTAGCCTTCGTGTCAACCTTTGAACTTCCATCAGACCTGCCCTAAATGTCCTAGAGAATTATCATTAATGTCGATCTACCTTTGCTAGTAGAGCTCACAGTTGTCCCTAAGACTCATGGCATCTTCTTCCTTTCAGATCTTCTGCATGTTAACCTACTTTGTAAACAACATCTGAATCTCATGTGATCCCCACACCATTATTCATTGAGCTGCTCCATTGCTTTTGATCTCAAGGTAAGATCCACGTTGTTCATGCTCTATTGATCTTCTTCACAGGACGGTCGACATAGTCAAACTGCTAATGATTCACCCTAAACATATTTTGATTGGTGGAACACATGCCACATAAGCCCTTCGGGTGGTCAAAATTTCCTTAGAAAAAATCACATGTCGGTGAGACACTAACCCTATCTCCCCGATGTGATTATACTTTGCAGCAACATCGACATAGCATACAACTATCAGCAAGAGTTCATAGCTAGTGGCCAGAGTCATACTAATATCCCAAAATTGTCACTGAGACAATTGCTATCAGAAAGAGGTCATAGCGGGTGCTAAGAGTCATATCGATATGCTTTGCCATTGGCAAGTCCATCACTATCGGAAAGACTCCCCTCAGTCGGCAAGATGTCATACCAAATCCACAAACCTTCGACAAGACTTCCATCGGTTGGTGAAACATTACACTGAGCCACCCTTCTTTCATTTTGGCAAGACGCCATTCTTTTGGCTAGACATCTCCCCGAGCTCAAAACATTATACCAAAGGCACTATTCCATTTCAGCGAGATCATTAGTAGTCGACAAGACATTATACCTAAGGAAGAATCCTTCGGCAAGACACCCTTCAATCAGTAGGACCTTTCATCAAGCTCAAAACATTACACCGAAGGGAGAATCCTTCTGTGGGACTAACAACCATTGGCGATAAATCTCCCCAAGCGCCAAAAATTTTGGCGAGACTTTACCCTATCGGGGAGACATCACCCCAAAGCAAACCCTTTTGCCGAGACTTCCACCATTCGGCCAAACCTCATAGCAAATGCAAATCTTTCTCCCCATTGATGGCCTTATGAACAACTATTGGCGAGAATTTCATATGTCAGCAGGACTTTACTCCAAAGCCACCCTGGTTCGGTGAGACCTCGTTCCGCTTGGCGAGATACATAGAAACTCATGGTGACTAAAATGTCTGGGCGACTGGTGTATTTGAAATGAATAGAACACACTGCTAGCCGGCAAGACAACAGGAGGGTCTCACCGACTTTCTTCTTTGAGGAATTTTATGCCAAATCTAATTGATGTATGCTTTCTAACATACTTCTCTGTGAAATAACATTAGATGTATGATTTAATCCTACAAAACAAGGCCTGCATTAGCCCCAAAAGCATATAAAATATATCATTTTTTATCATTTCTCTCAATTTTAACAAAAGAAATCCAACTCTAACTGAGGTAGAACCAAATCTGATAGAACAAAAGACAGACTTAGGAGGAAAACAAAAGAACTCCTAAGACCAAACTATACAACCAAAGGTGAAGAAAACAAAAGAAAAAGGGGGACCCATTTTGTTCTAGAATAAAATGGGGTCGTTATGCAAGGCATAACACATCTTAAGTTAAAATATTGCATTCATTGCATTTAAATTCACATTGAATTAAGATATCATTTAGGGTTTCTTCTTTAGCATTGAGATCTTGCATATCATATAGGGTTTAGATTTGCATTGTTTTTCACTTCTTAAATCTAAAAATTACAAAAAAAAATCACTCATTTTGCATCTCATTTAGATCTCATTCAATTGAATTTTAAAATAAATAAAAAAATATTTTCAACATAGGCCTTACATGTTATCTTCTTATTACGTTTTTGCTTTAAATTTCTAGAAAATCTAAAGCTGAAGTTTGTGTTTCAAACTTTGAACTGAAAGATATAACTAAGAACTTGAAAATCATTAAAATATAGTTTAAAAATACCTAACCAAGACCTATTCTCCTTTACTAGAGAATAAGTCCCTAATTAGGTTTGATTTAAACCTTCTACAAATTAAAAAAGCATCAAAATTGACTCTAAAATCAATAGAAAAATGTCAAAAACACCTAACCATGATCCATTCACCCTTATTGATGAATGAGTCCCTGTTAGCTATAGATCTGCATTTTTAGAACATTAAAATCTCAGTTTTTAGCTTTTGTTTGGTGCTATAATCTTGTTATTTCATTTTCCTAATTGGTTGTTTCATCAATTTCATTGCATTTAGCTAAAATTGATTCATTTTAGTGCATTGTTAAAAGTTCAAAATTGCATAAAAGCATTTCATTTCCACCTTATTGCATTGTTTAATTAGTAAATTGCATTACTTATATTATGAAAAATGTATTTCATTCTAGGTTATTGCATTGTCCCTTGGCTATTATATGGTTTACACACTAGGGTTGTAAAACTTGTATGAGCTTTACAACTTTGTGTCTTATTTGCAATACTATAATAAGAAAAAGTTTGAGACTCATGTCATTCGACGATATCTCACTCACCATGGATCTTGGGTTTCCTAACTCTCTTTCTAATAGTGTTGAGAATCAACCCTCCATGGCTCATAGTTTGCATACTTCATTACCCATGACTTCACCTCTTATAACCAATTTCCTTAATGTTACTAGCACTGTCCCTACCATTACCACTTCCACTCAAGATTTGGGGTCTACTCAAAGTCAAGGTGGAATTCCAATCCCATCCTCCATGATACAAATATTCATCCCTACATAAACTAGTACCCAACCTACAATAACATTCCAACCTATAACAACTTTCCAACCCATAACAACACTCCAACCTACAACAACCTTTCAACCCACAACTACCATTCAACCAACCACAACAGTCATACCTACTAGCACCATGTACAATTCCATAGGTATTCCCATAGGAAATACTTCAAACACAATAATACCTCAACAATCCACCTCCAATAACCTAAATTTCACTATCCCTCTGCATACATACACTACACCACCTTATTCGCCTCAAATTTATAACCAAAATGTCCCTCTCATTAATTCACTTTTGCAAACCATGAAATCCCTTCAACAAGAAGTGGCAATATTACAATAGAACAATAATGGTCAACCTTTGCAATACATCAAGTCAACCCCATTTTCCCTCGACATATTAAGAGCACAAATGCCACAAGGAATAGAGGTCCCTCGATTTGAGAAATATGGTGGGAAAGGAGATCCTATAAGCCATGTTTCTACCTTCACAACCTTGTGTAGTGATTTCATTTTTTAGGATAAACTTGTGGCTAAGTTGTTCTCAGGATCCTTGAAAGATATTACCTTAGAGTGGTTCTCCTCTTTACTAAAATTTTCAATTGGTTCATTCAATGAACTAATTGATTCCTTTTATAACCATTTACATATTCACATGGGTCCCAAAATTCCCTTATAGATTTAATGACATGCAAGCAAAAAGAGGATGAGAAAGTGACCGATTTCATAGAAAGATATCAAAAACTTTACTCACAAGTGAACATGAAGATTTTTGATGCCGACCTTTGAAGAATGTTCATTTCCAACTTACAAGATAAACTCCAAAGAAAATTTGAAAGGTTGAGGTTTCCATCCTTCACATAGTTATTTACAACCCTTCATGACCATCAAAACCCGACTGGTGGCCATGATGTGAAAAATCCCCCTAGTTGTCCTAAAAAGTTTGAATCCACAACTCAAAACAATTATCAATCATTCAAGAAACAAAACAAAATATTTTTACAACTAAATCCTCCTCAAACAAGTCAACAAAACAATAATCTAGTGGCTGCTATAAAAATGACAACTCCTTTTAGGGATAGAGAGAGAGTTCACTCCTTTACCCGATACCCTTCACAATATCATGTTGTAGTTTATTGACAAAAATATGCTTACCTTACCTCCTATTAGAGAATGTGACCCTACTATGCTATTTCCCAAAGGATTTAAACAAATTATTATTATCATTACCATCAAACAAATGGACATAGTACAAAAAACTATAAGCATCTTAAACATCTTGCGCAAGACCTTATTGATTCTAATAATTTACTAATTGGAGGTGTGAATGATCAAGGCAATAAATTTTTAGCTCCTCCTATTCAAAATTTTTAAATCTTTACAAATCCCATGCCTAAGCACAATATTTCATTTTTCAAAGCTAGTGAAACAAAGATTGATGTGATGAATGTTGACAAGAATGATGATAATATGAATACCATTGAACAACATCCTACAAATGATGTGATACCATTTATCGAAGTTCAACCTCATAAGGGATTAAATAGGCAACCTCTTGGAATTGCTTTCTCACAAAATGACATATCTAAACATGGACTTGATTGTCCTCTTTACATAGTTGGTTGAATCAATAATAAGCCCAGTAATGGGATATTGATTGATCTCGTCTGTCGAGAGAATGTGATCATAGAAGAATTCTTATATGTGCATGAGCTATATCAAGAAACATATGATAACCCGAAAGCATGGATCAAGACACATAGCAAATTTTCTTGCCCTATGACTGGCTCAATAGATCTCCCTTTAAAAGTGGGACCGTAAAAAAAATGGTTTCATTCTCCATTATCCTACAATCAAATCAATTTTGTGTGAAGCTAGGCTATCCATGGCTTCTTTCCATGAATTCCATCCCTTTGATTGTGCATACATGTCTAAATTTTCCATTTGGAAATGGCATCTACCTCGGCAAAAGGGAAATTTTCACTAGATTACTTTTGGCCCAAGCCTATGGAACCTATCAAGCTTCATGAAGATTTATTTTTCAAATCATACCAAAAATTCAAGGAAAAGAAAATAGTAGAGCTATCCCTTCACAACATGCCTCAACCTATGGCCGAACCAACCATCCTTGATGACACAATGATTGAACCAAAAACACTTCTAAACATAAAAGCACAATCTATAGAACAACCTCTTGCAATTTCCCACAAGAGACCACAATAGTAAAAACAATCCCATTGTCCCTCCTAGAGTCAAACAAGTTTACAAAGTCAATGAGAAAGTGGTTGAGAAACATCCTATTGTTTCTTCTAGTCCTCCCAAGGAAGAGAACCTATGATTGAAAAACTCACTCTTACACAATTTTTTTTGATAGTAAACTAAAAAGAAATCGAAGTGCTAGAGAGTGTAGACATAGACGCTATGCTATTGCTTGTATATTGCAAACTCAAGAAAATAATAATAACATAGAAAATAAAAATCCAAACCTACCTAAAGTAATACATGATGACTTTCAACCCTCACCACAACATAAACCAGAACATTGTATGGACATTGTTATTTGACCTCCTACTGTGATTAACTTAGATGATGACATGGGACATTGCAAAGATTGATGAACAAGTGCATGATGAGTTGAATACATTTTTTTCTTCTTCCATGAGCTTAAATGGAAAATATCCTAAAAAGAGTGTTGAACTTGGTGTGTGTCCTGGTTTGGAACTTGATGTTGTCCCCTTGGCTAGTTTCCCACCTTCCATTTCTACTAACCGAGATTGGGAGGTGGATGACCTGCTTTAGGTTGACTTACCTATGCCTTACTAGTCTTGTTCTTTTTTATACTTTTCTTTGTGTGATTGCATGTGTGTAATCTGATCCCCCATGACATTTCATTTGATGTTCCTCTCTCTTTTGTGCATTCTTCCATATGTACCATAATTATTCTCTATGTCATAATTATCTTTTTCATTTGTCTTGTGTTTCCTTTTGGGGATGACGTAAGACATCCAAACATTTTCCTCTTCCATGTTGACCCAAAATATTTTCCTTTATATCTCTTTCATTTGTCTTGTATTTTCCTTTTGGGGATGATGTGAGGTGTCGAGACATTTATGTCTCTTCCATGTTGAACCAAAAGCTTTTCCTTTATCTCTTTCAATTGTATTGTGCCTTCCTTTTGGGGATGATGCAAGGCATCAATACATTCATGTTTCTTCCATGTTGACCCAAAATTTTTCTCTTTGTTTTCACTCTGTTTGTGTCATTCTTCTAGTTCTATGAGTATTTTGGGAATGATGCTAGTTCCACACTCTATGACAACATTGTAGCACATACATACTAACCCCAAATCCATAGATAATTTATGTGTCTATGGGGGCAACCCTTCCTTCCTATTTCATGACATAGCTTGCTTCGGAAACATATGACTTGGCATATGGTTTTCTAAGGAAGGCTCTCATGTCTTAGGAAAAACATTGGCTATCTTAAAGCAATTGCTCATAGTTATGGTGTAGAAACCACTTTAAAGTGGGGGAATACATTGATGACATTTTTTCACAAATTTCATGGCATGATTTTCCATTTTTTCTTGTGATGTGTCCTCTTCTTGGTGGTTTCATTGGGTTTGATGTCGCTCAAGAGTGTATGATCTACTGTCATGGAATGATGTAAATGAGGAATCCCATGGGCGACGATATGATACTTTTGACTTGTCCTCTCTTGGAGACATTAGGTACAATTCTCCCTAAGAGGAAGACCATTACATGAACAAAGTAAAATCCCCTTTAAGAAATTTTTTTATGTGAAATTCAAAAGAATTTACAAAAGCATTTTCACTATGGTACCTTAGCGAAGTTGTTAGTAGGATAACTTCGATATGGTAGGAGAGGCTAATATGATTCTCTCATTTGTCACCTCATTGGGATAAATCACCTAGTGGATAGACTGAGGTTCCACTAGCCCAGAGTGAGCACACACATATTTTGGGACAACTCACCTAGTGGAAAAACTGAGGTTCCACTACCCCAGAGTGAGCAACATATGTTATGGAAAAATAACCACTACCTCACAATGTGTTGAATCAGTTGTGCTTGATCATTTGTTTTTGTTTATTTTTCTTGTCCTTTGACAAGGTATGATCATGTATCTTTGTTATATTATTGCATAATTAAGTATCTTGGATGTGTACTTTAGTATGATTTTGACATGGGGTCATCCTCTCACTAAAGTGGGGGAAAAATGTAGTAATGGAAAAAGTAGCCTTTTCCCTTGTTCATTTGGATAATTGGCATTAAACCTGAATTAATGATGTCTTGGAGTGGCATTGTAATGTGTTGTACACATTCACACTATTTGAGGACCTTTATTTAACTAAAGCATGCCTTAATTGATCCTTTGCAAGGGTGTTGTAAAGTGTTGTAACAAAATTTCATGCTTTTCTAGGATGTATTTGATTAATTAAGCCTAATGGGCCCCTTTCTAAATAAACTGGACATAATGTGTACATTTTTTAACTATTGTAAAGCGTTTTAAAACACTTTCACACTTATCTAGGTGGTCTTAATTAATTGTGGTTAATTGGAGTTATTAATCCCTTTTTTATTTAAATTTAGGGCTTAATTTTGACACCTCTCAAAGATCTATCCCGACATCATAATTTAATTAACAAATTATTTCATTGGGAAAATTTTGGTCCTGGTAAGTTGAGCTAGGACCCATTCAACCTTGATGGTGAATGGGTCCTCCCTTGATAGGACCCCCCTTTCTCAGTTGATTTGGAATGGGTTTTTAGCCTTCTTTCAGTCCCCTTAAGCTTGGTCCTGGAAACTTATCCAAGACCCATTTACCCATGATGGTTAATTGGTCCTCCCTTAATGAGACCCCCCTTTTTTAATTTCATTCTGGTAGGATTTTAATTATCTTTCTTTCCATATTTTGTGTTGGCCTTAGTTCTTTGAATTTCAGGGTTAATCTCCTAATTTAGTATAAATAAGGGGTTAATTCACATAGTTTCCTCTAATATTTTCAAGAGAGCATCCAGGCATTCAAGTGATCAAGCATTAGAGCATTTCAAGGGCATTGATAAGGTTTGATGCATGCATTCATGTTTTTGAGCTAAGAGGTGGATGCATAATTGAAGATCTACTTGCAACAATTGTTCACATCATTTACAAGGATCCTAGATCTACATTCCTCATGGCCACTAAATGATAGTTTACAAATTTATTTCACAAGACATCACCCATGGTGATATCATCTACATATTTCATGTTTCATGTTTCATTACTTTATTTCATCATTTGGTTTGATTACGTGCAAGGGGTTTGATTGAGGCAAACCCCCATTCACTAAAAATCAACAAGTTTTCCCTCCCTTGAATGTGTGATTGCAAATTTATAGTTTGAGAATCAAGTTGAGCAAGATTTGGAGCAAGATTGTCAAAGTTGAAAAATTGTAAAAGTTGTCATTCAAAGTGCAAGATCATGGAAAGAGCTCTACAAAATTGCATACAGGCTTTCAAAACTTGATAAAAGGGATTTTGAGAGTACAAAAATCAATGAACAAGATCTTGAAATCAAAATTTTGAAACTCTAAAAGGTCCCATTCACCACTAAAGGCGAATGAGTCCTCCATAGCTCAAAAAAAACAAATTTTTGGCTAGGTACACAAATTTTTATGCTCTAAAAACATCCCTCATAGTTTCTATAACAATTAGGTTGCATTTATGTTTGTTATTAGCATCTTATTTTGTATAATTTTAGATGTGAAGGGCCCTAGAAAAATAAGTGGTAGATCCTTTTGTTCATGCATTTGGGTATACCCTATTTTCCACCCTTCATTAGCAAATTACAATCATTATTAATAGAGGATACATGAAATATATGATAATCATGGATTTGTAGTAAAAGTATCCAAAAGGCAAGGAAAAGCAATAACTATGAATCTAAAGTGAAAGGAAAGGAGAGTGTAGAATACACCTTCCTAATGCTAATCTTCGAGAGAGAGAAGCAAATAAATTGTTTAAAGCTTTGTAGTTATAGTTCTTTTAAAATTCACATAATAAAAACACAAATAGACATTAAAAAATCAACCCATGATTTACGTGGGAAATCTGTTTCGAGAAAAACCCCACACACCAAAGCAGAGATCTCTTTTATTATTGTAAAAAAAATATTACATACAAGTTACAGAGCTATGCTCTTTCAGGTGTTAATTCTCATAATAAATCCAACAACATTTCCTTACATTCACTCTGATTTTTAGCCTATTCGAACGTGCTACAACATTACATACAAACTTCACAAGAATTACAAGAAACACTATTATTCCAACTTCTATACCAACCAAGCAGTCATAGAAAAACATAACTATTTTCTTTACCACAATATCACCAATACCAACTTGAACAGTCATGGTGTTGCATTTAACCTTCATCACTCTACCAGTTACTATCATACCACATGATACTGCTCCACTGTAATCCATCCAAAAGACCATCATGGTCTCACACGTTACCTCTATACCATAGCCCCCCTCATTAGACTATCATGGGGTTACAAGTTCTATACTACCATATAGTAGAGCCCCTTGATGAACTGTTGCAAGGTTGTGGGTTCTATACCGCCATACTGTAAAACCCCCTCATAGAGTTTCATGGGGTTGTGGGTTCTATTCTGCCATACCGCAATCCTCCCTCATGAACTATCGTGGGGTTGCAAGTTATCTGCTATACTACAACCTCTTGAAACAACTGTTGCATGGTGGTAGGTAGCAACTATTCCTTGTAATATTACAAGCTCCCTTGTTTGACTATCAAAAGATGGCGAGTAACAATTAGGTGAACCTTTACTGCCAACCCGCTATCCAACATGAAAGGTTAGATTCTTTGCCAAACATATGGAACTCTGGTTGTCACAGTAGATAGTAATCTTCCTTGCATCAAAAAAAACATTTAAAAAAAGTCTTCTAAGACAAATGGTTTCTTTACAAGCATGAGTTGCTACTATGTACTCTATTTCAGTAGTGGAAAAAGCAATTATAGCTTGTCACTTTCTCATCCAACTTATTACACCACCAAAAAATGTGAAAACATATCCATTGGTGGATCTTCTATTGTCAATATCACCCACCCAATTAGAATTCACATATCCATGAATGCTTACTGAATGCAAAGATCTACTAGAATAACCATGATAACATAAGGCATACTCTGAAGTACCCTTGAAATATTTGAAAACTCTTTTCACAGCATCCCAATGTGTCTGTCTTGGATTAGCCATAAATCCACTAAGAACTCCCACTACTTGGGCAATGTCTGGCCTAGTATAGACCATTACATACATTAAACTACAAAATGCACTTGCATAAGGTACCCTGGTCATATCCTCCATCTTAGTCAGAGAGTTTGGAAAATATTTCACAAAAATCTTTGTTCCCTACAAAATAGGAACCACTAACTATTTGCAATCTATCATATTGAATCTCTCTAGGACAAAGTTTGTGTATTTTCTCTGGCTAAGACAAAGATTTCTATAGGGAAATAATAAGAAGACTACCATTTTCAGTCTTTAAATAAATACAATGGTCAACATTTGATCTAACAAATCCCAAAGACAACACATAGTTTCCAAATTTTTGGTACCACATTCTAAGAATTGAATGGATGTCAACTCACCATGGAGGAATTTTTACTTCACATCCATCTTCTCGATTTCTAAATCATATAATGCTATAGGTGATAATAAGAATCAAATGGATGTCAACTTTGCTACAGGAGAAAATATTTCCCCATAATCAATTCCCTTCACCTAGGAACACCCTTTCACAATCAACCTTGCTTTATGTTTCTCAACACTACCATCAAGACCTATCTTTTTCTTGAACACCCATTTACATACAATAGACTTTCATCCTTCTGGTAAATGTACCAGATCCCATGTATCATTCTTCTTCAATGATTCCATTTCTTCATTCATGGATCCTAACCAAAAATCTGTAGATCAGACATACGCATAACCTCTCTATTAGTCTTAAGCTCATCAATGTTAGCAATCAAAGCAAAGGCACAACTGGAATCTAACATAGAATATCCAAACCTTTCAAGTTTCTGCTTAGCACACATAGACCTCCTCACAAGTTGAGGTTGAGGTTCTTCATCTTGTTCATAACTTTCAAAGCTACTTTAGATCTCCTCATTAACAAGTCCACTAGGAGTATGTAGTTCATCTTTATTGTGTGTAAGAGGAACTTTAACTATTTCCTTTCTTTCTTCTTTCATCTCTGGCTATAGATCAACTATGGAAGGTTTCAGCTCATGGAAGATCATGATTCTATTGTAGAGAACCTTCTCTATAACTAGGTTCCAAAACTTATACTCCTTCACAACGATTCCATAACCGATGAAGATACACTTCAATGTCATGTTCTCCAATTTAGATATGTTTTCACTAGAGGAAAATAAGCATATTCCTCACAACCAAAGATCTAATATGTCTCAATGATGGCTTCTTACCAAACCACACTTCCATAGGTTCCTTACCAATGAGCATTGAAGTAGGAGATCTATTAATTAGATAACATGTAGTGGCTAAAACCTCATCCTAGAACTTCAATTTAAGACCAACATCACTCAACATACTCCTTGCCCATTCCATTAGTGTGTTGTTCATCCTCTCCACCACTCCATTTTTCTATGGAGTATACAAAGTTGTCTTATGTTTCTTAATCCCATGGTCCTTATAGAAATTGTTAGACTCTACAAAAGAAAACTCACCACCATTATCCATCGTCAAACACTTTAATTTCCTAGCAGTCTAATTTCCTACCAAGGTTTTGAACTCCTTAAGTCAACTAAATATTTCAGTTTTACTTCTAAGAAAATATACAAATGTCCTTGAATAATCATCTATGAATGAGACAAAATACATAGATTTTGATAACAAAGGAAAATTAACTTTCCCAAACACATTAGCATGGATATAACTCATAATTCCAAAAGTTTTATGAGAACTGGAGTAAAAAGAAATATGAGTTTTTTTCCATATATACAATGTTCACAAAAATAAAACTCGAGATTGCAATCATCAAGCCCATTAACCAGGCTCTTATTCTTCAAGGATTTTAAACATTTTTCATCAATGTGGCCAAGCCTCTAGTGCTACAACATTTTCTTCTCCACTAGGAGCTTCACCTCTAAAGTATTATTACCCTCAAGAACAATTTCCTCCTTCTCTACTTGATCAGATGAAGAAGCCATTTTCCTAGACTTCATAGAAGTACTATTGCACTTAATTGTGCAAACATCTAACTTATATAGAGTTCCAATTCATGCACCCTTACCAAGCACAACAGAACCTCTGTTCATCTTACAACTACCATTCAAGAAAGATACCTGCACACCCAAATCATTCAACTTACTTACAAAAAGTAAATTTCATACCAAACCAGGGATATGCATTAGACCATCGATTCCCTTTATCCTTCCATCTCTCCTAACTCTTCCATTGCCAACAATTTCCAGGTGAGAATAATCACCCAGATACACCTTTCTACCAATATACTCTTCATATACATTGAAAACCAACCCCTATGAGAGGTCATGTGAAAAGATGCACTTGAGTAAATTAACCACACATCTTTTGATGCATGTATTGCAAACGCTACTATGAATGCATCTCCATCATTATGAGAAGATTCATTATCAAAAGAATTATTGTTTTTCTTTTTCTTCTCTTCTTTGCAGTCTTTCCGGATATGTCTAGATTACACATAGTTCTAGCATTTCACCTAGGAATTCTTACCAGGAGACTTTGATCTCCCCTTTGACTTGGATTTAGACTTCTTATCTTTCTTCTTTCCTTTCTCCTTTGATCTACCTTGAATAGTAAGGGCCTCCTTGGCCATCTCAGAAGACTTCTTTCACATTTCTTTTGAAAACAATGAAGCAACTACATCTTCCATCTTGAAATTAGTTGTTGTACTCCCAATAGCCATTACCAGGTGATCCCATGTGTCAAGGAAAGAACATAATAGAAGTATGCAAAAATCATCTATCTTCACACCAATAGACCTCGACTGAGCAACGATCATGTTAAACACATTCAGATGATCTACAATGGACACTCCTTCCTCCATCTTCAAAGAGTATAACTTCTTTCTCAGGAATAACTTATTTACCAAGGATTTCCCTTGATGAATGTCACCAATATTTTTCCAGAGAAGTTTTGTGGTCTTCTCTTAATGGACTTTCAAGAGAACAGTATCGGCCAAGCCCAATCTGATCAGACCCTTGGCTTTCTGGTTCATTGCATCCCAATCAATTTGTGAGGTTTTTGATGGTTTTTTACTGGATAGCACATCCCACAACTCTTTATCTATGAGAAAATATTCCATCTTGAGTTTTCACAACTCAAAATTACTGCCATTGAATTTTTCTATTTTTTTTCTTTTAGATGTGCTCGTCATCATAAATTTTCAATAAGATTACAACCAAATTTCTCTGTAAAACTCCCCATGAAACCATATCAGCATAAAAAACCCTTCTAACCCATAAGGATAAAAAATTTGGCCAAACTTTGATACTAACTAAAAGGAAAGAAAAGTGTGGAAAATTCCTTCCTAATGCTAATCTCCATGAGAGAGAAGCAAATAAACTATTTAAAAATTTGCAATTATAGTTCATTTAAGATGCACATATTAAAAAAAAAATAGAAACTAAAATATCAACACAATATTTTCATGGGAAAACCCTTTTTGGAAAAAACCATCATACCAAAGCAGAGATCTCTTGTATTACAGTAAAATAAATATTACATACAAGTTACAGAGTTATGCTCTTTTAGGTGTTAATTCTTAGAATGGTAGCATTTCCTTACATTTACTTTGATCTTCACCCTGTTCCAATGCGCTAAAACATTACATACAAACTTCACAAGCATTACAAGAAAAAATGTTGTTCCAACTTCCTTACCAACTGAACGGTCACAGATAAACTTAATCATTTTCTTTATAAAAATACAAATTACACCAACTTGAACAGTTGCAGTGTTGCACTTAACCTTGATCACTCTACTAGTTACTGCCATACCACATGATACCGCTCCACTGTAATCCATCCAAAATACCATCGTAATGTCATAGGTTACTGCTATACTATAGCCCCCATCATCAGCCTATCATAGGGTTGTGGGTTCTATATCGCCATACCCCATACCCCCCTCAAAGATTGTCATGGGGTTACAAGTTCTGTAACACCATACCAAAAATCCCCCTCATAGATTGTCACGGGGTTATGGGTTCTATACCACCATACTATAGATCCCCCTCATAGAATGTCGTGGGGTTGCGGGTTATCTGCTATACCGCAACCACATGAAACAACTACTATGGGGTGGTGGGTAGCAATTGTTCCTCGCAATACAATAAGCTCCCTTGTCTACCTATCGTGGGAGGGTGGGTAACAATTAGGTGAAACTTTACCACAAACTCGCCAATGCTAGTTTAGACTTCTATGGTAAGTATGCAGTGTAGAATACTTTGACTCGGCTAAGTGTTTTCTTGATTTCAGAGAGCCTTAACTAGTAAGTTTGAGACACTTTTTTTTCAACATAAAAGAATAGAAGATAGATAAGTGATGAAACAATAATACCATGGAAAATGTGGCCTTAATTGTAAGGTTAAATACCATTAGTAAAAATAAAACCTTCTCATAAGGTGAATAGAGCAAGTAAATGGTTCCCTCCAAGTTTTTTCAAAATTAACATTGATGGTTCTTCTCATGACAATCGAAGTGTTATGGATATTGGTGGAGTTGAGTGGGATATTGTTTAAATAGTTAACTTCTTTTCTCTTTTGCTATGCAATTTGTCACTTAATCAAATGGAGGCTTGAACAATATTTCACGGTTTAGAGAAGGGTAATAGTACACAACACATCACACTTTTGGCCAACTTATCAACACAATTGAATTTAAGTATTTCTAACTATTTTTTTTTATCAAACATATGATCTATTAAGATTCATTCTAACTAAGTTATATATTTCCACAACTTTTCCAATAAAAATTGTTGGCTAAATTTGCATATGTAACACCACTTTGAGGCCAATTTACCAAAAAAAAAATTATTTGAAAAAATTGAGGTTTCAATAACACCTACTCATGTAAATAACATTTTTTAAAATACAAAAAATAGCCTTTTGCAGATCCATAAATGTAGTTTTCAAAAATATATATTGTTTAATAGATTGATTATTATTTATATTTTATTTTTTTATTTTTACAAAAAGTAGGTTATCAACACAAAATATTAGGTTGATTACCATGCCAAAGAAAAATACTAAAACTTATTAAAAAATAGAAAAAAAATATGGTGCAATAGATAAAAGAATCTATATCAAGATAGTATAACTTTTTTCTATTTTAGATAAATATTTAATATGAAAGTTGATGTCAAATGGAAACAACTATTCTTTAATACATGTACATTTTAACATTTATTTTAAAATATATATTTATCAAAATTGGAAAAAATATATCCATGTACTGAAGTTTCAAGCTATAAATACACACAAAAAATTTGAAAGAAAAAAAATTACTATAAAAAGATTGTCATTTCATGTAATTTTATTTTTTAGCATTTTATCAACAACTAAATTATAGTGTCAATTTATTAAAAACTATTAAAAACTATTTTTTAATTTTATTTTTAAATTACAAACATAAAATATACTAAAAGATACACATTTTACTAGTTTACATCATTTCAAAATTCAAAACATATATGCCACTTTTTAATGATTCAAGTTTAAAAGTTGGATCAGTGTTGATTGTCTCCTTTATAAAGTGTGACACAACTTTGTACTTTAACCTAGAAACCTTGTAAACTAGGTTGGAAGAACATAATATGTGAGATGGATTCCATGATTTTGGTCCCACCTCTAAATAATGGAAAGCCTCATGAATCTTACTAGAGGTTGACAACTTTTATGAAGTAGATTCTTCATCTTTCACAAATCTTTAATTCATATTCCTAAAGAGTGGAATGTTGTTGTAGACTACTTGACCAAATGAGCTTTTGATTATTACATGTGAAATTACATAGATTAATAGTTATTTTGTTTTGTAATCTTCATAGTTTCTTTAGCATCTTCACGATTATTTTGTTTGGTCATTTTATTTATTTTTCATCATAATTTTATATTTTTTTATTGTATGGATTCCTTTGTTTCTTGGAGGTGGTGGGTTTGTGAAAAAAAAAATCAAACTTTTATTCTTTGAGATTTAATAGTAATTATTTTGATTAAGATAAAGATAGGTATGACACATACCCATTACCAAATGGCCATGAAGGCCATGCAAGGGATGTCAAAAGAAGTGAGACACCTAGAAAAGACAATAGCTAAATAGACCAACAAAAAATATAAACAAAAAAACAAAAAACAAGAGTAGCATTTGAAAACGAGAACAATTACTCATTACCCAACAATTTGAGGCCATTGATTTCCTACCATAAACTCACCAAGAATTCCAACTTTTCTTCAAATGACAAAGGTTTCTTTTTCTATGTATCACCATCATCAATAGGGGGCATGGTAGAACTATCCACTTTTTTACACTTTTTATTGGAATTAGTGGCCTCCTAGAGATCCTCCCCAACCATCTTAGTTTGGCTATTCTTGAGATTTATTTTCAAAGTAATTGTTACTATTTAAAAATATTTATATTTTTTTTCTAGATACTTATTTAAAATTAGTTTTAAATCATTTTTTTCAAAAAAAATTTAAGCTAAAATTAAATGAGAATTAAAATAGATATCACATTTCATCATTACAATTAATACTAAAACTAAATAGAAATTGGCAAAACCATACATGTTTCACCATCATAAATGTATACTAAAACTAAAATTTTAAATTAGAGAATCAAATTCTTTAAGTAATTTTATAGCTATTTGAGATACAAAGTCTTTAATTTAATAAAATTATATAATTTATAGTGGAACTAAGCCACACTTGGACCGATAATGGACTTACAATACATAGGCTAGTAGCTCAATTGGTAGAGCACTCCGGCAACAAATGAAAGTTACTAGGTTCAAGTCCTAGTTGGTTTGAATATGAGTTGCAGTTCAACATGTACTAGCAATGTTAGGTTAGGATTCTTAAGCACCTATAGTATGAATTAAGACGACATTGAAAATACTCCACTTGAATCAATTATAGATTGGCCACAAAGGTGGTAAAAGCTTACTTGGTAGAACACTCTAAAAACAAATGGAATGCCCTAAATTTGATCCATATAAATTGTAGGTCAACAATTTTACACCAATTTATATTTTTTTGTGAACTTACATAATATTATATTACTTTCCATTTCTATTAAATGTTGAGATAAATATTTTTAATTTAAATATTATTTTTTAAATATAAATCTAACTTTTGCTTCAACAGGTGTGTTATATTATGATTGGATGGAATGAATCGGGCTATAGGTGTGTTGGTTATGCAAGCTCGCGACCATTAGATGTCATGACCTGCATGTGTGTGATTGCTTAGTGCATGTGAGAGGGGGATTGATAGCTGGTGTGGGGGGTGGAGATGTATGTGTGGGGTTGTTCTTTTAGTAGTTGGGGTTTTGGAAATTGTTTTCTCCTTTTTTTGGATTTTTTGCTCGAAAGTTGTCGGGTGTTGAGTTGCAAGGAGGTATAAGGTGTCTTTTTATCTTTTTTTTTTCTTCTTTTAATATTTTCTTGTTTTCATTATGGGTTCAGGTGAAGCTTCTAGGTTTAAACCTGCTATGGATTTTCGTGCTTCTTTTGGTGCTAAGTCACCAACTACTTCAAAGAAGGCTATTGTGAGTAACATGATGTATAATGATTCAGGAGTGGGAGGGTTTGTTCCATCTAGAGGCCTTTGAAACTAGAAAAATTAATAGATGCTTCGAGAGGAGCCAAGATAGGCTGGTTTTAGTTATTCAACCAAAAACAATCATTGAGGATGTTGAGTATTTTTCAAATCATGCCTCAATATGAAAATTTATGGGAATGTGTGTTTCACTCTCATTCTTAGAGTTGTGGACTCAACAAACTTGGGCTTTGAAGGGTGAAATGGAAGTGATGTTGTTGAAAAATAGCTATTTTATGGTCATCTTCAATTACATGGCTGATCACAAAAGAGTTTTCAAGTGTGGGCCTTATTTCCACAACCAGATTGGTTTATTCATTAAGCCTTGACACATTGGTTTTAACCCAACAAAAGAGCTCCAGGTGAATTGTGTTCCTGTTTAGATACACCTCCCTTCATTCCCAGTTGAGTATTGGCACAACAACATTTTGCAAATGGTTTCTCTTTTGTTGGGGAAGTTGGTGGGTCCTCCTCAACAAACATATGATAAAAAGATAATATTTTTTCTTGCATTTGTGTTGAGATTGATTTGAGTAACCCTATTCTAGACTCTTTGGAAATTTATGTGGGTATGTCTTCTTAGATGTAGTAGCTAGATTATAAGACTCTACCTTTCAATTACTGGGTGTGCCATGAATATGGTCATTTGCATTGAAGATTTCCCAAGACCAGATTTTGCAAGTCTCAACCTCCTTGCAACCCTCCTAAGGTTGACCAAGGAAAGACTCCCCTTCATGGTGAAGTTGTGGATAATAAAGGTTTTGTTCTTGTTAAGCCTTGTAACAGGAATCATGGATAGAAGAGGACTCTAAGAAGAGATAGGAAGGGGACACTTTTAATTAATTTGATGTGTTGGATGACCTTTTCCAATAGAAGGTGAATCTGGGTATGATGGCTTTGGATCAAGTTGTCTTGGAGGTGGTTCAGGAGGGAAATATTTTACAATATCTTTACAATACCCAAAAATTTGGTGCATTTCAAATGGATACTAATCTTAGCTGGATGGATTCAATGGTACCTAAGGCCCTTGAAGCTATGAAAAAGATTGGGGGGGGGACTCTATTCCATTAGTGAAGATGGAGTCCGATTCAAAAAAAGGAAACAAGGCTCCTCCTTATTTGGGGCTTCACCAGAAAAATATTAAGAAAGAGGCTTCTGAGAAGGCTTCTAAGGCCAAGAGAAAGTACTTAGAGAAAATTAAGATGATGGGGGAGACGTTGGTGGGGTTAGGTTCCATTAAGACTCTTGATTCCCACTTTTCCAACCCTTAGAAAAGATTATCTTCTCATGGAATGCAAGGGGCTTGAATAGTGATCCTCGACATAAAGTTGTTCATGATTTGGTGAGAAATCATTCTCCTATTGTGCTTTTCATACAAGAAACTAGGTTTTCTATAGAGAATATGTGTGGTTTGATGCCTAAACTTTGGGGGCATGGTCAATTCCAACACATTGGTGCCCAAGGTAATGCAGGGGGTTTAACTTGTTTGTGGAATCCATTGAAAATTTTCCCTCTTTGGTGGATGTCATGTAAGTCTTCTATTTTTGTGGTTGCTTCGAGCCTAGAAACAAGAGATATTATTCTTCTTTCCAATATCTATGCTCCTACTAATTTTCTTGTTAAGCAATGCTTGTGGTCTCATGTCTGGTTTATTCAGAGTTCTACTCCTCTTTATCCTTGGATTATTGTAGGTGATTTCAATTCCATTATTGATTTAGATGAAAAAAGGGGAGTAATTTTGAGGTTAGAACCTTCTTCTTTTCTTTTCTATGATAATATTTCTACCTTGAATCTTGTTGAAATTAAGCCTAGTAATGGCCAATTTACTTGGAATAATAGGACAATTGGGGAGGATTGTATTGCTGAGAGGCTTGAATATTTGTCAGTTTATTGTTTTTGGATTGGTGGATCTTGCTATTTTTGTTAAGAGATTCTAGACTAGAAGGGTTCATATCATTGGCCTATTAAGTTATCTGCTCTATCGACTCATGCTACTCAATCTCCCTCATTCAAGTTTTAGCTTATGTGGTTGTGGGATCCCTCTCTACATGATCATGTTGCTGAGTTGTGGCATTTGGGTAGACCTGCTTTTTGGCACCGCTATGTATTCATTTACCAAGTAGCTGAATATGTGAAGTATCAACTCAAAAGTTGGAATAGGCAGTGTTTTAGTAATATCTTCCATGCTAAGGTTGCTGCTCAAGTCGACTTAGATGCCATCACTCGTGAGATTAGGGAGTTTGGCCTTTATGAGGACTCTCTCAAGGAGGAAGTGAGGGATTTGAAAGTACTAGAGGAATGTGAGTTGTTTGAGGAGATTTACTAGAAACAGAAGGCTCAGGTTGATTGGTTACGGGAGGGAGACAAAAGCATTGTCTTTTTCTTCAACTTTGTAAAGGCCGAGAGACATGGTAATTCGATCCCTTTTCTTATGAATGCTAGGGGTGAGCATTTATCCTCTTTGGGAAATATTTTTAGAGAAGCTTCATAGTACTTTTCCTCCTTGTATAGGGAGGACCTTTCGAAAGTGTTGACAAATGAAAATCTTGTTTTCACTTATACATATCCCTCCTTTGGATTTAGAGGAAATGAATGAGCACATCTTGAGTGGTATTTATCTAGAAGAATTGAAGGAAACTGATTTTCAGATGAAGAAATGGAAAGCCCCTAGCCCTGATGGCTTTTTGATTGAATACTTTCAATAATTTTGGGACAATATAAATCTAGATTTATTAGAGGTGGTTCGTGAATCTCAGAGGAACAAAAAAATGTTGACAGTTGTGAATTCCATTTTTCTTTCTCTCATCCCTAAATGTGATGGGGCGGATAGGCTGAGTTTGTTTCAGCCCATTTCTCATTGCAATGTGGTCTATAATTTTTTTCCAAGTTGACTACTAAGAGGTTGAAGCAGTGGATTACAGTGAAATGCAAAGGAATAGGGGAGTACTCTTTGACTTCGGTGTAACAAGTAGGAAGTCATGGTGACATTCAAAATGCATTAAGACTTTCGGTATAATGAAATACTGTTGTGTCACATCTCACCGACGATAGAAAGTTACGGTGACAGGAAATAGAGTGTAATCTATATGTTGTCTCCTTGACTCCGATTGGTCACAATGAACATGACAACAATGAACAAGGGATGTAACTAGTGAATTGCCTTCGACATGACAATACAGGTGTCTCACCAACTATTCACTGGTGAAAATAGAATTTCAAAATGCTGTGGGCCGACATATGGAATTTTTACCATTGCAGGCTGACTTGGTTTTTGCCCGAATTCTATGGAGGCCGACATGATTTTTCAATATGATTTATTTTCCTGAATGTTGGTGTATAAATATGCATCCCAATTGTAATTGAATCATGAGGAGATTTTAGATCACATACAGTAGATTAGGAATGGGCACAGTAGAATAAAGTTCTCATTCTGGAGACTATGTTGCATGTTTTCAAATGGAGAATTCAATGAAAATCAACTGGTGTGGCAAGTTATTTCTGGTGTCAATTGCATGTTGAACTTATTGAATAGTATTGATGAAGCTATCTCCAATTTGATTCTTTTTGGTTGTTTAAATTGACATAACAAGTTTATGTTCAGTTTGTCAATGCACATTTGCTGTATCTATGTGATTAACCCATTGGCTCTCTCAAGCAGAGATTAAATCCTTTTTGTTGATCATAGTAATCAGGAAGACTCGTCTAGATTATTAAAGTAGAGCTTAGTAGTTATAATCCTGCATTGTTTATACAAGTTATGAACGGATCATATGCCTGCAATTTGATTTTCTACTAGAATAAGTTGTCCACTTCTATTTCATCTGACTCTGCATACCCAACAAGGCATTCGTCTCTGCAATTTCATTATTTGAATTCATTCAGTCTCTTTATATCTGTTAATTAAACATTTTAGGATTTAGATCTAAAGATTGCTATCGAATTTGATTTCATTTTGTTCACTTACATCTGCCATTGTGGTCAAAGCATTTTAGAAGGCTAATCATAAGATAAGTTTGCTCAATTCAAAAGGTACACCTGCCTGGGTTTAGCAGCACCTAAAGAGTAGAAAGTTGAGTTCTCTTGACCTTGTCTATTACCCTAAAGCATATCAAGAGATTGGAAGCCTCTTGAGGCATTCAGCCTGCGTTTTTGAGAGCTAACAAATTGGGGATTACATCAGAAAATTTGATTGAAGACCACATTATAGAGTCATTGGAGGAAAAGTTGTAATTTGAAGAATCTCAGAAAGGGTGATTATGCTGGGAAAATATTAGAAATAATGATTTTCCTACTTTTGGAAAAGTAGGTGGTGAATCTGAAAGAATATTTTGCAGCTATTCAAACAAGAATGAAAGAAGATCTCAGTTCTGGGGAGGTCATGTTGGAGCTCCTCATGGTCAGCAGTATATGCCATATCATCATGCACAACACTATGGTCTAATGTACCAGCATTAGTACCCACTTAGTGGCCCCCCTCATCAACATACAACAATGATCAAATAGTTTGATTTGTCAGGGATTCAATTATCACCTTATCCAATGGATGGTAGTTGGAGAGGTCTTGTTCCAAAGTTTACAGGGAGTGATGCAATCACTGCTGAAGAGAATTTAAGAAGTTTCAATGCTTTCATCCAAGATTTGGGTGTGCCATATGAAGATTTACACATGAGGCTATTCATGATATCACTTATTGAAGACGCTAGGGATTGGTTCAATAGCCTACCAGTAGTTTCTATTGATTCTCTTCAAGGGTTTTAGGATCGATTCCTCGAGCAATTTGGGAATCCAAGTGCACCTGATGCTTCTCTTCATGAATTAATATGGATTCAGAAAGGTCAAAATAACACAATTTATGATTTTAATCGGAGGTTCAATAAGTTGCAAAATAAAATACCTCTTGGATCAAAGCTGCCAGATTCTGTAGCACTGATTATTATTTGAATGCTTTTGATCTGAAAATAGGGTATGAGCTAAGAAATAAATTCCCAGGAGATTTGGCTGAAGCACAAAAGATGGAACAAACAATTGAAAATAATAGAAAAGCTGCTGGGATAATCAGTAAAAGAGATATTCCTAGGGTTTCTCAGCAAAGCAACACATATAGGAACAAAAGGTCAAGGTTGCATGACATGCCTTATAATACAGACTGGAAGGACAACAAACATATAACAGCTAGGCCTGGAAACAAGGAGGCTCCTGATCCATTGAAAAAGGGAACCTATATGGTAAGTAACAATTACTTCTATGAATTTTGTGATATGCCGCATTCCCTAGATTATTATGTTGTAGCCCAAAATATGTAAGAAGAGGGAATGCAGATGTAAAACAATGAAGAATATCACACAATATATCTAGCTTCAGATACTTTTCACCAGGTTGAGGAAGATGAAGGTGCAGGGCGTCTTCCTTGCACGACAAATTGTCATAGTGAGAGCAGTTAAGGGATTCTTCTACTTCTTATGAGGATTTAAAAGAAGAGGTAGTGGGAGATGTTGATTCATCAGATAGTAAGTATACAATAACCCTAGATGCAATTGAAAGTTATGAAGATACATTTGATCATGATGAGGTTTGTACATTTGAAAGTGATTTCCAAATTTTTTCAAACTCGTTGTATGATGAAGAGTTAAATGAAGATCAGATGACTTTTGCCAAGGTGTGTCAATGAGTAAGTTTCAGATATTTTCAAATCCATTCTATGAAAAGGAAGAAATAATTTTAGACAAGCAAAATGATGGAATAAATGACTGCACTGATGATGTTTTTGATTTCCCATTCTCTAATGGTATTGGATTTAAATTGTTTGATGATGACAAAAGTGAGGAGTATAATTGTAGTGATGAAAATATTGAGACTTGTTCACTTGTCAGTGAATAGATTGCAGATGTGTTTACTTCTGAATACCAGGGATGCGCACATAAAGATGGTCTTGAAGTTTTGTCTCCAACTTACTTTTGTTTTGACAGTGAAGAATCTTTGTGTAAAAATTCTTATGACTCCCTATGTATTGCTCGGAATGATGGTGATACTTTTGGTGTTGATCAAAATTCCACTTCCATTCGGGATGAGGTATGTGATTTTGAAATTTCTAATTCATGTGAAGAAGACATTTGTTTGCATACCAAGGATGATAGAAGTCCAGATTTTATTGGTTCACATATGCATGATATGGAGGATATGAGTCATGATCCAGTATTATCTTCAAATAGAGATACTGAAGAGGTGCAGAGGGTTTCTGACTTGTTTACCTCAAATAGTAATGATATGACAAAGTTTTTTGTTTTTCAAGAGAAGCACTTTGATTGTGAAATTTTTATACAACCGGGAGAGTGTTTCATAATACATAACAGTGAGAGAGATAATACAAAATTTTGCATTAAATATGTATGCATTTTGTATGCTGGCAGAGATTTGTCTGATGATGGAGAATATAAATTACAGAATGGTGTAGGGATTTTGGGCCAAGCTGAGCATAGTGATTCTCTAAAAACTTTCAGTGATAGGAAAGATTGCATCTGTCTCTTCAAGAGAAATCTGATGAACTCAAAACAAAACTAGGTATTTGATAGGGGAAAGTATGATTTGAGTTTCAAATTGTAACAGCTCAAAACAGGAGAAGTTAACACACAGAGGATTGAGGGTTGCCAGTGCATGGACAACTCTTACTTGTTCTCTTTAAAATTATTTTCCATGCACAGTAGTTTAGGATGGTGGTTCACCTTCATTTTGCATCCATTTTATGTCCATTTTGCATTCATTCCATCATGCTTCTGGTCTGTTTCCATTCTGCTCATTTTGTGTTTGGTTTGGTCTGCTCACCCAAAGATTTAGGATCCTTGCAATGATCTGACTATCATTCATCCCCAGACGGAGCCACTGCTGGAACTATTAAAATTTGATGATTTTGCATATTTTTCATCCCCCCTGAGTCTCCATGTGAGGTTTACCCTTGCCACATTCCCCCATTTTCATGATGCTTTACCCACATTCTACACATATTGCTCCATATGTTCCATCGTGTCATGCATGTTTCACATTCTGGTCTGTTTCGGCATGACAATTTCTGAGTCTCCCCAATCCATTTTTTTGCTTGCAAACGTCTGTGTTTCCTATCGGAAAGACGTTTGCAATTGTCACGGTGATCAAATTTTTCTTCCAGGTATTGTTTGGTGGGAGTTCTTCTGGGTCTCTGTGACTAAGGTTGATTCATATCAGTGTATGTTTGGTCCTCAGTGAAAACTCTTATTGAACTCAGTGTGTCACATCGACCGGAGCAAGAGGCTACATCGGCCTAAGCTGCGGTGTCAGCATACTGTCATGGCGAACTCTTGTGGTCTCACCAAACAACATATGGGAAACTCACTTCGGCCTAACAGGTTGTTTTCAGTGTATGGTTATAGTGCTATCTTTTTGTCTCGCTGAACAGTGATAGAGGAATTGACTTATCGGCAAAAGGTCTTAGCTTCGAAGTAGAGTCTCTACGAATCCAATAGGTCTTGCCGACTAAGTCTTGTGAATGGAGACTTTTGGTGAAGAAAATACAATCTACAAGAGGTATTTCCGATGTTAGAGGTGTTACGGCGACTACGAACAAAACTAAATGATGTCGGTGTGAGATCAAAACTCTCTTGGCGATATGGTGTAATCCTAAGGTTTTTGGTATAGCCCGATATACTCTATGGGACTTCTCCCTGAGTTTGACATGTCTCAGTGACATACATAAGACAAGTGGGCTTGTCGGTAGGAGAAGTCATAAGTCATGGCGACATGTGAAGAATTAAGGGGGTTCTCAGTAAGACATAGAATGGTCTAAGTGACATCTCACCGACCCAGATGGGCTATAGCGAAACCCAAAGGAATAGAGGAGTACTCTTTGACTTCGGTGTAACAAGCAAGAAGTCACGATGACATTTAGAATGCATTAAGACTTTTGATATAACAAAATACTGCTGTGTGACATCTCACCGATGATAGAAAGTTACGGTGACAAGAAACAGAGTGTAATCTATATGTCGTCTCCCTGACTCCAATTGGTCACGACAAACGCGAGCACAATAAACAGGGGATGTAATGAGTGAATTGCCTTCGGCATGACGATACGGGTGTCTCGCCGACTGTTCACTGGTGAAAATAGAATTTCAAAATGTTGTGGGCCGACATATGGAATTTTAACCGTTGTAGGCCGACTTGGTTTTTGCCCGAATTCTACAGAGGCCGACATGATTTTTCAATATGATTTATTTTCTTAAATGCTAGTGTATAAATATGCACACCGATTGTAATTGAATCATGAGGAGATTTTAGATCACATATAGTAGATTAGGAATGGGCATAGTAGAATAAAGTTCTCATTTTGGATACTATGTTGCATGTTTTCAAATGGTGAATTTAATGAAAATCAGCTGGTGTGGCAGGTTATTTCTGGTGTCAATTGCATGTTGAACTTATTGAATAGTATTGCTAAAGTTGTCTCCAATTTGATTCTTTCTGGTTGTTTAAATTGACATAACAAGTTTATGTTTAGTTTTTCAATGCAAATTTGTTGTATCTATGTGATTAATCCATTGGTTCTCTCAAGCAAAGATTAAATCCTTTTTGTTGATCACAGTAATTAGGAAGACTCAACTAGATTATTAAAGTAGAGCTTAGTAGTCATAATCCTGCATTGTTTATACAAGTTATGAACAGATCATATGCCTACAATTTGATTTTCTGCCAGAATAAGTTGTCCACTTCTGTTTCATCTAACTCCACATACCCAACAAGGCACTGGTCTCTGCAATTTCATTATTTGAATTCATTCAGTCTCTTTATATCTTTTAATTAAACATTTTAGGATTTAGATATGAAAATTGCTATTGAGTTTGATTTCATTTTGTTCACTTACATCTGCCATTGTGGACAAAGCATTTCATAAGGCTAATCATAAGATAAGTCTGCTCAATTCAAAAGGTACACCCGCCTGGGTTTAGCAACACTTAAATAGTAGAAGGTTGAGTTCTCTTGACCTTGTCTATTACCCTAAAGCGTATCAAGAGATTGGCAGCCTCTTGAGGCATTCAGCCTATGTTTTTGAGAGCTAACAAAGTGAGGAGGATTCTTTCCACTTGTTTTGTCATTGTCCTTTTCTATGCTTATTTGACATCTTTGGTGGGGTATTTGGAAACACACTTTTGTTCATGCTTCTTCTCTAGTTGAATTTTGGAGTAGCTCGGGGAGACCTCCAACACGTGTCTCTTTCCTCTAGATTGTGTGGTGCATTGGCCCTACTTTTATTCTTTGAGAAATCTAGTTGGAAATGAATCATGGGATTTTTTTGTGGGGATAATTTGATGATTCAATAGGTTTGGCAGATAATTGTTGGTATGATCTAGGAAACTATGGAAGCTAAATGTGAAGTGGCTTTTCCTTTGGAAAGAAGTGATGATGAGATTGTAAATAGATTGGGCATGCAGGGTTCGTCCTTTGATTCCTTTTGTGTTCGAAGAGGTAGGCATGCTAAAAAGAAGGTTTAGAAGGTTGGGAGTTGGTCTCCTCCTCTGGTGGATGTTTAGAAGATCAACACTAATAGTTCTTTTGGGGGTAATCCCAGGCCTACTAAGATTGGTGGGGCTAGGTAATTTCTTGAATGAGTAAAATTTGGAGGGGGTTAATTGGCAATTTGCTTTGGTTATTTAACATATTTTGCAATTGTGTTCCATACTAGAGGTGGTGTCCTTTACTCATATCCCATGGGAATGGAATAGGGAACTGTAGACTATTTGGCCAAATGGGCTTTTGAGCATGCTGGTGACTAGCAGATTGAAGGATGGGAGAAATTATCCCTTGATTATTGCCAAGTTTTAGAGAAGATCATTTTGGAGGATATGGCTAGTTGATGTTGGCTGGTGGATGGTTTTTTGGTGGTATTGAGTCTTGGTTGGGTGTTTGTTGGTTTGGTGTTCCTGCCTATCTCTGAGTGCCTTTGTGCACCCTGATTTCTTTATATTAGTGATTTCCTATTATTAATAACTTTTTACCCTCTTTATTCAAAAAAAATCTTTTACTTCGACACAAAATTATGTTTTAGTTATCTCAATATTATCACATTTGTTAAACCTTTTTTAACTATTTAATCTCATGAACAGCTATTTATTTTAAAAGACTTCTTTAATACTTTTGTACTCCCATATATACATACATACAGTAGGTTGTAATTGGCACCTGATGAAAAGACAGAGCAGAAAGAAAAAAGAGAAAACAAAGTAAAAATAGAGTAGAATAATTGCTACAGCAATACCATCTTTACATTTTATTCAACTTCTTTCTCTATGAAAATAGATTACAATTGCCTCTTTAAATAGAGGACTTTGGCTTATTTGAACCGCTGCTAAACAAAAGCAAACTAAAGTCTATCAACGCAGTGAACTACAGATTACATCATGCATAAACCTATTCTATGCAAAACAAAACTGGAGTTTATTTTCCCTAACGCCTACATGCAAACGGGAGAAAATGAAATTATTCATTTACTCCAACAGCACCGAGTTTAAGGATGGAAAGTCCATGTTATAAAGAAGTAAAAAATAAGCGAACACTGCAGTAAGGATTAAAGAGTAGAAGAATCTTTTAATATGAAGAACCATACGAAGCTCCTCTGTTATAGAATTGAGATTATGACACAACATGGTAGAAATTTGAGAACAACTTGGGCTCTTCAAAACTCTGTAGAAAAAATACATTCTATATATTGACAATTTTTAAGTATTTATGACTTTTTTTATGTGTTTAATAGTTGAATAATAGATTTGTTATTGTATTCTAATTGATTTTATTTTTATAAGATAATGGAGAACATTTCCAAATAATATACTATCTACTGTATGTTTTATTATTTATTTATATTTTGTATACATTATTTCTACAAACCTACCAGTTTCTTTCTGATATGAAAATGATTAACAATTCATGGAACAACTCATTTAGTATATTCTATTTTTGATATTTTATAAATTAAAGTGATTGTCACTAAACACTGGAATCTCAATTATACCATGCCTAGTCAATTGGCCATTTGCTGATAGTTTCGACAATTGATGTACCTGCAATCTAACAATTTGAATGGGCAATTTACTAAGATAGTGTTGGGTAAATGATGATGCTGTTAAATCCAGTTGGCGATCTGTTGTTTCTATGTTTTTTTTGTTTTGTTAGCTATAAATCATACTTTTAGAAACTTTTTCTATTATTTGTTTGTTTCCATTTTTCCCTTTAAGATTTCCTAGCTCTATATCAGATGTTGGGCAGAAATTCTATCTTTGACCGGTGTGTAGGAGGAGGAGGTCCATACCAAAGGATAGTGAATCAGATGTTATGCATTCGTTGATTTTGAAAGACATTCTATCCCCTTTTGAACAAGTTGTCCTATGATTTAAATTGAAAATAAAACAAAAATCTAAAATAATTGTTTTCTTCCCATGCATAGTTCAAATATGGGCATTACTCTTTCCCATGAATGACAGTCTACTATCATTTCCCAAACTAACACTTTATTTTATTGACTTGTTTAGGTTGGAGAACATTTCCAAACTATCTACTATGTTATTACTACATCTTGAATCTAGAAACAAAAACATCTTTTAGACTTTCTTGAGCAACATTGCATGTCAAAAATATACTAATTTAATTTTTATTTTCTTTAGAAAAGTTTGTACTTTGATTATTAAAATCTAATTATTCTTTTTCACTCATTTCTATAATGGCCATATATTTTATAGTAATGGTATTGAATTTTATATATTTTATATTTTTGACTATGAGATTGATTTTGACTTGAACCCCTTCCACATGAATTCCTATGATTAATTCTTCCATCTATTTATGAATTTTTTCTTCTACTTCTAAAGTTAAATGTCCTAGTGAGCTACCATGACTAATTGAGACTTGTGAGTTATATGCGTGCTCCAAAGAAGAGCTAGAAAAAGGATTTATCGTATGCTCATTAGAAATTAGAGAGGCATGAAACTTATCCTAAAAAAACTGATAAAATTTCTCGTTTATGGCCATAGAAATGGACTCAAACTTTATGAGAAGGCTCCTTAGAATCCTTTCTACTATTCTCTTAACTTCAATATTCTCACCATGAGATCTAATTTGGTTAACCAAGTCAATAACTTGTGTAAAAAAAGAATCTACTGATTCAAAATTCTTTATAGATATAGTTTCAAAATCTCTTCTCAATATTTATAACTTTGCAACTTTTACCACAACCATTCCTTCATTTTTTTTTTTGAATGATAGTTCATCTTTACTCTGATTTTGTTGGTAATACACCCTTGAAAAAATACTTTCATGGGTTGCCTAAAAGATTTATAAGAGAGCTTAAGAATCCTTCTTTTTGTTATCTTGAAGCACATACTTATTTGCTTGAGATAATTTATTGTATGCTACTATGTATATAGAGGTTGATGAAACATTTCCTCGTCCCATATATCTTTAGATTTGAGCAAAGGTTTCAATGTGATTGATCAATACTCATAATTCTTGTTAGTAAATTGGGGAATTTGTAAGATTTGTGCTAGAAGATGTCACTGTTGACTTTGATACCAAATATAAAAAGATAGAAAAAATAAAAAGAGAGAAATGGAAAACATGTAACAAAATATTACTAATTTGTATTGAGTTTAAAAGATTGGTTACATAAATTTTTCATGAGAGTTTCTAACTCTCCTTCTGTAGACAAAAAAGAAGATAGGTTTTACTTTCTAATAACTACTCTCTATAATACGATTGAGCAACTACATCTACATCATATGAAGGAAGTTTCAAAATGCATTAAACATATACATCACTATCCAAAGAAAGAGACTGGCTAGGTCATCTTAAATTGGGCATAAATTCTATCTTGACCCATGCGTAAGAGGAGGAGGCCCATACCAAAGGACAATGATCTTTGTGGCAAGGTAAAGGAGAAACAAAATGAAACATGGGAGTCAAATAATTACATCGAAGGAGATATTATTTGCTGCAGATGAAACAAGACTGCATTGGTTGGGATTAGTAATTTTACTAGGGAGGACTTCAACTAAACCCACAGCTCTAGGAATTGACTTCATAGACTAACTGCCACCACAAATTTACAGTTTGTGTGTTAAAAAGTTCTCTTTAAATAACTTATAAGAGCCATCTTTATTTTATGCTTGAAAGGGATTACATTCCATTAATATAAGCTTTAAGTAGATAATTCTCAAGAAAGTTCCATTTCACTATTGGGTACTGCAATTTACAAGTTGATTTTAAATTTTTCTCTTCTACGGGCTTGTTTTATTCCTATACTTTTGTTAGCATTGTGAAGATGTCAGAATTTCTGAATGCATAGAAATCACATAGAGTTGCTGCTCTATTTCCCCAAAACCAAAAAAATAGGGGAATACAAAAATGTGAAATAAACAAAATGCAAGGAGACAAATTTGGGCATGCAATATTTGCCTTTTGTATTCAATAAACTGGAAATGAACAATACATGAAATATTAAACATAAACTACTGAAAGAAAACTCTAAAGCTATGAACTTCAAACTTCTAGGAGCTTCATAGGCTACTCAACCAGACATACAAAAAACTTCAGGAGCTGCTAAGATCTCACTAGCAGGATCTACGCAGAGCTCTTGAGGAGAAATCTCTACTCACACACAAAACAAACAGTTGCTGCTGTTTAGGAGCTTTCAAAATCTCACATAAAAAAATTCTCTAAATCACATAGAGAACAAAGAACATTCCCTTCAGACTGCTGCTACTCAGGAATTCAATTCTCCAACTTCTGGCAGAACTAACTACCTTCAGTTATTTTTGTCTTCAACAAACATTCCCTCTCAAATTCAAAATTACCTACTAGCATTAATTGGGAATTCAAAATGAGCTACCACATTTACTTCAGTGGCTGTCAGGAGCTGCATGGATGCAGATCCCAAAAGCTTCCATTGAAATTGGGGGCTCCTAGTGGGTAGGTGAAGTAGGGGATCTGACGTGAGAGCAGGAGGCTCAGGAGCATTCAATTTTCCAACACTCCTCCTTGGTCCTGAGCCAACGAATAGGATCAATCCTGATCCAAAATAACAATGCCCAATCTGGTCCTTATGTGCTCGAAATTGTCCTTACTCAAAGGCTTGGTGAATATGTCTGCTAGCTACTGCTCAAACCTGCAAAATGCCATTTTATTTTCACCATTCTCAACCAATTCTCTGATAAAATGATACCTGATTTCAATGTGCTTGCTTCTTCCATGAAACACAATATTTTTCATCAAATCTATCGATGAAACATTGTCACAATAAATTACTCTTTCATCCTCTTGTTCTTCTCTCAAATCTGCCAAGATTCTTCTTAGCCAAATAGCTTGACATGCTACTACATTTGCTACTATATACTCAGACTCTATTATAGATAGAGAAATGATGGGTTGTTTCTTGGAAGCCCATGAGTTGACTCCAAAACCCAAATGAAACACATAGCCTGATGTGCTCTTCCTATCATCCAAACTTCCTACCCAATCACTGTCCGTGTATCCAACCAGCCCAAAAAAATTTACTGCTACATACAAAATTCCATATCCTTTGGTGCCATTCACATGCCTCAGGATTATTTACCCGCTTGCCAATGGGTGTCTCGTGGAGTCTCCATAAACCTAGAAATAAGACTCACACTGTGCATTATATCAAGCCTAGTTGATATTAAATACATTAAACTTCCAACCAAACTCTTAAATAGGGTCAGATCCACATTGTTTCTACAATCTTCCTTGCTCAGCTTCAAACCTATTGCTGTTGGAGTGGGGGTAGGCTTGCTTTCAAGCATCCTAAATCTCTTCAAGATCTCATTTGCATATTTTTCTTGGGAGATAAATATACCATCATGCATTTTTTTTACTTCTATGCCTAGAAAATATCTTAAGAGACCTAAATCTGTCATTTCAAACTCTCTTTTCATGGCCTCTTTAAAATCAACAATGAGGAAATCATCATCCCTAGTGAAAACTAAATCATCAACATACAAGACAACAATCAAAATCTTGCCATTTGCTTCCTTGATGTAAAGAGTGGGCTCACCATCACTTTTGCTAAAGCCATTGCTCATCAAATATGAGTCAAACCTATTGTACGATGCCTGTGGAGCTTGCTTTAGCACATTAAGAGATATCTTCAGCCCATACACCTTGTGCTCTTGACTTGGAACTTCATATCCGAATGGCTGCTCCACATAAACCTCTTCTTTCAACACTGCATTAAGGAAGGAAGACTTCACATCCATTTGAAATACCTTCCACATGTGTTGGGCTGCAATTGCTATGACTTTCCGCACACTTTCCATCCTTGCAATAGGGGAAAATGTCTCGTTATAATCTCCCTCAAACTGCTGTTTGTACCCCTTGACAACTAATCTTTCCTTGTGCCTCTTTATCCTTCCTTCGTCATTGCATTCAGTCTTGTAGACCCATTTCATCCCAATAAATTGCTTGTTGGGAGGAAAATCAGTTAACTCCCATGTGTTGTTCCTCTCTATTGCATCTATCTCCTCATCCATGGCCTCACACCATTTCTCCTCTTTCACAACTTCCTCAAAATAAATCAGATCACTATGAGAAAATAATGCAAAATTCACACTCTCATCAAAATCTTCATCATACCTTTCATTCTAGTATATCTCCCTTAGATTCTTGGTTTTCTTTGGCATTAGGGAGGTGAGAAAGGGGGTTTGAACTTTCACTACAATTGCTGTTGTGCTGAGCAAGCAAGTTTAGGAGCTTTTGAGAGCTTTCAAGAGCTCTACTAGAAATTTTAGGAGCTCTTCCCAAGCTTTCAGGAGTTCTTCCGGAGCTTTTAGGAGCTCTTAGGAGCTCTTTAGGAGCCAATCTTCTAGAGCTTTTAGGATCCAATCTTTTGGCTATCTCTAGTTGCTTTCCTTTTTGTCTGCTCAGTTTAGGAGTTTTTAGGAGCTATCGAGAGCTTTCAGGAGCTCGATGGGTAGCTTCAGGAACCAATCCTCTGGTTGACTATGACTATCTTGTTGAATGTCTTCCAGCTTTAGGAGCCGTTAGGAGCCGTCGGGAGCTTTCAGGAGCTCTTCCAAAGCTTTCAGGAGCTCGAGTGACGCTTTCAAGAGAATCTGCAAACTCATCTTGCTGAACTTCATATTCTGTTCTACTTCTTCAGGAGCTATCAAGAGCGGTTCTCAGCTGCCAGAATCTACCACTCCATCCCATGACTTGTCTTTTAGGAACTCCACATCCCTACTAATGACTATGTTTTTTGTGACTGGATTGTATAGCCGAAAGGCTTTGGAATCTACATTATAACCCATGAAAATGCATTTTTCACCCATGTCATCCAATTTCTGCCTCTTTTCTCTAGGAATGTGTGCATATGCTACACACCTGAACACTCTCAAGTGGTCAAATTTCCACTTGCATCTTGTCCATGCCTCTTGAGGTATCTTGTCATAGACCACCTTTGTTGGACTTCTATTAATCAAATAAACATATGTTGCTACAACCTATCCCTAATATTCAATAGGGAGTCCCTTTGCTTTCACCATGCTCCTTGCCATCTCTACGATGGTCCTATTCTTTCTTTTAGCCATTCCATTTTGTTGTGGAGTATAACTAGCTGTTAGCTCCTTCTTGATGCCATTTTTCTTGCAAAAATTCACAAACTTGGTTAGAGTTATACTCTCCTCCACAATCCAACCTTAGGACCTTAAGCACATGTCCACTCTCCTTTTCAACCTGGGCCTTAAACAACAAAAACTTATCAAATGCTTCAAACTTATGTTGCAAAAAATAGACCCATGTCTTATGGCTGTAATCATCAATGAATGTCATAAAAAAATTGCTTTTACCAATAGAAATGATTTGCATAGGGCCTACAAATTTCATATGCACTAGTTCCAATGGTACTCTTGCCCTTGTAGAGTTTCTCAATTGAAAGGGCTACCTATGTTGCTTTCCCAAAATGCAAGCCTCACATCTAACATTAGGCTCTACTATTCTTGGTAAACCAACAATCATTTTGTTCTTGGACAAAAGACTCAAACCAGCATAGCCTAAATTTCCATACCTAAGATGCCATAGCTTGGAGGGGTCTTGAATGGCACTCTTGAGCACTACGTGATGTACTACTGTACATTTTCCATTCATGAGAGGTGCAACAACAGACTGAGATGAGAAACACATCTCAATCTTCAACGAAAACATCCAGTTCTTTGTCATTTGAACTGCTGCAAACACTTTCATCCTCTCATTCTTCTCATAAATGACACATTGACCCTTATCCATCAACACTTTGTATCCATTTTGGATCAGATGACCAACACTCATGAGATTATGCTTTAACCCAGGAGCAAGAAATACATTCTATATCTCCTTCTTTTCACCTTGCTTGTTTCAGATCATAATAGATCCTCTATCAACAACTAAAACTACTCCATTGTTCCCCATTCTTATTTTAGACTTAAGATTTTTATCAATGAAAGAAAAAATAATTTCATTACCACTCATGTGGTTGCTGCAACCATTGTCGAAATACTAGACTTTGGGGCTTCCTTCTTCACCAATATTACACATGATGAAGGCTGTGGATTGGTTTCCTTCAGCGACATTCGAATCAGCCACATTTGCACTTTGCTTTGACTGATCTCTTTGCTTGGTCCAACATTCACTCACATAATGCCCGAACTTATGACAGTAGTAGCAGTCAACATTGTTCTTGTCATTCTTCTGATATGAATTGCTGTTCTTCTTGCCTCTTCGGGAGCTAGTCCGAGAGTTGCTCGCTCCCTCTTGGCTGTTTGCTCAACCTGAGCTTTCTTCTCCAACATTACCACATCTAGATCACCCTCTACCATGTTTGGAGCTATTTCTACCTCTCCCCCTTCCTCTTACATTCAAATGAGATTTAAAAGCTTGCTCTTGGGAGGAACTTGCAGACCTTTTTAGGCATTGCTCATGGGTTTGCAGAGAATCCATCAACTCATCCATAGACAACGTTGTGAGATCCTTTACCTCTTTAATGGAAATCACCACTGCATCAAAATTTATGGGTAAGCTCTTGAGGATTTTCTCCACAATCCTCTGATCATCAATGATCTCAACATTCACCCTCAACTGGTTTATCAAACCTGAGAGTCTTGTGTGGAAAACTAAGATGGACTCACTGTCCTCCATTTCAAGAGTTTCAAACTCTCTTCAAAGCATCTGGAGCTTCACCAATTTGACCTTGTCAGTCCCTTTGTAGTTTATCTAGAGAATTTCCAAAGCTTCCTTTGCATAGTTAATTGCTGCTATTTTGGGAAAAATGGTCTCTATTAAGGCCGCTTATATCAAATGTAATGGCTTAGCATCTATCCTCCTCAACTCCTTCAACTAGTTCTTCTGGTTGTTTGTGAGCACAACATATGCTGCTGGGTTAGTTACCTTGAGCATTGAACCCACTAACCAGAAACAACCACAAATCATTAGCAACCATTATGGTCTTCATCTTTTTTGCCCAAACATCATAGTTTTTTCCATTAAAGGAGGGTGGCTACTGCTAGCTCTTTTCTTCATGTCTAGCCATGTCTCCTACATAGAAAAAACTTAATACCCAGAAAAAACAAATTCCCTAACTCACGAGGAAATGGGGCCTATAGCTCTGATACCATGTCAAAATTTCTGAATGCACAAAAATCACACAGAGTTGCTGCTCTGTTCCCCCCCCCCCCAAAAAAAAATAGGGGAATACAGAAATGTAGAATAAACAAAATGCAAGGAGACAAATCTGGGCATGCAATATTTTCCTTTTCTATTCAATAAACTAGAAATGAACAATACATGAAAGATTAAACATAAAATACTAAAAGCAAACTCTAAAGCCATGAACTTCAAACTTCTAGGAGCTTCATAGGCTACTCAACTAGAGATACACAAAACTTCAAGAGCTACGTAGAGCTCTTCAAGAGCAATCTCTGCTCACACACAAAACAAATAGTTGCTGCTATTCAAGAGCTTTCAGCTCACACATAAAACATTCTCTGAATCACATAGAGAATAAAGAACATTCCTTTCAGACTGTTGTTGCTCAGGAATTCAATTCTCCAACTTTTGGTAGAACTAACTGCCTTCAATTATTTTTGTCTTCAACAAACATTCCCTCTCAAATTCAAAATTACCTACTAGCATTAATTGGGAATTCAAAATGAGCTACCACATTTACTTCAGTGGCTATCAGAAGCTATAGGGATGAAGATCACAAAAGCTTCTGTTGAAATTGGGGGCTCCTAATGGGTAGGTGAAGTAGGGGATTTGATGTGAGAGCAAGAGGCTGATGAGCATTCAATTTTCCAATAGAAGAGTGGAGTTCAAAAATATAATATCCAAGAGGAGAAGGTTGTTGTTTTGAGGTATTTTAATAAATACTTTGCCTTTAGTAGTATAAGATATTTAATAATATGTTGCTTACAATGGGCGAGAAGGCACAACTTTACCTTTTTAAATAGCGTATTTATCATTCAAAATCACATTAAGAAGCATTAGAGAAACATGTAATATGAATCCTTATAGAAATTGTGAAGTGAGAAATTGTTTCAGTAGAACTCCCTTTATGTTTTTTTCTTCTCGACCATCTACTTTATGGAATTTACTCTCCTACCAACTATTCTGTCAAGTGTTAGAAGTAGGAGAAATAAAACATAGAAGATAAAAAACAAATCAGATTTCTTATTCATCACACTATAAACAATTTACATTGACTCTTTTTATAGCGGATTTCATGCATAGCATTCTCCTAAGAGATACAAATAAAATAGAACACTACAAAAAAATCCTATGAGATGTGGAGAATGGAATATCAAATGTATAGGAAATAGTTTGATAGCAAACTAACAAACTTGACAGAAAATGGGTAAACTCTCAATTTAGTTTCAACTGCATGTATATGTGGGAAACAACTATTTCAACCAATGGACAACAAACTTTAGTTTTGTTACAACTAATAGAACATGTGGGAGAAATTACATTCCAACACTCCCCCTTAATTTCAAACACACATGTTTCAACATTTTTGTTCATTCTCAAATCTTGATCTCTCTAGTGGTTGCAAACAAGTCTTCAGACTTAGTCAAATGATTCTTTCAAACTAACTTCAAGATATATGGATCTTTCTTCAACTTTCTTTCCAACTGCTATGATAGTCTTTCCATTTCTTCGTTTGACAACTTCACGTGCCTTCACTTTTCCTTTCATGATTTATCATTCAATAACTACGGTTGTATCTTCCTTTCACTAACATATCTCTATGATTTGATCTCTTTCAACTTTGATGGTTCCTTATACTAGCTGGAACAATTTTGCAACATATAATCTTTGGCTATGGCCCATTCTTTAAATTTTGTGATCTTTTCTTTTGTGAATTCCACCTTTTAGACAACATCAATTTCTTCCTTCCTTGTGCTTCCTTGAATGGAAAGCTTAAACTACCTTTTGATGGCTACAAATTACTATGAGCTACGACTCCTTTTGGACTATGAATTTACTTCTCAATTTTACAATACTATCTTTGGCTCTTTTCTTTGGCAGGATCCTCTATGATCTCCCCCTATCTGTCTGTGATTTCACTTCACCTCAGCCATGGCTAACATTTCAACGATCTTCAAAATCTCTCTTATTAAATTATCTTCAATGCTACTTCAATGTTGAGATAGTTGCTAGAGTAGTTGGGATTACATTTTCCAACATCTCCCCCTTAATTACAACTACAAATTCTGATTTCTTTCTTGGTCTCTTTCACTGATGCTTCAACATCTACAATCTTCAATCTTCAACTTCTAGGAATCAAACCTAGGAAATCCCATTTTGTTTTTGGGATAATCTACCCATGAGATCTGGCCCTTTCTGGTGACCAGTCCATTGTAGGTTCAGGTGTGATGTACTTTTTTTATCTACACCTCCCATAGAGTCACACTGCTAGTGATTGGGGATCCTAGCTTAAATTGGCTTTGTTGGCCTTATTCAAAAACCTTGTAGACAAGTGGTTTTAGATGACCACAAACTCACATACTAGTGGTTTCAGATTACCACAAACTCATTGAAAAAGACTGGAAAGAGGGATGAATTCCTCCCTTTGAGCTACACTGCTTGGTGCTCAAAGATCCTAACATCAGTGGGCTTCCACTAGCCTCATACAAACACATAATGCTATTGCATTCAACTATATTATTTCCTTACCAATTTTTAGCTTCACTTGTCTATCCTCTTTTGATCTTCTAATCGTTTAACAACTCCTCTTTCATATCTCACTGACCCTTCCATTCCTCCTTTCATAGTTAGCAATCCTTTCAAACACCAAATTCTCTTGTGGCTTCAACAATATTCTGATGGTTGTGGTTCCTCCAAACTACTACAACACTCTTTTGCTAGATGAATTCTTGTCAACGTCTTTTTTGATAGATTCAAACTCTCTTTGTTTGCACAACAATCCCTCAGCTAGGAGCTCATTATATTTTTGCGGAGATCTTTAGATCTATGACACTTTCATTCACTTGGGCGACATCTAAGTCCTTGAATATCTTTTAATAGCTTATGCTCTTTTTAACAAACTTTTTCTAACTTGAACTCTACCGATATTTCTTTGTCGGCTTCTACCAACTGCTACAGTAGTGATCTTCAAATAGGCGATCTATTCCTATGGCAGTTTCAACCCTCTCAACGCATTCCTTCAAAACTTCTCTTAGATCTACCATGACATCTTAAATTAACAACACTAAACAAATAATCTTCTTTAGACTACAATCTCATTAGTGTCTCCATTTCCTGCGATCTTCTGTGGGCACAAAGATTTTGAATTTTCTTCGTTAACAATGACTCTTCTCAAATCTGCAACTTTGTCTTGCTTCTTTTCACTAAGATCTCCATCTTCAAATATAAAGAGACATTTCAAAGTTGGCACAACAAATTTGCATTGACACAACGATCTTCACTTGACAAGAAACATGTGATTTGGTTTTCCTTCACTCATGGGACTACTGACAAAAAATTCTTTCTTGGGGCTCCTACAACGGTGATGTCAACTGTTGTAAAATCTGCTTCAATGTTTTTGCCAGCATGTCTGCTTGTACATGGTGGAAGTAGCTAGCGGCTTCTTAAATCTACCTCTCCATTTATCTCAGCACAACAAACTTGAGAAATCTCCTCCTTCGTCGATTGCTCTTTTCTAAAGTTCTTCTGCACATCAACTATGAATGGCTTGATAATGGAATAATCTCATTCAACCTTCACCATTCTTCAACAATGATCTGCCTATGACAAACCCAAATGCTCGACCTGGCTGTGATACTAATTTGAAAGAAGCAATAGAAATAAAATAGAGAAGACAATGAATGCTACTACAAACAAATCAGATTTCTTATTCATCACACTATAAATAGTTTACATTGCCTCTATTTATAGAGTATTTCATGCATAACATTCTCCTAAGAGATATAAATAAAATAAAACACTACAAAAAAATCTTATGACATGTGGAGAACAACTTAGGCGATGTGGAGAATGGACTAGCAAATGTATAGGACATAGTTTGACATCAAACTAACAAACTTGAAAACAAATGGGTAAACTCTCAGTTTAGTTTCATTGCATGTATATGTGGGAAACAACTATTTCAACCGATGGACAACAAACTTTAGTTTTGTTACAACTAACAAAACATGTGGGAGAAATTACATTCCAACATCAAGTCAGTTCTCTTTTGATTTTGTAGTGGCTGCAAACAAGAACAAGAGGAAAGAAAGATGTTCATAGAATAATGTGCCTTAGTGAGTGCAAAGAATAAATGATCTACAATTATGCAAATCATCCTATTAATCTCAAAATATTTTGGGAATATAGCATAAAAGTCATTATAATTTTTTTGCGATGAAGAGAATAAATTGCATAGTTGGGCTCATATACATGTAGTTTGTTCTACAGATGCACCAAACAAGATTAATTTTAGAATCCATTGGTAGGAGAAAGCAAAGAAAACAAACAAAAATAAAACCACATTTAATAGATTTGAAATTTTATATTGATTAAAAGAAACATAATTATAAAGATTTTCCTGAGCTGTTGTTCATTCTTCCTACTACCATTACATCGATTCTTACTGCTTCTATTTCACTAAACACTTCTTATGAACACTATTACAGATGTCTTACATTACAGAGCTTCGACTCTTTCATAAACAGATAACCATTCATACATAAGACTATTTCATTCATTCTCAGATCTGCTGCTCCTTCACAGACATCGACACACTACCATTCTTTCTTATAGCTTTGTGGACCTGGACTCCACTTGGGAGTGCATACTAAAATGTAGACTCGACAATATATAAAATATTAAGCATATACAGACAAAGAACAAACATAAAATAATATATTTTAAACAACCCACAAAACATATGAAGCCTGTGAGGATTTAATATGATGTCCTTTCAAATTTTTTCAAATCTTACTTGAAAATATTTCTTCTTAATTCGTCTTCAATGTTGATACTGATTGAGATCCAATGCTGATACGGAGACTAACATATAGGCAGCAATTGTAGTTTCCAAAGCATAGGCAATTAACAATTGACATAAACAACAAAACACAAAACAAAATTCTTTTACACAAACACAAATATTTACTCATGCAACATGATTACATCATGCCTCGATAGAGGACTACCTTAGATTTCATTATTCTCATTATAGGCTATATATTTCAAAGCACAATAAGACATTATTTAATAGAGGTTGTAGCCTCTTTTCATCACATCTATGATGCATGCATTAGTTTCAGTTAAATGACAAATAAAATTGAAACAGATAGCATGGTAGTGCATGGCATGATCAATGCATTGCATGGAGTGAGGCTCATGCATCACTTCCCAACAACAATCATGCATGGACACTCAAAGAACCTGACTCTAATATCAATTTTTAGAATGCATTGGTAGGAGAAAACAAACAAAACAAACAAAAATAGAACCACAAGTAGATTTGAAATTTTATATTGATAAAAAAAAAAATAGTACAAATATTTTCTTGAGTTGTTGCTCATTCTTCATACTACCATTACATTGATTTTTATTGCTTCTCTTTCACTAAAAACTTCTTACAAACACTATTACAAACTTCTTAAATTACAGATTTTTTGAATTTTTCATAAACAAACAACCATTCATACATAACACTATTTCATCCATTCTTAGAGCCACTACTCCTTAACAGGTATCAAGACACTACCATTCTTCTTCCTTACAGCTCTGCATAGTTGGAATCCCATTGGGAGTACATACTAAAATGTAGACTCAACAATATATTGAATACTAAGCATATATGAGAGACAAAGAACAAACTTAAAATAATATATTTTAAACTACCCACAAAACGTATGAAACCTGTGAATAGTTAATCTGAAGTCCTTTCATATCTTTTTAGATCTTACTTTAAATTTTTTTTCTTAATTTGTCTTCAATGTTGATATGGAGACTGACATGAAGGCAACAATTAGGCATGGACTCTCAAAGAACCTGGCTCTAATATCAATTGTTAAGAATGCAATGGTAGGAGAAAACAGAGAAAACAAAACACTTCTTACAAACACTATTATAGACTTTGTACATTGTAGAGTTTTGGCTCTTTCATAAACAGACAACCATTCATACATAACAACATTTCACCCATTCTTAGAGTTGCTGCTCCTTAACAAGCATCAACATAAAAAAAACTTTGGTTGCAAGTTTAAGAAAAACTTCTAGCAATTTATTTTACTTACATTATAACAAGAGTAGTTTTAGTACATTGATGTTAGATGTGGGAAGCTAACATTTTAAGGCCCATTAGCAGAAATGTGTAATGCTGTAAACATTGCTGCTAATGGGCCTTATAATTCTAGCTTCCCACATCTAACATCAATGTATTAAAGCTACTCAATTATAATGTAAGTAAAATGCAATGCTAGAAGTTGTTCTTAAACTTTCCCAAAAATAAAAGGAAAGAAGAGGGGGAAGATAAGGAAAAAAAAATTTCAAATCAATCATTTAAACACCATTACAGAGCATTCATACATAGACAGTTACAAAAATCTTTTGAACCGTTGCTCATCGATACAAACTCCATTACATTCATTCATCAAACTATCACTAAAGCTTCTACTCCTAGACAAACACATTACACTCTTCTTACATTACTAAATTTCAGCTCTTTCATACACACAGATATGCTGATACCATTACATTCATTCTTACTACTGTTAGAGCTAATACACCTTGAAAGACACATACATTTGCATACTTCTTATAGCTTTTTTGGAGCTGGACTCTTGAGAGTAGATAAAAAAATGCAGTTTCAACGATATATAGAGTTAAGCATCCATGAAAGGACATAGGATTGAACATAAAATAATATATTAGTTTAACACCTAGAAAACATGTGAAACTTTTGTAGGAGTTAATGTGATATCTTATCAAATATTTTCATATCTTTCCCAAAATTTATCTTTTTCGATTTGTCTTCAATATTGATTCAATGCTAATATGGAGGCTGAGATGGAGAAGACATGACAAACATAAGTAGCAATGAATGCATCCATTTTACACATTATTCATTGTTTATGCATCTCATCCTACATGAGGTTAAAACCATGGGAATATGGAGTGATCATTTAAGGATAAGAGATATAGATGATAATGGAAACATTATGCCTATACAAATGTGGATTGTGATTTGGGACAGTAGATGTGTTAGATCATATTATTTGTACTTTGAAGAATATTTTGTAAGACCACTTTACAAGCTTCTTGGTCATCCTTGTGACTAGAATTTTTCATTAGAAATAAAGAAGTATGTTTTACCTAAAGACAAGGATTAAAGAGGAAGAGTAGACCATAACTGGGGAGACTGGTATGCTTATGATGATTGTACTAAGATCCAAATGCATTATTTTGAAGGAACCCCATTTCTCTTGCCAAAGATAGTTCCAGATAGGATAGCATACTTGTAAATTGTTAGGAAGATGGCTTATTCAGATTTTATGCATGTCAAATGCTATAAAAAATAGTCAATCATGCTAGGTACACTTTGCTTTAGTGATTTTTCTATTGTTTCTAATAAAGGATACAAACTTGTTGACAACAAATTAGAACATTATAACTTTTCGAAGGGAAATGGGAGAAAGGGATTTGATCCTAAATAGTTTATCAATAATGTCATATTGAAACAAAAGATAAAAATATATCAACATGTGCTCCTTAGAGAGGATGACCTAATCAAGAATGCTGATGAACATCATGCAACCAGAAGAAGAGATGTATACATTAAAAATTCACTATACACAGGTTCTTTCCATGAGGTTGAGGATCCTATGGAAAAAATTGATAAATTTCTTTTACATGAGGCCAAAATAACTAGGGATGTGCCAACTTCTATGTTCAATTGAAGAAAAAATGCTCCTCTGATAGAAGATATTATAGGGATGTAGGCTGAGAATGTAGATCCATTATACCATATCTCTCAAAATCCCATCCCAGATGTTAGTTTCTCTCTTCATACATCTATGGCAAGTGTAAAAGAAAATGAAGATGAAGTTGAATGTGTACAAATAACTAAACTTGTTATTGAAAAGTATGAGCCCCCACCAAAAATAAATGTAGTGTTGAAATATTCAGATCAGCTTTCAGATAATGTAAGGCATCATGCAATTCAAAAAATTGTTTGTAATGATTCTTTTGTTTAGTCTCCAAAATTTAGATCATTTTTTATGAATATAAAAGAAAGTTTATAAGAGAAAATATTAAGGTTATTACTCCTGAGAAAGAATCAAAATCCCTAAAGGAGTTGCAGGAGGAAGTAGATAAAGAAATGGAAAATATTACTCTAGAGAAAGGACGAGAATTAATACAAGAGGTTGGTGTTATGATCCTATCAGGGGGGATATAAGTTCTATAATTATATTTGATAGCTTCAGGAGGAGTCAAAATAAAACCCTAAATTTGAGCACATAAGGAGTGTATAAAATTTACATGGGGTCAGGATACAATCCCAATAATCAAACTCTTCGTATTTGGGCTTTGTATCCACCGAAGAAGAGGCCAACAATTATTGATTACCCAAACAAAGTCTTTGGTCATATTCTTGTTCATATCGTTGGAGATACTAATCCAATTGAGATGAATGACCTAAACATTAATGTTGCCAAGTTTACTAAAGCCCAAATTGAGAAGTTGATGAAGGAAAATAAAAAATATGCTTCTAAAACTGAAAATTCAATACATGATGGAAACATAAAGTTGATAAGATTAAGAAGAAATGTGACAAATTGGATGAAGAAATGAAGACTATTAAGTTCAAGATCATTTCAAAACTAATAAGAAGGAGGTTTGAAAAGGTACTTATAAAAGCTGACAGATTTTGGATAGCTTACACTAAAACCTACACTATAGTCCAAGAACACAATAGATTAAAACATAGAATGATGGAGAAAAGGGAATATTATCTAATAACTAAAGAAGATATTGATGCTCAAATACTTAAGTTGTGTGACCTACTGGTTGATATGCAAAATCGATTTCATACTGTGCTTACATAAGAGCTTGGTGACTTTGATCAACCATTGGATATGCCTTTTCCTGATTTCTTCAATGATATAGGTGATCTTATGGAACAAAGTGTATGGAAGGATGAATTGGCTTAGTTGTTTCCTCGATCCCTCAACCTAGTAAACGATGAATTTATGGTGGTAAAAATCACACATTTACAACTAGAAGGAATGTTTTCTTTGGAGTTCTCTATAAAGGACCTAATTGCCACAACTAATACGTACCCTAGTGAAAGATATATTGACCATATTTCTTGCTTGAACATGCTTGCTGCACAAGTGGTGTAGAGACAGAGAGCCTCGTTGGATCATGAAGATGAATATTGCTAGATTTTTTATGTTTTACAAAACTTTCAATTATGTGTTAAAAGTAAATAACACTGATGACCAGTTATGTCACTTAAAATGTAATGGTTTATAGCTTCTATGCTTCCTTCATTTTGTATAAGAAGGAAACTAGGACCAAAGAAAAAGATATGGATAGGATAGAATAGAATAGGAGGTGATAATAGAATATCATTTTTTTGAAAGGAAAGGACTTTTGATACATACTGTAATATCTTTTGAAGAAAATTAGTGGAGAAGAAGATATAATTTGGTGATCCAACTTTTTGTTTCAATTTTATATTATTATTATTGTGTATGATTGGGTGGTTGTCTCCAATTTGATATTCCCTTGTGTAGTAGTGAAAAAAGTATCCCTTTCCTTACTTAATTTGGGGATAATTGACTTAATTGTGCTTTGGATTAATGTTGTAATATGTTGCACACATTCAAATTAATCTAGACCCCCTTTTTAAACTAAATGTACTTAAGTTGTACCTTGTTAAAGTGTTGTAAATTATTGTAACACACTTTCACACTTTTCTAGGGTTTCATTAATTAAAGGTGGTTAATTAGAGTTAATTAGCCCCTTTAATTCAAACTTAAGCCTTATTTATGACACCTCCTAAAGATCTATCCCAACACTCATAATTTAAATTACATAACATCTAATTGGGAAAAATCAAGGTCCTAGAAATTGGTGCTAGGACGCAGTCACCCTAGGTGGCAAATGGAGCCTCACTCTATAGGACCCCCCTTTATCAACATATTTCAAATGGGTTTTTAGCGGTCTTTCATTCCCCGAAGGAAAGGTCTTGGAAAATAGTGCAAAGACCCATTCACCCTAGGTGGCGAATGGGTCATCCTTTAATGAGGACCCCCTTTTTGAATTTCATTCTAGTGGGAATTTAATAATGTTTGTTTCCAAATCAAGTGTTGGCTTGAATTGCTTGAATTTTAGGGTTAATCTCTAAATTTAGTATAAATAAGGGATTAATTCTCATTGTTTCACCTAGCAACTTTGAGAGAGAATCCTTATGGTAAGTTTGAGTATTTGAGAGCATTTGAGAAGACATTTGAGGGTAGATTTGTAGACACCCAAAATTATCCATGTCATAACATTACCTAGTCAATACATGACCTTATAAGACATCTTGTAATATTTTACCCTAGGTCATTACATTATCCCACTTATCCCATTTATTCCACTTAATCACCTTCCCAATTAATTAAATAAATCTCATTTATTTAATTAATTCCCCTTCACATGTATCAAAATAATTCAAATTAGATATTTGAATTCATCCCTCGCTTATTACCACTTTGCAACGTGTCATTTGACTACAAATTTTCACATGCACAAATAATTTAAATAATTTAATTATTTAAATTATGAGATTCCCACTCACGTCTTATTTTAGCCCCATTATTGTGCGTCAAAGGCCTCTTTTCGCTTCAAAATAAATAAAAGAATCCCACTTATTCCCTCACATCCTAATTTTAGCCTCATGTCATAACTCACTTAATGTGTGTCATAAGCATTGAAATCAACTTTTAATCCTAGCCATACACATCACACAATTGACTTTTAAGTTTAGCCATCAAATCGAATCAGATTTTTCCTATAAATATAGCCTCACACAACCCATTTAAATGGAATCTTCTTCTAGTATCCACATTCTACCAAAATTTACTCTAATCTTCTCATCTATCTATCTATTTTTCCATTATCATCTCCATCTTATCGGTATGCTGCAAAAATGAGCAATCAACATCAACATATCAAATCATTCAATCCTTCAAAATCTTGCATGCTTATGTGAGGTGGAGAAGAGAAATGCAGATAAATCAAATCTATCTTGGAGATCGGTTTGTTTTGCTTTCTTTTTTTCATTTCATGCTAGTTTGTGCTTCATTATGCTTGTTAGGGTTTCATTATTGATGTTTATGCTTTTTCCCTAAGATAATTTTCCCTAACTACATTGGTGAACTTGACATGAATCCTTTGATCTAGCTTGATTTTTTGTAGGTTTCATTAACTTTTTGATGCAGATTTATGTCATTTTTGAACAAAGCCCCAGGTTTACAAATTTCTTCATACCTTCCAAATGGCTACAATTTTTTCTAAACTATTTTCACAAAAAAATTCCCATAATCTAAGGAAGCTACATCAAAAAAATTGATGGTTTATCTCTATTTTTGTAGGGGTTATCATGATTTTATGTTTTTTCATAAATTTAATTTTATGGGTGAAAATAAAAAAAAAAAAGATTTTTTTTACATTTTTGGAAAGCTCATGAAATTATAATGGGGGTCTATGTTTTAAAAATTTAATTTGGAGGTCAAATACAATGCAAAAAAAAAAATCTTCTTTTGTAAGATTTTCATAAATCCACATTTTTGGGCTCAAAATAGGAAATTTTTTTGACTTCTTTACATTTTTGGAAAGCTCTCAGAAAATTAGTAGGGGTCTGTTGTTTTATTTTTAATTTTTCAGATCAATAATGCCTTCAAATAATTGAATCAAATTCGGCTATATTAAAAACATGTATCTGAAATTGCAATTTTTTGATGAGTTAATTCTTTTTTTAATGGCTGCATTATAATATCATTTTCTAATTTTGTAGGTGAATCTAAGGAGATGGAACAGAATTGGAATCAACATCTACATCAGATTTAAGGATGAAAACAATCAGGTGTACACATTCCATCTTTCATCTCTAATCATTGCTTGTCAACACACTTCAATTTGGGGCTTAAAAAAAACTTGTTTGATGACACACTTGGATTTTGGGCTTAAAAAGAACATCTTGTTTGCTTTCATATTATTGAAATTGGGTTAAAAAAAACAACTATCTTCTTACACATTTAGCTTTGGGATCTAAAGAGAACAAGTGCTTGAACATTTTTGCACACATTTCGATTTTCTAAAGGGAAATTAACAACTACGAGTGTGATAAAAAACACCTCACTTGGTTCACTTTTGTCATACCATTCTTAGGAGGCCTACTTGGAGACACACTAATCCAAGGGATGAACTCAATCAAGAGGTGAATCAAAAGACATCCTCCTTTGGGAGTTGAAATTAGGGAAAGCTTTAGTGGCGAATCTTCACCAATTGGAAAATTCTAGGAATCAACCAAGTCAAAATTGGAAAATTTCTCACACCCAACAGGGTGTCCAAATCACCCAAATTTTTCAAACTATAGGTCCAATGCATGTCCATTTTCCAATGAGTTTTTTTATGAGGCATATTTAAGCAAGAAATTTTCCATTGTCAAACTACATGTTTCAATTGGACAGACTAATATTTTCATCTAGAATCCCTAAATCATTTAATAAAACACTTACATATTTGCCAATACTATTAAAACAACATTGTATAAGGACCCATTTTGCCAATTAAAATTTACAAATAGTTGCTTGTGAAGACCCATTTCAGCAATTAAAATTTATAAATAGTTTCTTATGAGGACCCATTTCACCAATAACATTAAAAAATAATTACATTTGAGGACACATTTTTCCTTGAAAATTACAATGTATCCTTGTATAAGCACGGGGGATTCACCAAATTTTTAATATACCATTTAAAAATCCCACATAATTCGCCAAATATGGAATCATGGATTGATATAAATACAATCAAAAGTGTCATTTATTCTTACACATTTTTTTCAGTTTTGAGGTTCTACTTCTCGATTCGGAAGTCAGCGAAAGCCAAAAACATAGACTTAAATGTGAGTGGTCATTTCTTCATAGTGTTATTAGTTATAATAATAATTTTTGTTTATCTCTTTTCCACTATTGTTTCAGTCTTAAAGATGATATTGAGTAGGGAATGGGATCTATATTATTATTCTTTGTCCTTAAACAAGAAGACATTTTTTTCCAGTTTTTATTCAAAGTGAGAGATGAATATGTCAAGTGAATCAGAGATCAATATGTCAGGTGAATTGAGCAACAAGGGTAAGAATCCTATGACTCCTCGGGGTGGAGAAGAGACCCCTGCCACTCCTTAGGGTGGTGAAGAGACTAGGTGGCCATAAAAATTCCAAAAACTTAGACGTACCATACAGTCTTACTTTGGAATTTCCAAAGCTTCTGATCCATTAGGTCAAGATGGAGCTATATCATCAACTCTTCCACCAAATATTGGTAGCATTCACAATACCTCACTGCCACTGGAAGGTCAAGTTGAGATTATCATTGATTTAAATCAAAATGTATCAAATCAAGATGGCAATATCGCATAAGATGTTCCAAGGGATACCCTAGGCTTAGTTAGCTAGAATGAGATAATTGAATTGCATGAGGATGATGATGTTGGTAGCAAGAAAAGGAAAAACAAACCAAAAAGGGGGTGCGAGTGGGAAATAACAAGGAATTTTCAACTTGGTTGGTTGTCAATGTACCTATTCATGGTACCAGTGGGGATTGACAATGCAAACGATATTGAAAAGGAAACATTGGCCAAATGTAAGATTTGTAGTTGGAAATGTGGAAGAGCCAAGACGTTGGAACTAAAGATTAACACTATAGAAAAGCATATCAGTAAAGTTTATAAAAAAAAATCATAGACAAAAAGGAACAATCAGTCATACAATGGAAATCAAAGGAAGAATGTCTTCATTTTAGGTATGTTGCGGATTATGAAGAGCATGAAAAAAGAATGCCGAACATTGTTGCATGTAAAGGTACACTTGAGGCTCAATTTCGACAAGCAATGGAAGCAACAAATATGTCAAAAACTATTCAGACGAGTGTTGTTTTTCATATTTTGTCCAGAGGGTGTCCTATGACAGACTACCCATGATATTTTGGTTTATTATAATTTTTGAATGTTCCTCACTATCCCTTGTCACATTGGTCAGTAAATGCTGGATGGGAATAGGAAAAATGTCTTGCTGCAGTTGAAAAGTAATATTTAAAGGAGAAAGTAAAAGAGTCAAATTTCATTGCACTATCTTTAGATGAAGTTACTGCGGTGGACAATACTTCTGGGGTCTGTATGCATTTGTATACTATAGAACATGTTCGCCAAGATCATATTCTCTATGTTCATAAAATGAGGAACATTTCAACATCACAAAACATATTTGAACTAGTCAAGAAATATTTGAATGAAATTGCAGGTATGTATGAGTTTACAATTGCCAAAAAGTTGGTGTGTGTAAGAGCTGATGGAGCTGCAGTGATGCAAGGTCGAAGGACCCGTGTTTGCACAAAGTTACAGACTACTTATGCACCATACATGCTTTGAATTTACTGCATGGGCCACAAAATTAATTTAGCATTCAAAATTGTAAGCAAGTTTCCTACAGTATCAAAAGATTAAAGTCTATTATGGGAGATCCACGCATACTTCTACCAAAGTTGTAAACGTTTTGTAGAATTTCAAAATTTTGCTAAGGGAATAACACCAGGAAACAAGCTTCTCTCAAGGATGTTGATACTAGATAGATCTCCCTGCATGGACTAGCATGATGAGTTCTTTCAGAATATCAATCCTTGATTGGAGTGATGTACGCGCATCACATCACAGTAGACAAAGCTCCCGACCTCTTACATAGGTTAAGTGATATAGAGACACTCTTGACTTTAGCTTGTCTTCTCGCCATGCTGAATGAGATGAAAAATCTTGTGAAGAAATCCCAAGACAAAACTATGTATATTAATGAATATTCCAATCTATGTAAACATACATGCTTGGCCCTCGATCATCTATATCTAGAGCTAAAACAAGATGGCCCAAATTATTTCATGTGGTAGAAAATTACTGATTTGAATAATCCTAATAATTATTTACAATTTAATGCAAGCATAAACTTATGTATCTGTGTATGTGGATATGAGATACCAATGTACCATTGTAAGATAGCCAGGTGCTCTAGCAGAGAAGTAGTTGTTAAGGAGGAAGAGTTTAATGACATTGTTAAATTTGTTGGTGATAATTTGAAGGAAATTGAAAAATCTCTTTCCTTAGAGATACGTGAAAGATTCCATTGACATGAAATATACTTGAAGCCATGGGTATTGTGTATCCTCAATTTTGGGAGAATTGAGAGAACCCAAAATATTTTCATGATCAATTAAAAATATTGATCAATTTTTTTTTGAAAAGTGTAACATACGATGAGAAGAAAATAGAAGGAATTTTAAATGAAGCTAAACTTATAAAATAATTTGGGAGATTTGCAACAGCTATGAGGGACTAGTATAAATCCATTGGAGAGGAGAAGGTCTTTGAACCAGGATCAATAAAAAAATGTTTGGACAAACTTAGGTTAGAGTGAAATATTGTGTGGTTCGATATCAAAATATTTCAAAGTTGTTGATTTATGTCAAAAAATGATATTGGGGTTGGTGGAGGATGAGATATTTTTCAGTACATTAGGGTTATTGAAATCAAAGTTAAGAAAAAAACTAGACAAGAATTTGGAAAATTGCTTGAGGTTGAGAGGAATTGCGTATAATGTCTCTAATTTTTGTTTTGAAAGGGAACTCACAATTTGGAGGTCCACATGTGAAAGAAGAAGGACCGTGTTGTGCAACACTCCAATTCCAAATGTGGGTACTAGTGGTAGTGGTAGTGCGATTGGGACATATGAAATTGACACAAATCACACAATGAATGTTGAATTTGAGACACAGGCTAAAGAAAATGAAGAGCATACTTGGAATCAAATTCAAGACAACACTTTTACTTTATTTGATGATGAACGTCAGTTTGAGGACCCTAACTCCATTTGGGAAATGGAAGAGAATTAGCAGCTTTGAGGTATTTATACTGCACTTCATGGATCAGTTTCCATTGTTCCATACTATAGTTGATGATATTTTATATTGTATTCAATGAAATTGTGAGTCATTTCACTTCATGAATTATATTCCAAAGTCAAATTGTAGTTTATGAAATTTTATGTTG
>VDFB02271358.1:255555408-255578188 GCA_007258455.2 Sequoia sempervirens | reverse complement strand
GATGTTACAACAACATTTTTCCATGGTGATTTGGAAGAGGAAATATACATGGAACAACCACAAGGTTTTGAGGTCAAAGGTAAGGAGAAGCTTGTGTGCAGATTTAAGAAAAGTTTATATGGTTTTGAACAGCACTCAACAATGGTACTTGAAATTTGATAGTTTTATGGCTGATCAAGGCTATAACAGGTGTAATTTTGACCATTGTGTTTATTTTAAGAGGTTGGATAATGAAAGATACATTATTTTATGTTTAGATGTTGATGACATGCTTGTAGTAGGGTCTAACATGGATCACATAAGTGAGCTAAAACAATAGTTAGGAAAATATTTTTCTATGAAAAATTTGGGGGCAGCAAAACAAATCCTTGGTATGAAAATTTGTAGAGATAGGAAAAAAAAAAAAAAAATTATCTCAGGCTAGTTATGTTGAAAAGGTGTTGTAGAGATTTCATATGGAGGATGCAAAAGCTATCAGCACACCTTTTTCTATTTATGTTAAATTGACTAAGGATATGTGTCCAAAGACACAAGAGGAGGAAGAAAAAATGTCCAAGGTACCATATGCTTCAGTTGTAGGCAGTTTAATGTATGCCATGGTATGCACAAGACCGGATATTGCACATGCCATAGGAGTTGTTAATAGGTATTTGAGTCATCCCAGAGTTGAGCATTGAAATGCAGTAAAATGGATTCTCAAATACTTGAGAGGTACATCCAATAAATCTTTATGTTTTGGGGGCTCTAATACTAATTTACAAGGCTATGTTGACTCAGATTTGGCAGGGGATATAGATACCAGGCGGAGTACCATAGGTTATGTATTTACAGTTGGTGGGACAACAGTGAGTTGGATTTCTCGATTGCAAAAGGTGGTTGCTTTATCCACCATAGAGGCAGAGTATGTTACTACAACAAAGGCAAAAAGGGAGATGATATGGCTGCAAATTCTCATGGATGAGTTGGGAAACTAACAGGCTGAAAATTACTTGTTTACAGACAACCAAAGTGCTATACATCTTGCAAAGAATTCTTCCTTTCATTATAAAGTAAAACACATACAGTTGAGATATCATTTCATTTGGTCAGTGTTGGGGGATGGACAGGTCAAGCTGGTCAAGATACATATAGATGTCAATCTAGCAGATATGTTTACGAAGGTGGTGACAAGGGAGAATATGAGCTCCTCTTCAGCTTTAGTTGGCCTTCAAGGTTGAATTCAAGTATAACAGAGTAACAGGGTCCAAGGTACTTATTTCCAGTGGGAGCTGTAATTGCAGCTGTGTCATCCAGGACCAGTCTCCAAGTGGGATATTGTGTTTGTGTGGAGCCTGATCAGTCTCCAAGTGGGAGATTGTTGGTATGTGGTAACTGATCATGCTATACTATATAGCCCATGGTATACTGTACACCCCGACATGTATCCTTGGCATGGAAAAATCAACGAAAAAAGAAAAATCTGATTTTGTAGAACCCAAAATCTAGAAGCTTCTAGCTTGATAAAAAGGGGTTCGGATGGGTGTTACAGGATAATGAAAAACATGATTATTCAAAAGATTGTAATAGGTTTTGTACTGGATAATAAAATTATTGGATGGCTGTGGTTTGGTGGATGTAGCTCGGATTGGGTGAGCCACGTTAAATTCTCTATGTTATAATTTATTCTATTTATTTTTAGTTTCTCTGTTTATTACTTAAATCTACATTTAATTGTTAGATATCTAACTTTCTAACCCTAATAGGGATGACACAAGGCATTGAGACCGAAATGTCTCCTTCATGTTGACCCAAATTCTTTTTCATTTTTTTTGTCTTTTTGCTTGTGTTTTCCTTTTGAGGATGATGCAAAGCATTGAGACTGCAATGTCTCTTCCATGTTGACTCAAAACAAACTTTTTTTTTCTTTGCTTTTGATCTCTTTGTGTCATTCCTCTTGCTCTATGTGCTTTGAGGAATGATGACAATTCAAAGCTCTTTCATAAACATACATTGCAGCAACGTACATACTAACCCCAAATTCATAAATCCCTTATGTGTTTGGTGTGATTTCTTTTTGGGGGGGAAACTCCCTTCTTTCTTTGCTTTTCCTTTCTCCTTGACATGACACAACATAACTTCGAAACATATGACTTGGCATAGGGCTTTCCAAGTTGGCTCTATTGTCTTGTTTTCCTTTTGCATTATCTTTCCTTCTCTACTTTAAAGTAATTGCTCACAGAATGATGTGTAGCAATTCCTTTAAAGTGGATGGCATACATTAACATAATTCATTTACATTATTGGTTCCTAGTGTAGCCTTGTCATTTATTTGATGCTTTTGTCACTTTGTGGATGACATTGGGTATGATGTCCTTCATAAGTGTGATCTATCTAAGTATATTGCATTCCTCTTAGTGGCTTGATGCGATGCACTCCATCACCTAATTTGTGAATATACTATTCTTCGATTGGTCCTCTCTTGGACACATTAGAGACAATTTTCCCTAAGTGATAGTCCTTGCATAAACTAAACAAGACTCCTTTGAACATATTTTACACTTTTACATTTTTGAACCTTTTCCATTTTGCATTTTTTCCACCTTGCATAATGCAACTTGCATGACTGTGGTACCTTTGTCTTTTTGTTCATAACATTTGTTTCTTTGTGGCACCTTGTTAAATTTATCAACATGTATAACTTTAATATGGTTGAGTGGGAAGCCCACCTAGCGGCATGACTTTTCCCCATAGCCACTTTTGTGTTTGTGAATGCATACTCACTAGCATATGTATCTTACCTTTTGGGCTTTCTCACCCTACTAAAAACTAGTTTTGTGGCCCCAGAGTGAGCATGCATTCTCTTTTAGCCTAGATCTAATTCACAACTAGTTGGATTGATGATCGAAGCTTCATCCAATTCATCTCAACACTTGTGTGTTCCTTTGTTCTTATTCATTTATCATTTCCCTTGCATGTCATTCATTTCAGTTGGGTTTAATTACTAAAGTGGGGTTTGACCAAGGAAAACCCCTATTCACTAACCCTCCTATAGTTTTCCCCTTTGCATGTGTCTTTACAACCTTTGTTTTGCAGATTTGACAAGTTTAAAGCTGTTGAAAAGTGGATTTCAATTCAATTAGGCTCTTCAAATCAACTTATCATCCTTTCAAGCATTTTGAGTATTTTTAGCTTGTTTTCTGTAGAGTTGACCCTGACAACCTAATATTTAGACTTTGTAAGATATGGAGTAGTAGTATTTTCTTTTGATTTTCCAAAAATATTGTGGGCGATGAATTTTCCACCCTTGGCAAATGAGTCCTGCTTGAAATCTAAAAATCTGCATTTTGTTAGAAATCAACTCCCAGTTGTCAGAAATCAAATTCTGACACTTTTTCACCACTCAAAGGACTGATTTGCCACCCTTGGCGAATGAGTCCCACTGTGAAAAATCAAAAAAATTCATTAGCATTCCAAAAACTCCAAAAATCTCATACATCATCTAGGTGCATTCAAATTTGACCCTGTACCTTTTGTTCTGCATATTTCCTTCTATCTCTTCATCTTTCATAGTTGGTTGCATATCACAATGTGGTTTAAAACATAGCTTAAATTACACCTTAACATTCATTTTAGATCATATTAATCAGTCAATTGCATTTAGATTAGTCCATTTACATCATATCACATTGCATACGTCCTAATTTGAATGAAGCATATGCATTTTAGGAACCTAATTTCTCTCTTTCTAGGTAAAAAATCTTAGGAAGAGAACAAGCATTTCGGGCTCCTAAAATCTATGGTTCAGTGAGAAAATGGGACACTTTATTTATTGGACCTTCCAATTTGACCAAATCCTAAGGCGAGTTAAACCTTGAGGACCGCCCTACCCTGTTTTCCCTTCAAAATAGCCTTCTGGCTAGGGAAGTCCGACCCTTGGAACCCGGATCATCCAAGCTCCCTCATGTGAACTACTAATGCCATTTTTTAGATTCCTCAAATGATGATTTACCCAATTTAACACTGTCTTGGAGGGATTTGGCTAACGTTCCATGTATTTTATGCTTGAATGTGTTCATTTCCCCTTTGGTTGCATGATATATGGAATTAGGTGCGGGACCTTTGGGAGCCATTGTGAAGAAAGAAAAAGGAAAGAAAATAGGAAGAGCACCCCGCGGAAAAGAAGATAAGAATCATATGAAGTATCAATTCTAGGGGGAAAGCGTAAGATCTAGAATCGCCACAGATTAGAAGGAGAACTCTAACACAAATATAGGGCATGTGGACATCAAAGAATTCACACGAAGGGTTAGGATCAACCCTAAAATAGAGAATGCAAGATTGATAAGAGGCAATGGGATAGCCAAATTTGTGTGCTTCCCTCCCACTCTTGTCGCCCTTGAACTAGTAATGGCTCGCAGGGAGGCATACCAACTAGAGACCCAAACAACAATTGACAGGGATGGGAATATATTGGCTAATATGTCTGCTCAAGCAATAAACATAACCTTTCATATCCCTACCTTTAGGGAGATGGAATTTCCAACCATAAAGGAGTGCATGCAATGTGGGAGGAGGGCCCAATTAAATGTAAGAAATGCATAAATTAGTTTTGGCTCAAGGAGAAAAGGGGTAGTGCTGGAAAAGTTCCCCAGGAGCTCTTCCGTAGTGATTTTTATGAAGGATACCATGATCTGGTGACCTTGTTAAGTAGAGTAATGGGCCTTCCTACTACTACTTTCTATCGTTGAAGAGTTTCTTCGTGGAGAGGATACCTTATTTTACTAGCACATGATAATTAGTGATTGCTTGCATGAGTAGTTCATGGTCACCAAAAAGACCTCCATGTTTTACATGAAATCCTATTTATTCTACTCATTGGCTGAAGGAAATATAGTGGCCTATTCAGAGCTCCAGATGAAGAACCTGATAGGGAGCTAAAATTTTATGATAAATACCCCCAGCTGCAATACATGAACTACAAGAAAGATTACTACAGGGTCAATGATGCTTTCATAGGTCATATCATTAGATTAATCAAGGGTGACGAGGCGAGTCTCCCACAGTGCCAATGCTTTCTTGAAGCTGTATGCCTTTCTATTCATCCAATATCCGAAGTTTACATACATTCATGCATAAGCCTTCTCAGAAAGACTGAACAAGCTGCCCCCATATCCTAATGAATGAATAATGTTGTTGGAGCTCTCTCGATAGCTGAGACATGTGCACACCCTCTTGAGCAAAAAACATCTGGTAAGGATTCCTTATCCCCTCTCTTTTGGCCAAGGGTTGTACGAGCTCCATACCTCGCAATGTTCCCACAATTGAGAGAAGGAGTTGGTAGAGTACCATTTGAGGCTCCACATGGCTCAACCACAAATGGATCCCTATGGCCATATCAGGAAGGCGCTTGGACCTGAATATGCTGATCTGCATAGCGTTGAGGATTTTTGGGTTAATTGTAAAGATGACAATGAGGTATGAATGAGGCACTATATGCAGATGACTGCATACTTTGTAAAGAGGGTAAACCTTTTCCCAATGCATGATTAGTTGGAAGAATATGAGAGCACAATAATAGACCCACGATATGATGCAATTTTCAATCTCCCACTGCCACTAATTGATTGGGACAAGCAAGAGGTTGACGACCTCGACATTCTAACCAAGCCCATCGAGGCTCAAAAAAGAATGGATTGATGGGAAAGTTGCCTAACTAAAATAGTAAGGGGTCACTCTAACCTATGAGGGGCTTGAAAGTGAGCCAAGTCAAATAGATGGTGGGGTAACTACTGCCTCAATAGGAGAAACCTTGAAATCCCCTCCACTCACTTGGTCAAACAAAAGAAAAGAGACTGATGAGCAGCAACCCAATCCAAAGGTATACGCAAGAAAGGCCTCAAAAGGTGAACCTTCCAAGAAACATAAGAAATTGGGTAGTGTCACTAGGATGCCTGTTATTCAAGAGGATCCGCTCTGTGAAGGAGAGGAAATGGAGACTGAGCAGCCAAAATCTCCACCTACCACCTCCACCACTATTGTCCCTCCACCTACTTCTTAGGCCATGGTGGCTACTTCTCCACCCGCAATGGACATCTCAGTCCACCTTGCCTCTTCTTCACCTACTAGACAAGTTGTAATGATTGATTCTTCTTCCACCACCACCTCTCTACTTTCTTCTACTTCCATGTCTCTGATCATGTCTCTTTCACTAGCAACAAAACCAATGCCAATACCAACACTGTCACTTCTAGAGGCATTTTTGTGGCATATGCAGAATGTCCCATCTAATATTTCTGAAGTATTGATGAATCCAACCATCTAGGCTTGCTTGGCATAGGTTCTTGCTAGTGTTCGTACCTAAAATCCTCCAATTGAACCACTGAAGATGACAACCACGATTCAAATATATGAGGATTTAGAATGATAAGAGAGGGAGGCCGTCGGGGCATTAGAGGAGGAGGCAGACGACTACCATGAACATCCAAAGAACCAACATTTACAGATTGATAAGGTAGTCCATGAGGGAGAGGAATCAAAATCCTCTGAGTGACAAAGAAGAAGATGTCGGTACCAGATACATTGTACAAAACTTTGATGCATATTTCAAAGAAGAGTTGGCCCAACAATTGAAAGATATTAGAGAGGAAGTGGAAAGACCACCTCCTAAAGAAGACACTAAACTTCCAATCGGGGAACAAGAAGAAAGCCCCAATCTAGATGAAGAAATTCTCCTCTTAGTGGAACAAGAAGAACATGAAAAGAAAGTGCCACCTTAATGTGAGGAGGAGGAGAGTAAAGAAGAAGACAAGCTTGAGGAAGAGGCTGAAACCCATAAGAGTTTGGAAACAGGGCAGCCCAAAGAAAATGGGCATGAAGAAGAAGAAAATAATATTGAAGTGGAAGACAACCCCAAGGAACACCTTCCCACTAAGTCCCCCATCAAATGCACAGTGTTTATTTAGGATTCTGATGAAGAAGAAGAAGACACAAGGATGAAGAAAGAAGATCCTGAGGATAAAGAGATTGAAATCAGGAAGGATGAAGAGTAGGGTGATCGTGAATCCCCTAAGGAAAAGCCTAAGATGCCTGAATGGTTGGAAAAATAACTGGAGAAGAAATGTCTTGCTCCAAGGGATCCAAGAGGAATATTAGAGGCCATCTTGGCCCGAGCTCAGATCAGCACCAAAAAAGAGAAGAAACCCAAAGTTAGATCCAAGCTAATGATGCATGCTTTTGGATCTAGGAAAATGGAAATAGATGCACTAGTGGTGAATGAGGAAGGGATAGGTTACAATGTTTCCACCATCGACTTGGGGAAAAAATCAAGAGAACAAAAGGTGGATCATATCCGGGAGTCTATTGCCACAGCGGTGCAATTGATACAACATGATAAGGTCTCCAAGGAAGAACTTAAGGCCCAGCTAGCTGATTTGATAGGCTATATTCAACAATGGTCATCTACGGAAGAGCTTCTGACCACATCTTCAGCTCCACTACAACTATTGTCCAAGGATAAAATTGACAAACTTGAGAAAAGAAAGAACTGGACTAAGACTATAGAAGATTGGTTCCAACAAGTCTTGTATGCTGGAAACATGGGCATCAATCACATTGTTAGAATAGAAAATAAATTCTTGGAGGTCCAGAAGACCCTTGAGGGAATGAGGAAGTTTTTCATTTACTTTCTAGGGATTTATGAATCCACTTACCCAAAAATTGAGGCCATCCTCATGCTTCCTCCCAAAGTATGGAAAGAAGACCTTGCATTCATGGAGGATGATCATTGACTGGCTGAAACATGGAAGATGAACTTCGACCATAGGAAGGAGGTGCTAGAGTAGGTCCTCTACAAGGTGGAGCTAGACATTGATTGTTCCAAGGAAATCATGGCCAATTATATTGAGTATTTGAAAGTGATGACATGCTATGATCTTCTCGTTGTTGAGATCAATCTCAAAAAGGTGAAGCCTTATTTTAGAAAGAAGATGGAGGATGGAATGTCAGGAGGGCTCACCACAAATTTCATGAATTTTGCTACTCAATCCTTAGCCCAATCTGAGCAAGTCAGAGATAATACGATCAAGTGTGATGAAGATTGGGATACACTTACGAGCCGATCTAAACAATGGAACTACTAGGTGCTCCAATCCAGCATAATGGAGATTGAGAAACTTCAAACGCTAACTAGCGAGTTTATAGAATATGCTGCCTTGAAGAAACATGAAGGAAACCCAATAATTGATGACAAGTTCCTCATAGAAGCAAAGGGAAATCAGCTAGAAGACAAAATTCTACAGTGCTACCACTAAAGGACAAAATAGAGAAAAGACAAGGGATGTATTTTAAAGTGTAATATATTTGGGGGTAGGTGAAACCCTAGTTTGTAGTGAATCTTGGCGACACAATGCAAATCAATCTTGGCCATTTGTTTTTCTTTTTGAACACTATAAATAGGGGGTCTCCTCTCATTTTCAAGAGAGAGTAGAGTTGTTGTAATGACATGTTGTAGAAATTTTAATATAAATACATTGACTTTGGTGGATTTTTGTGTTTCTTTGTATGTTTCATGATTCATCTCCCATAATTAGATGATTTAGATAGATTTAATTTTGTTATTCTTATGGTTTTAGATTGCTTAGGTAAATTAGTAGATGTTGTTCAATGGTTGTGTAGATTTCTGCTATGTTGATGCCTTTTTTGTCCATACTTTTTGTTGTTTATTACTAGTAGATAGCTATGCAAAGTTAGTTTGGACTTAAATTGAAAGTTGCTCCAAACTTTTATCTTTTGTTCATGCATATTTATGGTGAATGAGTGGTAGAACATTTGCAGTCCTTAGAAGCTAGCACAAGTTTCATGATATTGTGAGTTTTCGGGTTAAGTGAAATTCTATTTTAAGAAAGTTGTCCATAGTAGAAGCCTCCATGATCACTATTCATAGTTAGTTTCAGATCTAGGAACCTCTTCTCTTCCCTTCCTTTTTCCTTTTTTTTTTTTTTAATAAGTGACCTATCCTAAGGTTCATTGCACATTGTAAAGCTAAATCTCAAGATAAAATAGGAGTTTATGATTGCTATTCAAACCTACAACAAACTACACTCTAACTTCCCATCTTAGGAACTCCATTTGAAGATTCATCTCACATCTAGCTATGTAAGTCTTCCCTGTAATTACTAGAAAAATCACATCGAACATCAATCGAGAAATTCCATGTACGTCATGACCTGACACTCGAGAGACCTTGGGGTAGTGATTGGTAACTTGCTTGCAAATTTCTACCTTTCAAGAGATGTAGTGAGCCTATTCACTACCTGTGTTGAGAGTCTAAAACACCTATCAACAAACACCTTTCAATTTGTTTCTATCTTGAACTATTCTATTTAAGAAAGAATTTTTCTCCATTTCATCCACTGCTTCATAATCACTAGCAAGCTTTTCTAGGTCAATGTCGACATTTCCAAATTCTTTGGTTGTAAACCCCAAGGCCAACACTTTTCCAAGTTCTTGTGCATTAATGGATAACAATTCTTCTTTGCTATCTTTATTAAAAATTTCTCTTTTGTTATCATCATAATTTTGGGCAAGGGAAAACCTCATGTAACATCATGCCCCCTAATCCAGTTACCCATGGTGCACTGATACTATTAACTTGCATTTTCTTTGTAGCCTTATTAGATGAAAATCTAAGTTCTGAGGTATGCCTACCATAGGTTTTAGGATCATAAATATCATGGTATTCATTAGTGAAACCTGGGGTTTTGAGCAATTTTGCATAATGTATTTTTTTATCTGACATTGTTCTAGTGGTACTAGTGGTAGACATGCTGATACAATCAACAATGTGAAATTTGTGAATTCCCTATTAGTCCTTAATTTTGCTTAATTATTAAGCCTCTTAACCCTAAACCTAAACTTCAAAGTTTGACAAAATAATATTTTAAGAAACGTCAAGTGATGAAACGTAGCCACATGAATTCTTTAACTTACCCATATTTTGAATTTTGATTTTTGAAGTTGAAACTAGGTTGAAACTTGAAACTGGGTTACTGGAATGGATTTCTTGTAAGTGGAACTGTGGAACCCAAAACAGGGTGATGCACTACAATGAGGAAACTTAAGACTGAAATCTCCCTGTGTGTTGATCCTCTAACTTCAAAATAAAATCGCTGAGCAATAGAAAGTGTTGTGTTTTCAAATATTAAAGTGAATGACACCAAAATTTCTACTCGTTACTTATGGACTATATAGTACATAGTTACGTAGTACATGGTTGACAACATTTAAAACAAGACATTCATGATTTACTCTTGCATTGACCACAAATTCTAAACCATTGATCTTTTTTAATCTAACAATTATAGGGTGATTCTAGAGGATTAAGTTTGCAAGCCTAGCACTGTGCATTTCATTCCAGAATCCAACTACAACCATACATCAAATTTTCATTGAATGGTTGAGTAATTTATGATATAAATAATAAACATAAAACATGTGTTTTCAATTTTCTTTAAAATTTAATGCACTAGGATTGACATCAAGGCCAAGAGGCCAGAAACTTAACATTCCAAAGGCCTTAATAAAATGAATTACAATGTTACATTAATAGCATATTGCACAACCATTAATAATTTAATAGCACTTAACTTCCAAAGAACTTAATAAAATGAATTACAATGTCATTTTAATAGCACAACCATTTATTTTATTACAACTAAATTGTACAATGTCACATTATTGCATAGTACAAATGCAAATGAAAGTGCAAGTGCCAAGCTTTTGTTGGACCGTTGGTGAAAAAATAAATGGAACTTGTTGGGTCAACCATGAGCATTGAAAATAAACACATGGGACTTGTCGGGTCAGCCATGGGCTCTGAAAATAAATGCATGGGAAAGGGGGCCCAATCAAACTGAGGAAATGGGAGCTGTGAAGATACAAAATGTACTTAATCCCTTTCAAAATTAGACTCATGCAGAAGATGGGGGGTTGTAAAATTGCTCCCATGTAGAAGATGAGCACTGAAAAATAAATGCATGGGACTTGCCTGGTAGGCCATGGTGTCTTAAACTAAATGCAAGAGACTCTCCTGGACAACCATGCAGACAATGAGGGGTAGTAAAACTACTCCCATGCACAAGATGAGCATTGAAAATAAATGCATGGGAATTTCCTGGGAAACCATGCAAACGATTAGGGGTAGTAAAAATCCTCCCATATTCTACCTCCAACCTCCATGCATCAAGATAACACTTATGTCCATCAGAGCTCCTCATCCTGGTTCAAAACCTATTCTAGAAGTTAGGTGAACCAAATCAACTTCTTTCCAATTCCACCCATTCTGAACTTGAGGGAAATTTGTCTTTTACTCTGTAACTACAAAAATAGAGGTAGGAGAATTTAGAGCATCCCCAATAATACCGCATCTTCTTCTTCTTGAATCCTTGTTAAGTTACTAACCCTACAAATTGAAAACCCTTATGACAATTCAATGAATGATTTTAGTTATGCTCACTATCCTTATTTATGTGCCAAAATTTCCACCAAAAGTGCCACTACTAGTGTGGTCCCTTGTACACCTCACACATGTCACATGTGAGGTTGTGTATAGTTACTACTGATTAGTAATAATTGTGATTCATGCAAAACAAAAATCTAACTTAATCGGTAGCTCAAGCTGGCTACATGCAAAGTTGAAAACTATACCTCAAGCTGACAAGCTATCAATTGTCAAAATTGGCGGTGTCATTTAAGCTATCAATTGTCAAAATCACTGGATTATTGACATCATCATCTAGGATTCTATAGTACATCGTGCAGTTTTCAATAGAAAGCTATCTAATCAATCACTCTGGCTATTCATATGGCTTTAATTAACGTTGTTTCCTAGTACCATAGCTAAATTGAGAATTTCAATAGAATAAATGAAAGGTAGAGTACTTCGACATATTGAAAATAGAGAATTAAATGTCTCGTTTTACCTTAATCATTATCAATGTCCACTAATAAGCCACAATAAATTTCACTTACTTATGATCAAAACTATATGTTGATAATTACTATTAGTTTTAAAAGCCACATTTAGCATTTTTATATTGATCAAAGAAAAATGGATTTACAAGAATGGAGCCACGAAAAGCATTTTAATTTAAGTAGCTATTGCTAAAGATTGAAGTACATAGTACATAACCAGCATGGCCACTTGCCAAAAAGCCACTAACCTTGACAAAAAAATAGTCACAAAGTACATATTACAAGAACTATTATGCTGTACAATAAAATATAGACACGTGACACATCACACAATTCATTACTATTTTTTTTTGTAACATTAGTTGAGGCCATCAACTGGTTGTTTGAGTAGAATGTGAATTGAATTTAACAAATTAACAATAGAGAAGAAAAGTGGATCACCCAAAACCTTCCTCCAAAACTCCAAACTCTTTAATGATTCAATTTTCGTATCACATAGCACACCCCATCTCATATTAACCATGGCAAGAGCCTGCACTCTAGAAACTTGCAATTCCATTTTCCTCAAGATTCCTCCAACAGGTACTAACCCACTTTAAAAATTGTAATGCTCTAGCACCAACTCCAACGAAGAAATAGAGTAAATGAAAGGTTGCAAATAACATATTTCCAATGTCTTCACCAAATCTTTATTGAGCAAAAATTCCATGCAATTGGAAAAGAAAGTTGAAGCTACCTCAAAATATAGAGCATGAGGGTTGTTCTAACGTCATTCCCTACCCACAATTATTCTTCTAGCATCCTCAACTTGCACACAACGAATTGTAAAAACCATACCCAACTTTTGTCTGTCGTATGCATCATCCCTTCTTTTCTCCCAAAAACATTTGGGTAGCATGACACACCATGAAGACTTCATAATATCTCAGTTAAATTGAGAATAGAGAAGACATAAATCAATGCCAAATATATTATAAATTATATGAAGAACATCAAGTTGGTGAAGTATATATAGAAGTTAGCATGAACACAATCAGTATGACATCACACTTATCATTTTTAAATTCACCACTATCATTAATGTGACAATTAACATTTATTTCAACGCTTGAATCCTTATAAACAAGTTCTTAAAAGGTATGCCCGTGACAAATGACAAGATGGCTACATAGTGCACATGCAAATAAACAATAAAGTTATTTTTAAAATGGGGACATCACTAGGTTGACGAGACTCAACCCTTAGGATTAACGAGTTAAGATATAAGGCTTTTTCATAAAATAATTTGGTCTAACATAGGCAATATTAAAAGGTAAAACAAGAGCATGATGACTGATAAACCTAAAAAATTAATAAAATCTCAACCATTGATTTCTAAAAATCTAACGGATCTATTGTTATTCCGTAGGTTTCAGTTCACAAGTCTAGTGCTTCAAGGATTTACTTTTGGAATGCATCTATAGTCGTCCATCTAAAATTCATCGAATGGTCCCTCTTTTAAAACAAACTTTATGCACATGCATAATTTAAAATGGGGACATCGCTAGGTTGATGAGGCTCGATCCTCAGGATTAAAGAGTTAAGATTTAAGGATTTATCATAAAATATTTTGATCTGACTTAGGTAATATTAAATGGTAAACAAGGTTACAAGAGCATGATGACCGACAAAACTAAATAATTAATAAAATCTCAGCCATTGATTTCTAAAAATCTAATGGTTCTAGTGTTATTTTGTAGATTTCTATTCACAAGTCTAGTACTTCAAGGATTTACTTCTAGAATGCAACTATAGCCATCCATCAAAAATTCATCGAACGGTCCTTCTTTTTAAAAAAACTTTATACACATGCATAATTTAAAATGGGGACATCACTAGGTTGACGAGACTCGACCATCAGGATTAAAGAGTTAAGATTTAAGGATTTTTCATAAAATATTTTGGTCTAACTTAGGAAATATTAAATGGTAAACAAGGTTACAAGATCACATTGACCAACAAACCTAAATAATTAATAAAATCTCAACCCATTCATTTCTGAAAATCTAATAGTTCTAGTGTAATTTTAGAGGTTTCAATTCACAAATATAGTGCTTGAGAGATATACTTCCAAAATGCAACTACAGTCATCCATAAAAAATTCATCGAATGGTAGTGGTCCATAATGTTGTGTGGTCACTGGAATTTGGAACCTTACAACCAAAGTCTAAAGTATCAAAATTTTCAAAACCTCCGACCCACCGACTACAAAGATGACTAAGAAAGACTTGCAACTAAGGTTAAGAAAAGTATCAAAACCCTAAATTCGGTGAACTAATATAGGAAAGGTGGCAAAGATGATGCATTTATGAAGTGAAGATCATGGGAATATTTTAGCAAGTGGACATGACTGGAGGATTGATGGGTAATTAAGATCTATACATGCGGATTTTGGAAAATTATTACCTCTCGGCCTTCGATTAGCGAAGTTAATAATAGAGTTTGGCATGGACAAGAAGGAACACATAAAGTATGAAAGAGTGGTGGTGGTGGAAATGTAGCTACAAAAGTTTTCAAATGGAGGCCAACTTCACTCTATGTTTGAGGAGGCAATTAAACTTGTTTTATGGTGAAGCTTCTAACCAAAGATTAATGCATATGTTTTTATTCACTGATGGGAGGTTGGTACAAAGTGTGCAGATGATTTTGGGGAAATACTTTGGAAATATTAGGCATAGATATAGGACTAACATGGATGTATACTCCTTGATTATAGCATGGGGTTTGGACTTGGGCGAATCGACAAGCACAGTGAGAGAAGTGATGGAGATGATTGTGCATAGAGATTTCTTGGAAGGATTAGAATCAATACTTGAATGGGAAATTCCAGGTGAAGGTTTTGACATCCAGGAAGGCTTTGAAAATGTGGAATTGGAAGGGGAAGGAGGATGCATCCCTTTCATGCGTTGGTCAAAGGATGAGATTAAAAATCAATGTAGGGAAGAAGCAAGGTTAGGTTGGTAAGCATTGAAGCTCTTTATAGAGTTGATGAAGGTGGAAGCAATTATAGCATAAGAGAAAGTGGAGGCAGAGCGTGTGGAAGCACAGGTGAAAGAAAAGGAAAAGTGTATGAAAGAAAAGGGACATAATGTGAGGAAGTGAAAGATGAAAGGAAAAGCAACAAGGAAAGGCTGTTATGAAATGGGCAACGCTAGTTGAATTTGTAGTTTTTGTAGGGTTTTTGCATAATTAATGCAAGACTAGTACTAAATTTTTGGATTGCTAAAAATATTGTTGAGATATGTACTTGGTAGATACAAATAGTTGTGGAACTAGTTTTAGTTGGGCAGGGTTACTTTTTCTATTATGAAGCATTTTAAGATGCTTTTTAAAAAAAAAAATTATAGTTGTAGTTGATTTTTGGATGGTTGATGAAAACAATGATGAAAATAATCTTTATTTTCATGTATTTTTTTTATTAGTTTGATATTATGTTTTATTTACCAATATTTTTTTCTTAATCATTTAAAAATAGGTTTAATTCACCAATGAATTTTATTTTTTAGTTTGAAAAAAAGTTTTAATCACCAACAAAATTATTTTTTCTGGTTTGAAAACATGTTTAATTTTCCAATCGAAATATTTTATTGGTTTGAAAATAGATTTTAATCACCAATGGAAAAATTTTAGTGGTTTTAAAAAATTTACATTTCGCTAGGATTTTCCATAGACTTCTAGTGATTAGAAAAGATTCGCCAATGCACATTATTTTTTTCTCAAAAAAATGAAAAAATTCACTAATAAAATTAATATTTTTATCGAGAAGTATACAAGATTCACCAGGATTTTACATCTTTGCTGAGGGGGGGGGTTAAATTTATCCCTGGTTGATAGCTTGTCACTCTTGGCTAAGCCCCAAAGAACTTTATACCTCTGGGAAGTAAAGGTGAAGGGTGGGTTACCCCTTTCTCCTGGCTGTGTGAAAATAATTTTCTTTCAAATCATCCCTAGTCAAACTTGTGCATCCTAGCTTAAGACCTAATTGGCCATACCCACCTGACTAACATTAGGATTGTTGTGTATTCAAGTGTTTTCTTAATCATAACATTTAATCTTGAAAACATTATATTATTATTAAGAGACCTAATATTTTTTTTGGCAATGGAGCGAGGTGGGAGAGTCGAGAGAGGTAGGTGGGGTGGGAGTTTGAATGTGGTTGAAGATGCTTCAGAGGAGGACGATTCAGATGGTGATGATGGTCTACCTAGTTTGAAGGAGCTTCTTCTTTCTCCGGACCTTTTCGGCTAGTCTTCATTTGGCTTCCTTTTGGGGCATGTTTTTCTCGAGCCTTTTTTGTTTGGCTTGTGGCTTTCTTTTGCTAAGGTTGGGCTAGAGTGCATCTTCTTAGGTGGGTTTTCTTTTGGGCTCCTCAATTCTTATTTATGCTTTCCTTCATTTATTGGTTGGATGACTTCTGCTTAGCTTCGTGGGTTCTTCTATCTCCCTGATGGCTTGTGGGATGCTTCTCTAGCAGCTTTATTTTTGGGTGGTATCTTGGTTGCCATTCGATGATGTTTCTTTCCTTTCTCCCTCCTCAATATACTAGGATTCTATGTTTTTCTCTCATTGGCTCTTCCTCCTTGTGTTTGGCACAGGGGATTTAGGGATTTTTGGTTTGATGAAGGGGTTTCCTTTTTTAGGCCTTGGAAGCTAGTTGGTTGCTATTTTCTAGTGGGTCCATTGTATTTTTTTTCTCTTCATATTTTCTTGTTTATTTTCTCTTGTGATGGAGGTGTCTGGCCTAGCTCTTGTGGGCTATTTCTAAGTTTTATGTTTAGCCTGGATGGTGTGTTTTTGAACCCTTGGTGGTCCTTGATGCTTTCATTTTTATTTTTTTTCTGTGGTTTGTAGTTTCCTGGATTGACCCTAAGTTTTTCCTTTTGGCGGGGCTTCTCTAGTCCTTGATGGTTTTGTTGTTGTTGACTAGTTTTTCTAGTAGAGTTTTTGTTTTGGCCAACTTGTTCTTCATGATTATGGGAGCTTTGGTTTTCATCTCATTTGTTGGGGTTTCTTTCTTTTAGAGGTGGTGATGGAGCATGATGATTTGGGGTAGAGGTCATTGTTGAAGTTTTACTTGGCTACGGTAAGTGCTCTAGGTTCTTTTCTACTGGCGATTTATTGGTTGAAGGCTCCTACTATTTTGGACACTTTTCAGATCAGTTATTGCCTTGTTCTCTTAGCTAGGTAGTTCTCCTATGGAGGTGGAGGTCGAGTGTGCTGGTGATTTCTAGCTGCGGTGGTTTAGCTGATCATTTCATCCTCTCCAATAGAGGGGAGCTCACTCCTTTAGATGTGGATATGGAGCTGGTTTCCTATTACCAAGTGAGATTGTGTTGTGTGAAAGCTGATTTCTTGAAATTTTCTATTGTGTACCCCAAATCCCCTATTGAGGTGGGTTGTTTCATCTTTTTGGTTTTTCTTGGTTATAAGGTCTTGGTGGTTTATACCACTATGTTCTCTATTTCTTTGGGCTCAAATTGGAATGATATGAGAGGTTGGTTTGTTGATGCCTGACTGTTTCAAGCGATGTTCATGCTTTTGATTATCGGTATGGGTTTGATGGTGTTCTTTACCATTAAGTTACCTTTTCTTTTGTTGGGATCAGTATTACTGATACTGAGCAGTTTATTGGTTGCAGCTTTGTTTCTTTTTTTCCTAACTTCTTTAGGCAGTTATAACCTAGTTGTTAAGGTGTAAGGTCACTGCATTTTTTGTTGGTTTTTTGCAACCTCTATTGTCTTGTTGATCTTTGATGGCTATTGTTCTTTGGCTACTAATGATTTTTTTTTTCTAATAGCAGCTTGCTCACTTTGGATTGGATTTCAGATCCCATTAAAACCATATGTACTGGGTTTTAGGTCCCCATCAAAACCTACTTTTCCCATAATAAAAAATATTTAATCTTGAAAGATACAAATATCGTTGTGTTTGGTGTGTGTGTTCATGAATTTACACATGAGATCTTGTGTTTGATATTTCCCAATTCAAACTTTCAATAAACATTTTCCACATCATCCAATCTTTCCAAGCCAAATCCTCCTAGTCATTCAAGCAATCACATACTAATCATTTTAAATCATTATCGCAAAATATTAATCAAATATTTCCCAAAAGTGACACCATGCCAATATTAGGAGACCTAGTACCCCAATTCCAAGACCTCCTCCAATTACTTTATCAAGCACCACAACCCTTAGACCAACAAATTATACATGAGCTCCAAGGCCTCATCCAACAATTTCAACTTCAAACAAACCAATCACCTCAAATGCAAAAAATCATAGCACAAGCCCAATACCTCATGGCCACTTGTCAAATCCAACAAGTACAACATCAAATCCAATCACCACATCAACAAATTTCACATCAATCCTATGTGTCAGCTATATCATCATATCAACCTCATCCATCCACATATCATGTTACCCCTTCATCTACCTATCACACCTCTTCCAATGTCAACCCTTATCCATATCAATCAACCTCTCAACAACCATTATCCTATGCAACCCCTCCATCATTATCACAACAACAAATCATACCACAACAAGTCCAAACACCATTCCAACCTCAACACATTCAACCAAAATCCTATGTTTTACCTTCATCATCATTCCAAACTAACCCATCTTCCTATCATGTCAATGCCACATCTACATATCCCACCATTTCAGGTTACGACAAAATTCATTCATGAAACTATCAATGGCATTCAGAACAAGAAAATGCACACCAAATTCTATATTTGTAGCAAGACTTAATAACCTTTGACAAGGGAAAAACTAATCTAGATTATGTATCCTATGAGTCACCTTCATTATCCAATCACATGCCAACACATGAGCCAACTAGTCCTATACCAACACCTTCATGTCATCCAAATCATAATCCTTTGATCCATCAATCTTCTAATTCATAAATCCCTCCACTAAAGGATCCCTTAGAGATGATCCTACAACAATTGGTCCAAGAAAATTTGATTGAGCTACCACCAATAAAACTCTTTGAAGAAATCCAATTTAAACCCCATTGGTATAAATATGATGATTATTGTGCATACCATAGTTGTAAGGGCCATCCCATATCCACTTGTGTAAAATTTAAAAAAATTGTTAAGAACCTAGAAGATTGTGGTAAAATTGTGTTAGATAAAACCAATCCATGTAATACCATTATCCATCCCACAAGTCCTAATCCTAAGCCTTCAACTCCATCTACCCTTATGATCCATCCATCATATTATCTATATACCTATACTCTTGCAAAGGATGTGATCCAATGGCTCTTAGCAAGGAATAAAACATCTCCATGTTATCAAACACTTATCCCTGAGCCTATCCAAGAGCCCTCCACTAACATGCTTAGCCCTTCAAGCCCATTGTTTGACCTAAAATCCATTGATCCTATTCAAGAGCCTCTTATCATGAGCCCAAGTAAAAGTCCATCATATTTTCTTGATGAATATCAAGAACCCATCAAACTTACCTAAGATTATCTTACATTCATTTCCATGAAACCACAACAGTTATGTCAAGAGCATTATTCTAAGCATGAGGAAACATAAACCTCTCATTATAATCAAGATCTAGGCCCTTATAATGATCCCACTAATAACATACTTGGTACTATTTATGATCAAGATCCCCTCTATGATCTAGATCCTACCTATGATCAAGAAGGCCATGATGATCCTCCTAGTCAAATCAATGCATTCCATGGTCAAGAACCTATCAGTTCACCTATCCATGAGCCATAAACCTCCATTTATCCTATCCACCCCCTACCTAGTCCTATCCATGATCCAAAAACATTCACTTGTCATGATGAGACACATGCCTCCCAAGCCAACATAAAAGATCAAACATATATCTTGGATCTTAGTGAACACAATGTTAATCAAAATCCCAATGATCCTTCCACATCCACCATCAACTCCATTTCAAATACATCATATCCACTTGGTATTCCCCCCCTTATTCATGAATGTTCCTCCTTAGAACCACAACCATCATTATCCACTTCACCTTCTCCATCCAATAGCGAAATTGTGTCTAGTGTTCCACCTACACCTAGTCCCATTGTCTATTGCATACTCCAAAACATGAACTACCAAGGTAAAGGTTTAGGCCTTCATGAACAAGGTATTTTTGAGCCCATCCATGTCAAGGTCCTTCCATGCTCTTATGGCCCTAGATATACAACCCAAGGAAACCAATCTCAAGATGTTGGTACTTCCTCCATGCATCCTAAGTCCACCTCTTTCCATCACAAGCCCTATCATACACCCAAAACATATGTTTCCATTCCACTTCCATCATCCTACAAATGTCAAAAGCATATGATCATACACATTCCACCATCAAATTTTCCACCATTTCTTCCAACTCTTAAAAACTCTCCATCTAATCTACCTTTGTTACTCCCCAACACCTAATATCTCCATTATACATTCCCCTTATCCATCCATCTATAAATCTTCTAAAAATCCTAATCATGACCAATCAATGCAGACATTGTCTAAAAATAAAGCTTCCACTCATTCAACCAAACCCAAGGGATTCCAAAATAAAAATTTGGATTCCTCTTTACATAAAGTCAAAAATCCTAAGGGTCCTAATGCCTTAGCATACAATTGCAAAAATTCATAGCCAAGTACATCCAAAAAGTAGTATAAGCCAGATACCTTCAAAAGAAAATTCTAAAAAAAAAATGGTTTGGGTACCTAAGAAAAGAGAAATCAAGTCTAACTAGGCATCCACACAACAAAAATCCCAACCATCCTCTTGCATCCAAAAATACCACTCCTTTCAAAAATCCCACTAGAAAAATAAAATTCATAAAAATACTAAGTCTATGTGGGTACCTAAAGTAGTGCATCAACCATCTCCTAAGAAAACATTTCCATTGCTTCCTACACCACCTTTCCATCAAAAGCTTCAATGTTTAACATAATGTGTGCAACTGTTGGTCATGATTCCATTCCCACATACCTCCATCTCCCCATCCTTCGACTACTATCTTACATATCTTCCCAATTAGCTTCCTATGGTCCATGATTTTGCATAAACCTTTCATCCATCCTTTCACATAAGTACTGTATAATCCACATCATAATAAACTATTACCCATCCATCCTTGCATAAGCCTTTCATAATACACCATCAACCTAATCCATCTCACACTCATGCAATTCATTACCAACATCTATGAGCGGATTTAACATGGTCCATGCGATGGCATCCATCTAGCAGGACTATCACCTTTCATGGAACTAGACACTTGACATTTGCATTTGCATGTTATCTATTTATCACTCTGTTTTCATATCATTTCATTGTTTAGGGTTTGATTACCAAAGTGGGGTTTGACCAAGGAAAACCCCTATTCTCTAACCCTAAACCATTTTCCCCCTTTTGCATGTGACTTTTGCATGCAGATTTGTCAAGCAATAGGTGTTGAAAAGTGATCAAAAAGTGCATAAATTCAATCAAGTTAAGACAATCCTAATTCAAGCTTGGAGAGACTTTCTACCCCATTTTTTGTAGAATCAAGTATAGACACCTGTCAGAAAAGGAAGTGTAGACCTGAGACTACAAAATTCTATCTTGAATTTCCCAAAATTTGTAGAACTAAGTCACCACTAGTGGAAAATTAGTCCCACTTCTGGGCCAAAAAACTGATTTTGACATTTCTGGATACCCATTTGGCAGATTTTGGTTCTGGCAAAGTTTCCCAAAACTGGGACTAAGTCGCCCAAAGTGGCATAAGTGTCCCAGTCAACATTTCAGTCAATTTTTCAGGATTCCCGAATCTTCCAACATCAAAATTCTGATTCTAGGTGCACCTCTTTCATTGTGTTTTCTAGCACTTTACATTTTCATAGTTTTGCATCATTAAATCATTTCAATTTCAAATCAGAGCACTGGGACATATTAATTAGGCATAATACATTTCATTAACATATAATTTGAGTGTAAACCCTTGCATTTTGGTACCCCATCCAATTCCCTTTCTCCTTTTAGGTGAAAAACCCTGGGAGGAGCAAAGCATTGTGAGGGGTCAAACCAAAATCACCATTTACATTTTGGTGAGCCTACGTCTTTTGAACATTATTCCTTTATGATTTTCAAGTGCATACTAGGTTTCACTTGCATTGGATCTTGCATTAGTTAAAGTGCATCTTAGGGTTTTCAATTGCATTAGTGAAAAAGTTCATATTAGCTTGCACTCTTGCATAATTTTTGCATTGAAAAACACAAAAAATCTGCATTTACATACTGTAGTTGCATTTGTGCATTTGAAAGACATAGAATTGCATTAAAAAATTCTGAAAACACACTAAAAAATCATCAGTGGGACTAAATCGCCACCTTGGGTGACTTAGTCCTTTTGCATATTTTGCACTACATTTTCTGTTAATTTTTGGGTATTTTCTATACTTCTATTTTCTGGTACTGCATCTATGTTTCGGTTTACAAAATTATTCCTTTTTTTCATTTTATTTGTCCTAGACTGCATTGCATTTGCATCCACCCTATCTCTTGTGGTACTTGTATGAGTGTTTGGTGCCCCATTGATAATACTTTAGTGATACAAAGTTCTAGGCTCATGGCTTCCCGCAATAACACTTTCATAGTGGACCTTGGCATCTGAAGAGCTCCTACTCCTAGTATGGACAATGGTGAATTAGGAATGGATACTACCACTCACATTCCTTCACCTTCCCACCCTATAAATGTTGACACACAAACTAGTGCAATTTTTTAAGATAAATTCATTGGTATTCATGAAG
>VDFB02271358.1:255371653-255555308 GCA_007258455.2 Sequoia sempervirens | reverse complement strand
CTCACTAAAGTGGGGGCTAAATGTACCATAAAAAAATGAACCCTTCCAATTTTCATGGTCTTTTAGGCCTTGTTTCATAGTGTTGGAGCTATGTTTCTTTGATTTTATGATGTATCTTGGCTTGAACATGCTTATTTTGGTGTGAAAAATTAAAGACGGTATTTGTGAAGGTCGCGTAAAGACATTTCTACATTCTTCTAGACTCTTTAAAAATTCACTTAAAACCACACCTTTTCACACATCAACAAGTCCTATTTTAAAGTGTTGTAAGGTCTTGTAACAAGATTTCACGCTTTTCTAGGCACATTTACTATTTTACGCACTTCTCATGGCACTGTTTTATCTTTTTATACCCCATATGCTTATATTAAGTGTATTTTTGGGTCCTATCCATTACAAACAACATTAAACATGTAATTTTTCCTGACACTCTCTTGTGGGTCCCAAGTGGGACTCATTCACCAAGGGTTGCGAATGAGTCCCCCTTGGCCCTAAATTCAATTTTTTTAAAATTTCTTTTGGGATTTTACTCAAATTCACTTCATGTCGGCCTATGATGAGGTAGGAATAGATAGTAAGGAACAATATTTGTATAAATATGTGATTTTAACCTCATTTTAGATCTCTTGACACATTCAAGCAATTTCCTTATTCAAGCATTCAATCTTCAAGCACTCAAGCATCTTGCATCATCCACTCAAGTACTTTCAAGCACTTTGGAGTAGCCATTGACATCACTTCAGATTTGCATATTCAAGGATGTGGTAAGTTTGCAATAATTTAATGTTATTCATTTATCATTTCCCTTGCATGTCATTCATTTCAATTGGGTTTAATTACTAAAGTGGGGTTTGACCAACGAAAACCCTTATTCACTAACCCTCCAAAATTTTCCCGCTTTGCATGTGTCTTTGCAACCTTTGTTTTGTAGATTTGACAAGTTTAAAGGTGTTGAAAAGTGGATTTCAAGTCAATTATGTTCTTCAAATCAACTTATCATCCTTTCAAGCATTTTGAGTGTTTTCAACCCATTTTCTGCAGAGTTCACACCGCAACCTAATATTTAGACTTTGCGGGATCTAGAGTAGTAGCATTGTCTTCTGATTTTCCAAAAATATTGAGGAGGAATGATTTTCCACCCTTGGAAAATGAGTCGCACTTGAAATCTAGAAATATACATCTTGTCAGAAATCAACTCCTGGCTATTAGAAATTAGATTCCGACAGTTTTTCACTAGTTGGAGGACTGATTCGCCACCCTTGGTGAATGAGTCCCACTCTGAAAAATTAGAAAATTTCATCAGCATTCCAGACACTTTAGAAATCTCATACATCATCTAGGTGCACTTAGATTTGACTCTATACCTTCTGTTTTTCATATTTCCTTCTATCTCATCTTTCATAGTTGTTTGCATATCACAATGTGTTTTCAAACATACCTTAAATTACACTTTAACATTCATTTTAGATCATGTTAATCAATCAATTTCATTTAGATTATTCCATTTACATCATATCACATAATTGCATATGTGCTAATTTGAATAAAGTATATGCATTTTAGGAACCTAATCTCTCTCTTTCTAGGTGAAAAATCTTAGGAAGAGAGAAAGCATTTCGGGTTCCTAAAATCTATGGTTCATTTTGGTGAACCTAACTCTTGAACATTTTAAAACTTCTAATTGCATTCATATCTTGCATCATAGTTTACATTTGCATTGACATTCAATTAGGACATTGAATTGGTTATTGCATTCTAGGACCTTTCATTTTGCATTAGTGAAAAACTCATTTAGTTTTCATTCTTGCATTCAATTTCATTAAAAAAATTGAAACTTTGCATTCTTTTCCTATTTATTCATTTTGAAAAGCATTTAAATCATTCTTAAAATTTTGAAAAACCTGAAAAAAATTTAAATCCTGGAACTCATTAACCGCCAGTAGTCAATTTATTAAGATAATAGTGCGCATTGTTTTTAGCATTTTCTACACATTTTGTTTACGTATTCATATCTCTAATACAGGTTAGTAAGATCTTCTATTATTTTTCATTTTGCATTCTTAGAATGGGTGCATTTCCATCTGCTTCCTTTATTGGTACTTGCATGGAGTGTTTGTGCCCTATTGATAATGCTTTAGTGAGAAGAAGTTCTGAACTCATCCAGTGCACTTTTTTAATAGACCTTAGGATCTCTGAAACTCTACTCCTAAGTGGACAGGGACCGCTTACCTTCCCCTTTTCATTCTATGCATGTTGACAATCAAAACAAGTTTCTCCTGAAAGAAAAGGGTATTAACATTCATGAGGACTTTGCACATTAACAACAAGACTTGTCACTTGAAAAAATTTCCACCACTGCTATACCTGCTATTGAGAACCTTCATCACTTAATTGAAAGTGATGATGGCTTACAAGTGTTCAAACAAATAGTTGAGATTTACAACAAACATGCCTCTTTCCATACTACATCAACAAACATTCCTGTCACCCAAGGAGCATCTCAGGTTCCTCCTCCTTCAACCATAGCTTCCATACCAACTTACACCAATCTACAAGTCCATACAAATTTACATCAATCCAATTATGTCACCACTTCTTTCCCGATTTCCACTAGCATTCCTACTTCTTTTGTGGCATCACAACCTCCTTCCACCACTTTCACACCCCTCACTATTCCTTCCAGTTCTCCTAACATCACCTACACTCCATCACCATTTTCCCTTCCACTTCAACCCCATTATCCTAATCCCTTCATGACACAACTACTTAACACTGTTTCATCCATGCAACACCAACTTGCCACCATTACTCAAGCTCAAGTCATTCCACCCACATATCTTGTTTGTAGTAGCCCCTTATCATTAGAAATATTACGTAGCCCAATGCCACAAGGGATATAAATGTTGAGGTTTGAGAAATATGGAGGAAAAGGAGATCCTATCACGTTGTCAATGCTTTTATTACCTTGTGTTATGACTTTTTCCTTGACGATAAACTTTTAGAAAAACTCTTTCCAAGGACCTTGAAAGACACTGCCTTAGAATGGTTTTCCCACTTGCCTAATAATTCCATCCGTTCATTTAATGAATTGGTGGAAGCTTTCATTAATCACTTTCATGTGCACATGACAGCTAAAAATACAATGGTTGATCTTATGTGATGTAGACCAAAAATTGACCAAAAAGTAACCAATTTCATCTCTCATTACCAGTCTTTATATGCTCAAGTTGATGTCCAAATTCCAAATGCACATCTACAAAAGGTGTTTATTGAGAATTTTCACACTAACCTTCAAGATAAGCTTACAATGATGAAATTCCCTTCATTCATGCATTTATGTACAACCTTATGTGAGTATCAAAATTCAGTTTCAAGTTGTGAGTTAAAATCCACTTCTAGCTGAATTGACAAAACTGAAAATAACAACCAACACCAAAACAACACACAAACTTTTCACAAACCTAGCCGAGGTTTCTTACAATTTAGTTCACCTCCACAACCCCAACCACAACCAACTTTCCAAGTTCAAAATTCCATGGCCACCTCTAAAACAACTGTGCCTTATCATTATGGTGATCCAAATAGACATTTCACTCCTTTACCTAACACCCTCCATCATAAAATGAACCAACTCACCCAAAAAAACATGCTTACCTTACCACCTATTTGACCACTTGATCCTAATCAACCCCTACCTTCTACTTTCAAGCCTAATGCTTATTGTCATTTTCATCATCAAAATGGCCATGACATTGAACATTGCAAGCATCTTAAACATCTAGTTCAAGACCTCATTGATTCAATTAAATTGACCATTATGGGTGTTAATGATCAAGGAAATAAGTCTGTTGCACCCCCTAACCAAAATATCCAAATCTTTACCAACCCCATGCCTAAGCACACTACCTCATTTTTCAAGGCTAGTGAACCTTCAAAGCCTGATATAATGACTATTGATACACACAATGAACAACCTAATACATCTCCTCCTATGACTCAAGTAAGTCCTATGGATAAACTTGTCACCATGATAGACGTTATCCCTCGTAAGGGCCAAACCACTGAATCTCTTGATATTAATTTTTCTGCTAAAGACATAATACCAAAGCTTCCTGACAGTCCTCTCTACCATACTGGTAGAATCTATGACAAACCGACGAATGGGATATTAATAGATTCCACATGTGGTGAGAATGTGATCACAAAAGAATTTATAGTATTACATGATCTATATCAAGATAAGTATGATCCACTGACTACATGGAATAAAAAAAATCAAGGTTTTTCATGCCCTATGATTGGATCAATCGTGCTGTCTTTACATATAGTACCTAAGACTTTGGAGATAACATTTTATATTATTCCACAATCTGACCAATTTCGTTTATGGCTCGGCCTTCCTTGGCTTCACTCAATGAAAGTGGTTCCAATAGTCATTCACAAGTGTTTAAAGTTTCTGCATGGCAATGAGGTATTCATTGTACACCATAGTGGGTTTAATCCTTTATTTTCCAAAGGTAAATTTTCATTAGAAGCCTTTTGGCTGGCACCCATCAAACCTATCACCCCTCAAAAGGACTTCTTTTACATCGCTTATCAAAAGTTTAAAGCTAAAAATATTGCTAAATTATCTCTTCATAATACATCTTCACCCACCTTGACTCATCCTATCCTTGATCAAACCATGATTATACCTGAATTTGATATTGAACAAAACATCACACACTCTGAACAATCTTCTCAGTCATTGTCTAAACAACCAAGAGACCAAGAAATAACTCCTGCCTCACTCCCTTGTATCAAACAAGTGTATAAAGCGAAAGAGATAGTGATTGATCCTTCCTCTTTAGTTTCTCCTGCTCTTCCCCTTTTTGAAGTAGACAAACCTATACCAACTCAATCCGCTCTTACACCTCAACAATTTCAAAATTGAATTAAATGCAACCATGGTGCTAGGGAATGAAGACATTGTCGTCTCCTTACTTGTCAATCTTGCCTCACAGACAACAAATAAAATCAACCTACACCCTTGACAGAAGTAACAGATGATCATCTTCCTTTTCCTGAGCAACCACATGATATCTCTATACCACCATTAAACCAAAATGACCATACTCAACAACCAACACTTTTGATACATCCATCCTTAGAAATCACTCTTCGTCCTCCCATCGTTATTAATCTTGATGATGACGATGGAGATGTGGCAATTGCTAACATAGATGAAACTATAAAAAATGAATTGAACTCTTTATTTTCATCTACAATGAGCTTAAATGATAAATCCTCTCCTCCAAGTGAAGAACCTGGTACAACCCCTAGTTTGGAACTTGTGATTCCTCCTTTGGACAATCAATCACCTTGGCATTCCATTGAACATGATTGGGAGGCAGATGACTTGATGGATGACTTGTATTTTCCTACTTAATTTTTTCTTCTAATTCATTTTCCTTTTTCTTTTCATGTGTGTATCGTATTCCCCTGTATCGTGTGTTTGATGTCTCCTTCTCATTGTACACTTCTTCTATTCTTCTATTTATCATACTTTTACTTTTCATTTTTGTTTTGTGTTTTTCCTTTGGGGATGATGCAAAGCATAGAGATGCCCTAAGTCTCTTCCATGTTGACCCAAACGGTCCTTGTCTTTTTCATTTTTGTTTTGTGTTTTTCTTTTGGGGATGACATAAAGCATTGAGATGCCCTAAGTCTCTTCCATGTTGACCCAAATGGTCCTTGTCTTTTTCATTTTTGTTTTTTTTTTCCTTTGGGGATGATGCAAGGAATTGAGATGCCCTATGTCTCATCCATGTTGACCCAAAATACTCCTTTCTTTTTCTCTTTCTTTGTCTTTTGTTGTGTTTTTCCTTTTGGGGATTGTTGGTATGTGGCAACTGATCATGCTATACTATATAGCCCATGGTATATTGTACACCATGGCATGTATCCTTTCCTAGGTTTGGGGCCAGGCCAACAGCCCCTGAGAAAAAATTTCCTCCTACTTTTTCGCATCATCACCAAAAAAGGGAAAAATCAATGAAAAAAGAAAAAAATGATTTTGTAAAACCCAAAATCAGGAAGCTTCTAAGCTTGATAAAAAGGGGTTCGGATGGGTGTTACAAGATAATGAAAAACACAATTATTCAAAAGATTGTAATAGGTTTTGCACTGGATAATAAAATCATTGGATGGCTGTGGTTTGGTGGATGTAGCCCAGATTGGGTGAACCACATTAAATTCTCTGGGTTATAATTTATTCTATGTGTTTTTAGTTTCTCTGTTTATTACTTAAATTTGCATTTAATTGTTAGATATTTTCCTTTCTAACCCTAACAAGTGGTATCAGAGAGGGTTGTGTTTCGATTATCATCTGTAGAAAGGTCTCATGGTTGAGTGGGAGTAATGGAAGACGAGGGTAAGAAAGTTGAGAAGTTTAATGGGCAGAACTATCAGCTATGGAAGATGTAGATGGAGGACTATCTCTATAAGAAGGATTTATGGCGGCCATTGGAAGGGAAAACCAAGAAACCCTAAGCAATGTCTGATGAGGACTGGGAGATTTTGGATAGAAAGGCTCTTGGTAGTATTCATTTATGCCTGGCACAATTGGTGGTGTTCAATATTACAAAAATAAAGACAACTCAAGAGGTGATGGAAACCATGGTGAAGTTATATAAAAATCCTTTCACTTTGAATAAGGTATTTCTTATGAAGCATTTATTTAATATGAAAATGGTAGAAGGTGGGTTAGTTACTGATCATTTAAATGAGTTTAATATGGTCACTAGTCAATTAACTTCTATAAATATAAACTTTGATGAAGAAGTTAGGGCTCTTTTGATTATGTTTTCTTTGCCTGAAAGTTGGAATAGCTTGGTAATGGCTATTAGTAATTTTGTTTTTGGTTCGAATACATTGAAATTTGATGATGTTGTTGGTGTTATTTTGAGCGAGGAAATTTGTAGGAAAATCTCGGGTGGAACATCCACATCATGTAGTGTTTTGAATGCAGAAAGCAGGGGTAGAACAAAGGAGAGAGGAAACAATTCTAGAAATAGGGGGAAGTCATGAGGAAGATCAAACGACAGAAGGTCCCAATCTAGAGACAAGAGGGATTGATGGTACTGTGGTAAGCCAGGTCATTTAAAGAATGATTGTTGGTCTTGAAAAAATAAAGGAGACAGAAAGGAAGGAAGTAAAGAGAAAAATCTGGTAAGTAATAAATCTGATGAGGATGCTTTGATTCTTTCCCTTGATAATGTTGATGATTCTTGGGTGTTAGATTCAGGGGCTTCATTTCATGCTACCCCCCATAGAAGTTATTTTCTTGATTATGTCCAAGGGGATTTTGGGCTGGTTTATTTAGGAGATAACGAACCCTGTCAGATTGGAAGGGGAAGAATCAAGATTAAGTTGCAGAATGGGAATCATTGGCTACTATTCCAAGAGGAACAAATTTTAGCTGAAATCACAATTTTAGAAAATATAAATTTAATCCTTAAAAAGTTTTATTTTAAGGATTCCAATTGAAGAGGGTTTGATCAAATCACCTTAGATCAAACCCCCTTGGATAGAACCTCACTAGTTTTCAACCATACCTATAAATGCGTCTCCTTTACACCTATCAAAATGCTGATAAAAAATCACTTTTGATTTAGATTTTGGGGGATCAAATGAATTCATTTAAAATTTATTTCAAATGATTATGGTATTCCTCAGAACATGTTATCCAATGAATATAATTTTAATATGTTTTGGTTTTGTTATTTATTTGTTTTTTAAGTTTTATTAAACATAGGTTTTTCATCGAAAATGAATTTCTGTGTTCTTCACATGTGGAAAAATAGAAGATTATCAAATTTTTTTTTGAAAAATATGAGTGCACCAGATATTGAAGTCCTTGATCCAACAAAAAAAATTAAATTAAATTTGACATATACAAAAAAAGTTACGCGTTATACGATCGCATTGTGTTTGAATTGTAATTCGTTTGACTTTGAAACTTGATTAAGGGAAAAATATTCAATAAAAACTATCTAAACTAAGTGGAAGTAATAGATATCGTGAGTTACAAATCTAAATTTGAAATAATTATAATTTTATCTTTCATGGAAAAAAAATTATACGTTATAACAAAAGGCCACTTTTTAAAAAATGTTGTTTTCTAAAAATCAATTTTCATGGGAGATGGAAAGAAGTGCAATTTGATTCCAAAAATTTTGAAAAAAATATTTTTAGAATCTACAGACAAAATTTGATGAGACTCTAGTTTTTACCATCTTCAAATTCCTCACAGTTTAGCCGCTATAGGTGCCCGAATGTGAATATTTAGTTAAAAATAATAATTTCAGTGTCCAGTTTGGCCGAAAATTGTAAACCACTATTATGGGATCACTCTACATGAGGTAAGGCATGTTCCAAAGTTAAGCAGAAATTTAATTTCAGTAGGGCAACTAAATGATGAAGGTTGTGTCGTTACATTTAGTGATAAAAATTGGAAGGTTACAAAGGGTACCTTAGTGGTAGGAAAAGGTGTGAAAGTAGGCACCTTATATCTTTGTACAGATCATACTATTCCTTCTACTTTAATTGTTATGGAAAAAGGTCAATGTTCAAGAATAGTTGCTACAGTTCAGTAGGTAGAAGATCATACAGTTGCTATGGACTCTGAATCAACATTGTGGCATAATAGACTTGGGCATACGAGTGCAAAAGGTATGAAAGTACTTCATTCAAATAATGTTTTACCAAGTCTAAAATGTGTTAATATGGATTTATGTGAAAGTTGTGTGTATGGAAAACAAAAGAGAGTAAGTTTTCTCAAGGATGGGAAGCAAAAGAAAGATGAGAAATTGGAGCTTGTGCATACAGATGTATGGGGACTAGCTCAAGTATCTTCTCTCGATGGCTCTCTATATTATGTTACATTCATTGATGATGCAACTAGGAAGGTATGGATTTATTTCCTTAGGCAGAAATCTAAAGTATTTGAAACTTTTAAAAAATGGAGAAGCTTGGTTGAGAATGAGATGGGTAAAAAGCTAAAATGTCTCAAATCTGATGATGGTCGTGAGTATTGCAGCAAAGAGTTTGAATATTATTGTTCCTCTAATGGTATTCATAGGAAGAAAATGGTTCCAAGGACTCCATAGGAAAATGGAGTGGCTGAGCGCATGAATAGAACAATAATGGAGTGTGCACAGACTATGAGATTGCATGTACTGGTTTGCCTTTAAAAATGTGGGCAGAGACTGTAAACACTGCTGTTTATTTAATTAATAGAGGTCCCTCTAATCCTTTGGGTTGTGGTATTATAGAGGAAGCATGGAAAGGTAAGAAGGTGAGTTATTCTTTTCTCAAAATCTTCGGTTGTGAAGCATTTGCACATGTAGATTCTAAAAATAGAACCAAGCTTTATGCAAAATCAAGGAAATGTGTATTTGTTGGATATGACATTGATGAATTTGGTTATAGGCTTTGGGATTTTGAAAATCAGAAAATTGTGAGAAGTAGGGATGTCATATTCAATGAGAAAGTTTTGTACAAAGATCTGTTGCTGCAACATGAGAAGAAAGAAAATGATTATGCAGTGTTGGATGATATTCCAAATGATGATGCTTCAGTGGTTCCTCGTGCTGGGCAACAACAACAAGAAGAAATACCACAAACTCCTATTAGATGATCTTCAAGGATAAGTAGACCTCTAGAAAGAGTTTCTCCCTCTTTGTATACTATTTTGTTAACTGATGCTAGTGAACCAAAATATTATGATGAAGCTATGCAGGTGGATACCAAGGTTCAGTGGGAGCATGGAATGGAAGAAGAAATGAACTCCTTGCTGAAAAAATCAGACTTGGGAATTATGCAAGTTTCCTGCAAGTAAAAAGGCTTTACCAAACAAATGGGTTTATAGGCTGAAAGAGGAGGATGGAGGTAAGAAGAGATTTAAAGCCAAATTAGTTGTAAAGGGATTTGCACAAAAAAAGGGTATTGATTTTGATGAGATTTTTTGTCTAGTTGTTAAAATGACTTCTATTCGTATTGTTTTAAGTATTGTGGCTACTGAAGATTTGCATTTAGAACAACTTGATGTTAAAACAACCTTTCTCCATGGTGATTTGGAAGAGGAAATATATATGGACCAGCCACAAGGATTTGAGGTCAAAGGTAAGGAGGAACTAGTGTGTAGATTGAAGAAAAGTTTATATGGCTTGAAACAAGCACCTCAACAATGGTACTTGAAATTTGATAGTTTGATGGCTGAGCAAGGCTACAACCGGTGTAATTCTGACCATTGTGTTTATTTTAAGAGGTTGGATAATGATGGCTACATTATTTTATACTTATATGTTGGTGACATGCTTGTAGCAGGGTCTAACATGGATCACATAAGTGAGCTAAAACAATAGTTAGGAAAATATTTTTCTATGAAAAATTTGGGGGCAGCAAAACAAATCCTTGGTATGAAAATTTGTAGAGATAGGAAAAAAAAAAAAAAAATTATCTCAGGCTAGTTATGTTGAAAAGGTGTTGTAGAGATTTCATATGGAGGATGCAAAAGCTATCAGCACACCTTTTTCTATTTATGTTAAATTGACTAAGGATATGTGTCCAAAGACACAAGAGGAGGAAGAAAAAATGTCCAAGGTACCATATGCTTCAGTTGTAGGCAGTTTAATGTATGCCATGGTATGCACAAGACCGGATATTGCACATGCCATAGGAGTTGTTAATAGGTATTTGAGTCATCCCAGAGTTGAGCATTGAAATGCAGTAAAATGGATTCTCAAATACTTGAGAGGTACATCCAATAAATCTTTATGTTTTGGGGGCTCTAATACTAATTTACAAGGCTATGTTGACTCAGATTTGGCAGGGGATATAGATACCAGGCGGAGTACCATAGGTTATGTATTTACAGTTGGTGGGACAACAGTGAGTTGGATTTCTCGATTGCAAAAGGTGGTTGCTTTATCCACCATAGAGGCAGAGTATGTTACTACAACAAAGGCAAAAAGGGAGATGATATGGCTGCAAATTCTCATGGATGAGTTGGGAAACTAACAGGCTGAAAATTACTTGTTTACAGACAACCAAAGTGCTATACATCTTGCAAAGAATTCTTCCTTTCATTATAAAGTAAAACACATACAGTTGAGATATCATTTCATTTGGTCAGTGTTGGGGGATGGACAGGTCAAGCTGGTCAAGATACATATAGATGTCAATCTAGCAGATATGTTTACGAAGGTGGTGACAAGGGAGAATATGAGCTCCTCTTCAGCTTTAGTTGGCCTTCAAGGTTGAATTCAAGTATAACAGAGTAACAGGGTCCAAGGTACTTATTTCCAGTGGGAGCTGTAATTGCAGCTGTGTCATCCAGGACCAGTCTCCAAGTGGGATATTGTGTTTGTGTGGAGCCTGATCAGTCTCCAAGTGGGAGATTGTTGGTATGTGGTAACTGATCATGCTATACTATATAGCCCATGGTATACTGTACACCCCGACATGTATCCTTGGCATGGAAAAATCAACGAAAAAAGAAAAATCTGATTTTGTAGAACCCAAAATCTAGAAGCTTCTAGCTTGATAAAAAGGGGTTCGGATGGGTGTTACAGGATAATGAAAAACATGATTATTCAAAAGATTGTAATAGGTTTTGTACTGGATAATAAAATTATTGGATGGCTGTGGTTTGGTGGATGTAGCTCGGATTGGGTGAGCCACGTTAAATTCTCTATGTTATAATTTATTCTATTTATTTTTAGTTTCTCTGTTTATTACTTAAATCTACATTTAATTGTTAGATATCTAACTTTCTAACCCTAATAGGGATGACACAAGGCATTGAGACCGAAATGTCTCCTTCATGTTGACCCAAATTCTTTTTCATTTTTTTTGTCTTTTTGCTTGTGTTTTCCTTTTGAGGATGATGCAAAGCATTGAGACTGCAATGTCTCTTCCATGTTGACTCAAAACAAACTTTTTTTTTCTTTGCTTTTGATCTCTTTGTGTCATTCCTCTTGCTCTATGTGCTTTGAGGAATGATGACAATTCAAAGCTCTTTCATAAACATACATTGCAGCAACGTACATACTAACCCCAAATTCATAAATCCCTTATGTGTTTGGTGTGATTTCTTTTTGGGGGGGAAACTCCCTTCTTTCTTTGCTTTTCCTTTCTCCTTGACATGACACAACATAACTTCGAAACATATGACTTGGCATAGGGCTTTCCAAGTTGGCTCTATTGTCTTGTTTTCCTTTTGCATTATCTTTCCTTCTCTACTTTAAAGTAATTGCTCACAGAATGATGTGTAGCAATTCCTTTAAAGTGGATGGCATACATTAACATAATTCATTTACATTATTGGTTCCTAGTGTAGCCTTGTCATTTATTTGATGCTTTTGTCACTTTGTGGATGACATTGGGTATGATGTCCTTCATAAGTGTGATCTATCTAAGTATATTGCATTCCTCTTAGTGGCTTGATGCGATGCACTCCATCACCTAATTTGTGAATATACTATTCTTCGATTGGTCCTCTCTTGGACACATTAGAGACAATTTTCCCTAAGTGATAGTCCTTGCATAAACTAAACAAGACTCCTTTGAACATATTTTACACTTTTACATTTTTGAACCTTTTCCATTTTGCATTTTTTCCACCTTGCATAATGCAACTTGCATGACTGTGGTACCTTTGTCTTTTTGTTCATAACATTTGTTTCTTTGTGGCACCTTGTTAAATTTATCAACATGTATAACTTTAATATGGTTGAGTGGGAAGCCCACCTAGCGGCATGACTTTTCCCCATAGCCACTTTTGTGTTTGTGAATGCATACTCACTAGCATATGTATCTTACCTTTTGGGCTTTCTCACCCTACTAAAAACTAGTTTTGTGGCCCCAGAGTGAGCATGCATTCTCTTTTAGCCTAGATCTAATTCACAACTAGTTGGATTGATGATCGAAGCTTCATCCAATTCATCTCAACACTTGTGTGTTCCTTTGTTCTTATTCATTTATCATTTCCCTTGCATGTCATTCATTTCAGTTGGGTTTAATTACTAAAGTGGGGTTTGACCAAGGAAAACCCCTATTCACTAACCCTCCTATAGTTTTCCCCTTTGCATGTGTCTTTACAACCTTTGTTTTGCAGATTTGACAAGTTTAAAGCTGTTGAAAAGTGGATTTCAATTCAATTAGGCTCTTCAAATCAACTTATCATCCTTTCAAGCATTTTGAGTATTTTTAGCTTGTTTTCTGTAGAGTTGACCCTGACAACCTAATATTTAGACTTTGTAAGATATGGAGTAGTAGTATTTTCTTTTGATTTTCCAAAAATATTGTGGGCGATGAATTTTCCACCCTTGGCAAATGAGTCCTGCTTGAAATCTAAAAATCTGCATTTTGTTAGAAATCAACTCCCAGTTGTCAGAAATCAAATTCTGACACTTTTTCACCACTCAAAGGACTGATTTGCCACCCTTGGCGAATGAGTCCCACTGTGAAAAATCAAAAAAATTCATTAGCATTCCAAAAACTCCAAAAATCTCATACATCATCTAGGTGCATTCAAATTTGACCCTGTACCTTTTGTTCTGCATATTTCCTTCTATCTCTTCATCTTTCATAGTTGGTTGCATATCACAATGTGGTTTAAAACATAGCTTAAATTACACCTTAACATTCATTTTAGATCATATTAATCAGTCAATTGCATTTAGATTAGTCCATTTACATCATATCACATTGCATACGTCCTAATTTGAATGAAGCATATGCATTTTAGGAACCTAATTTCTCTCTTTCTAGGTAAAAAATCTTAGGAAGAGAACAAGCATTTCGGGCTCCTAAAATCTATGGTTCAGTGAGAAAATGGGACACTTTATTTATTGGACCTTCCAATTTGACCAAATCCTAAGGCGAGTTAAACCTTGAGGACCGCCCTACCCTGTTTTCCCTTCAAAATAGCCTTCTGGCTAGGGAAGTCCGACCCTTGGAACCCGGATCATCCAAGCTCCCTCATGTGAACTACTAATGCCATTTTTTAGATTCCTCAAATGATGATTTACCCAATTTAACACTGTCTTGGAGGGATTTGGCTAACGTTCCATGTATTTTATGCTTGAATGTGTTCATTTCCCCTTTGGTTGCATGATATATGGAATTAGGTGCGGGACCTTTGGGAGCCATTGTGAAGAAAGAAAAAGGAAAGAAAATAGGAAGAGCACCCCGCGGAAAAGAAGATAAGAATCATATGAAGTATCAATTCTAGGGGGAAAGCGTAAGATCTAGAATCGCCACAGATTAGAAGGAGAACTCTAACACAAATATAGGGCATGTGGACATCAAAGAATTCACACGAAGGGTTAGGATCAACCCTAAAATAGAGAATGCAAGATTGATAAGAGGCAATGGGATAGCCAAATTTGTGTGCTTCCCTCCCACTCTTGTCGCCCTTGAACTAGTAATGGCTCGCAGGGAGGCATACCAACTAGAGACCCAAACAACAATTGACAGGGATGGGAATATATTGGCTAATATGTCTGCTCAAGCAATAAACATAACCTTTCATATCCCTACCTTTAGGGAGATGGAATTTCCAACCATAAAGGAGTGCATGCAATGTGGGAGGAGGGCCCAATTAAATGTAAGAAATGCATAAATTAGTTTTGGCTCAAGGAGAAAAGGGGTAGTGCTGGAAAAGTTCCCCAGGAGCTCTTCCGTAGTGATTTTTATGAAGGATACCATGATCTGGTGACCTTGTTAAGTAGAGTAATGGGCCTTCCTACTACTACTTTCTATCGTTGAAGAGTTTCTTCGTGGAGAGGATACCTTATTTTACTAGCACATGATAATTAGTGATTGCTTGCATGAGTAGTTCATGGTCACCAAAAAGACCTCCATGTTTTACATGAAATCCTATTTATTCTACTCATTGGCTGAAGGAAATATAGTGGCCTATTCAGAGCTCCAGATGAAGAACCTGATAGGGAGCTAAAATTTTATGATAAATACCCCCAGCTGCAATACATGAACTACAAGAAAGATTACTACAGGGTCAATGATGCTTTCATAGGTCATATCATTAGATTAATCAAGGGTGACGAGGCGAGTCTCCCACAGTGCCAATGCTTTCTTGAAGCTGTATGCCTTTCTATTCATCCAATATCCGAAGTTTACATACATTCATGCATAAGCCTTCTCAGAAAGACTGAACAAGCTGCCCCCATATCCTAATGAATGAATAATGTTGTTGGAGCTCTCTCGATAGCTGAGACATGTGCACACCCTCTTGAGCAAAAAACATCTGGTAAGGATTCCTTATCCCCTCTCTTTTGGCCAAGGGTTGTACGAGCTCCATACCTCGCAATGTTCCCACAATTGAGAGAAGGAGTTGGTAGAGTACCATTTGAGGCTCCACATGGCTCAACCACAAATGGATCCCTATGGCCATATCAGGAAGGCGCTTGGACCTGAATATGCTGATCTGCATAGCGTTGAGGATTTTTGGGTTAATTGTAAAGATGACAATGAGGTATGAATGAGGCACTATATGCAGATGACTGCATACTTTGTAAAGAGGGTAAACCTTTTCCCAATGCATGATTAGTTGGAAGAATATGAGAGCACAATAATAGACCCACGATATGATGCAATTTTCAATCTCCCACTGCCACTAATTGATTGGGACAAGCAAGAGGTTGACGACCTCGACATTCTAACCAAGCCCATCGAGGCTCAAAAAAGAATGGATTGATGGGAAAGTTGCCTAACTAAAATAGTAAGGGGTCACTCTAACCTATGAGGGGCTTGAAAGTGAGCCAAGTCAAATAGATGGTGGGGTAACTACTGCCTCAATAGGAGAAACCTTGAAATCCCCTCCACTCACTTGGTCAAACAAAAGAAAAGAGACTGATGAGCAGCAACCCAATCCAAAGGTATACGCAAGAAAGGCCTCAAAAGGTGAACCTTCCAAGAAACATAAGAAATTGGGTAGTGTCACTAGGATGCCTGTTATTCAAGAGGATCCGCTCTGTGAAGGAGAGGAAATGGAGACTGAGCAGCCAAAATCTCCACCTACCACCTCCACCACTATTGTCCCTCCACCTACTTCTTAGGCCATGGTGGCTACTTCTCCACCCGCAATGGACATCTCAGTCCACCTTGCCTCTTCTTCACCTACTAGACAAGTTGTAATGATTGATTCTTCTTCCACCACCACCTCTCTACTTTCTTCTACTTCCATGTCTCTGATCATGTCTCTTTCACTAGCAACAAAACCAATGCCAATACCAACACTGTCACTTCTAGAGGCATTTTTGTGGCATATGCAGAATGTCCCATCTAATATTTCTGAAGTATTGATGAATCCAACCATCTAGGCTTGCTTGGCATAGGTTCTTGCTAGTGTTCGTACCTAAAATCCTCCAATTGAACCACTGAAGATGACAACCACGATTCAAATATATGAGGATTTAGAATGATAAGAGAGGGAGGCCGTCGGGGCATTAGAGGAGGAGGCAGACGACTACCATGAACATCCAAAGAACCAACATTTACAGATTGATAAGGTAGTCCATGAGGGAGAGGAATCAAAATCCTCTGAGTGACAAAGAAGAAGATGTCGGTACCAGATACATTGTACAAAACTTTGATGCATATTTCAAAGAAGAGTTGGCCCAACAATTGAAAGATATTAGAGAGGAAGTGGAAAGACCACCTCCTAAAGAAGACACTAAACTTCCAATCGGGGAACAAGAAGAAAGCCCCAATCTAGATGAAGAAATTCTCCTCTTAGTGGAACAAGAAGAACATGAAAAGAAAGTGCCACCTTAATGTGAGGAGGAGGAGAGTAAAGAAGAAGACAAGCTTGAGGAAGAGGCTGAAACCCATAAGAGTTTGGAAACAGGGCAGCCCAAAGAAAATGGGCATGAAGAAGAAGAAAATAATATTGAAGTGGAAGACAACCCCAAGGAACACCTTCCCACTAAGTCCCCCATCAAATGCACAGTGTTTATTTAGGATTCTGATGAAGAAGAAGAAGACACAAGGATGAAGAAAGAAGATCCTGAGGATAAAGAGATTGAAATCAGGAAGGATGAAGAGTAGGGTGATCGTGAATCCCCTAAGGAAAAGCCTAAGATGCCTGAATGGTTGGAAAAATAACTGGAGAAGAAATGTCTTGCTCCAAGGGATCCAAGAGGAATATTAGAGGCCATCTTGGCCCGAGCTCAGATCAGCACCAAAAAAGAGAAGAAACCCAAAGTTAGATCCAAGCTAATGATGCATGCTTTTGGATCTAGGAAAATGGAAATAGATGCACTAGTGGTGAATGAGGAAGGGATAGGTTACAATGTTTCCACCATCGACTTGGGGAAAAAATCAAGAGAACAAAAGGTGGATCATATCCGGGAGTCTATTGCCACAGCGGTGCAATTGATACAACATGATAAGGTCTCCAAGGAAGAACTTAAGGCCCAGCTAGCTGATTTGATAGGCTATATTCAACAATGGTCATCTACGGAAGAGCTTCTGACCACATCTTCAGCTCCACTACAACTATTGTCCAAGGATAAAATTGACAAACTTGAGAAAAGAAAGAACTGGACTAAGACTATAGAAGATTGGTTCCAACAAGTCTTGTATGCTGGAAACATGGGCATCAATCACATTGTTAGAATAGAAAATAAATTCTTGGAGGTCCAGAAGACCCTTGAGGGAATGAGGAAGTTTTTCATTTACTTTCTAGGGATTTATGAATCCACTTACCCAAAAATTGAGGCCATCCTCATGCTTCCTCCCAAAGTATGGAAAGAAGACCTTGCATTCATGGAGGATGATCATTGACTGGCTGAAACATGGAAGATGAACTTCGACCATAGGAAGGAGGTGCTAGAGTAGGTCCTCTACAAGGTGGAGCTAGACATTGATTGTTCCAAGGAAATCATGGCCAATTATATTGAGTATTTGAAAGTGATGACATGCTATGATCTTCTCGTTGTTGAGATCAATCTCAAAAAGGTGAAGCCTTATTTTAGAAAGAAGATGGAGGATGGAATGTCAGGAGGGCTCACCACAAATTTCATGAATTTTGCTACTCAATCCTTAGCCCAATCTGAGCAAGTCAGAGATAATACGATCAAGTGTGATGAAGATTGGGATACACTTACGAGCCGATCTAAACAATGGAACTACTAGGTGCTCCAATCCAGCATAATGGAGATTGAGAAACTTCAAACGCTAACTAGCGAGTTTATAGAATATGCTGCCTTGAAGAAACATGAAGGAAACCCAATAATTGATGACAAGTTCCTCATAGAAGCAAAGGGAAATCAGCTAGAAGACAAAATTCTACAGTGCTACCACTAAAGGACAAAATAGAGAAAAGACAAGGGATGTATTTTAAAGTGTAATATATTTGGGGGTAGGTGAAACCCTAGTTTGTAGTGAATCTTGGCGACACAATGCAAATCAATCTTGGCCATTTGTTTTTCTTTTTGAACACTATAAATAGGGGGTCTCCTCTCATTTTCAAGAGAGAGTAGAGTTGTTGTAATGACATGTTGTAGAAATTTTAATATAAATACATTGACTTTGGTGGATTTTTGTGTTTCTTTGTATGTTTCATGATTCATCTCCCATAATTAGATGATTTAGATAGATTTAATTTTGTTATTCTTATGGTTTTAGATTGCTTAGGTAAATTAGTAGATGTTGTTCAATGGTTGTGTAGATTTCTGCTATGTTGATGCCTTTTTTGTCCATACTTTTTGTTGTTTATTACTAGTAGATAGCTATGCAAAGTTAGTTTGGACTTAAATTGAAAGTTGCTCCAAACTTTTATCTTTTGTTCATGCATATTTATGGTGAATGAGTGGTAGAACATTTGCAGTCCTTAGAAGCTAGCACAAGTTTCATGATATTGTGAGTTTTCGGGTTAAGTGAAATTCTATTTTAAGAAAGTTGTCCATAGTAGAAGCCTCCATGATCACTATTCATAGTTAGTTTCAGATCTAGGAACCTCTTCTCTTCCCTTCCTTTTTCCTTTTTTTTTTTTTTAATAAGTGACCTATCCTAAGGTTCATTGCACATTGTAAAGCTAAATCTCAAGATAAAATAGGAGTTTATGATTGCTATTCAAACCTACAACAAACTACACTCTAACTTCCCATCTTAGGAACTCCATTTGAAGATTCATCTCACATCTAGCTATGTAAGTCTTCCCTGTAATTACTAGAAAAATCACATCGAACATCAATCGAGAAATTCCATGTACGTCATGACCTGACACTCGAGAGACCTTGGGGTAGTGATTGGTAACTTGCTTGCAAATTTCTACCTTTCAAGAGATGTAGTGAGCCTATTCACTACCTGTGTTGAGAGTCTAAAACACCTATCAACAAACACCTTTCAATTTGTTTCTATCTTGAACTATTCTATTTAAGAAAGAATTTTTCTCCATTTCATCCACTGCTTCATAATCACTAGCAAGCTTTTCTAGGTCAATGTCGACATTTCCAAATTCTTTGGTTGTAAACCCCAAGGCCAACACTTTTCCAAGTTCTTGTGCATTAATGGATAACAATTCTTCTTTGCTATCTTTATTAAAAATTTCTCTTTTGTTATCATCATAATTTTGGGCAAGGGAAAACCTCATGTAACATCATGCCCCCTAATCCAGTTACCCATGGTGCACTGATACTATTAACTTGCATTTTCTTTGTAGCCTTATTAGATGAAAATCTAAGTTCTGAGGTATGCCTACCATAGGTTTTAGGATCATAAATATCATGGTATTCATTAGTGAAACCTGGGGTTTTGAGCAATTTTGCATAATGTATTTTTTTATCTGACATTGTTCTAGTGGTACTAGTGGTAGACATGCTGATACAATCAACAATGTGAAATTTGTGAATTCCCTATTAGTCCTTAATTTTGCTTAATTATTAAGCCTCTTAACCCTAAACCTAAACTTCAAAGTTTGACAAAATAATATTTTAAGAAACGTCAAGTGATGAAACGTAGCCACATGAATTCTTTAACTTACCCATATTTTGAATTTTGATTTTTGAAGTTGAAACTAGGTTGAAACTTGAAACTGGGTTACTGGAATGGATTTCTTGTAAGTGGAACTGTGGAACCCAAAACAGGGTGATGCACTACAATGAGGAAACTTAAGACTGAAATCTCCCTGTGTGTTGATCCTCTAACTTCAAAATAAAATCGCTGAGCAATAGAAAGTGTTGTGTTTTCAAATATTAAAGTGAATGACACCAAAATTTCTACTCGTTACTTATGGACTATATAGTACATAGTTACGTAGTACATGGTTGACAACATTTAAAACAAGACATTCATGATTTACTCTTGCATTGACCACAAATTCTAAACCATTGATCTTTTTTAATCTAACAATTATAGGGTGATTCTAGAGGATTAAGTTTGCAAGCCTAGCACTGTGCATTTCATTCCAGAATCCAACTACAACCATACATCAAATTTTCATTGAATGGTTGAGTAATTTATGATATAAATAATAAACATAAAACATGTGTTTTCAATTTTCTTTAAAATTTAATGCACTAGGATTGACATCAAGGCCAAGAGGCCAGAAACTTAACATTCCAAAGGCCTTAATAAAATGAATTACAATGTTACATTAATAGCATATTGCACAACCATTAATAATTTAATAGCACTTAACTTCCAAAGAACTTAATAAAATGAATTACAATGTCATTTTAATAGCACAACCATTTATTTTATTACAACTAAATTGTACAATGTCACATTATTGCATAGTACAAATGCAAATGAAAGTGCAAGTGCCAAGCTTTTGTTGGACCGTTGGTGAAAAAATAAATGGAACTTGTTGGGTCAACCATGAGCATTGAAAATAAACACATGGGACTTGTCGGGTCAGCCATGGGCTCTGAAAATAAATGCATGGGAAAGGGGGCCCAATCAAACTGAGGAAATGGGAGCTGTGAAGATACAAAATGTACTTAATCCCTTTCAAAATTAGACTCATGCAGAAGATGGGGGGTTGTAAAATTGCTCCCATGTAGAAGATGAGCACTGAAAAATAAATGCATGGGACTTGCCTGGTAGGCCATGGTGTCTTAAACTAAATGCAAGAGACTCTCCTGGACAACCATGCAGACAATGAGGGGTAGTAAAACTACTCCCATGCACAAGATGAGCATTGAAAATAAATGCATGGGAATTTCCTGGGAAACCATGCAAACGATTAGGGGTAGTAAAAATCCTCCCATATTCTACCTCCAACCTCCATGCATCAAGATAACACTTATGTCCATCAGAGCTCCTCATCCTGGTTCAAAACCTATTCTAGAAGTTAGGTGAACCAAATCAACTTCTTTCCAATTCCACCCATTCTGAACTTGAGGGAAATTTGTCTTTTACTCTGTAACTACAAAAATAGAGGTAGGAGAATTTAGAGCATCCCCAATAATACCGCATCTTCTTCTTCTTGAATCCTTGTTAAGTTACTAACCCTACAAATTGAAAACCCTTATGACAATTCAATGAATGATTTTAGTTATGCTCACTATCCTTATTTATGTGCCAAAATTTCCACCAAAAGTGCCACTACTAGTGTGGTCCCTTGTACACCTCACACATGTCACATGTGAGGTTGTGTATAGTTACTACTGATTAGTAATAATTGTGATTCATGCAAAACAAAAATCTAACTTAATCGGTAGCTCAAGCTGGCTACATGCAAAGTTGAAAACTATACCTCAAGCTGACAAGCTATCAATTGTCAAAATTGGCGGTGTCATTTAAGCTATCAATTGTCAAAATCACTGGATTATTGACATCATCATCTAGGATTCTATAGTACATCGTGCAGTTTTCAATAGAAAGCTATCTAATCAATCACTCTGGCTATTCATATGGCTTTAATTAACGTTGTTTCCTAGTACCATAGCTAAATTGAGAATTTCAATAGAATAAATGAAAGGTAGAGTACTTCGACATATTGAAAATAGAGAATTAAATGTCTCGTTTTACCTTAATCATTATCAATGTCCACTAATAAGCCACAATAAATTTCACTTACTTATGATCAAAACTATATGTTGATAATTACTATTAGTTTTAAAAGCCACATTTAGCATTTTTATATTGATCAAAGAAAAATGGATTTACAAGAATGGAGCCACGAAAAGCATTTTAATTTAAGTAGCTATTGCTAAAGATTGAAGTACATAGTACATAACCAGCATGGCCACTTGCCAAAAAGCCACTAACCTTGACAAAAAAATAGTCACAAAGTACATATTACAAGAACTATTATGCTGTACAATAAAATATAGACACGTGACACATCACACAATTCATTACTATTTTTTTTTGTAACATTAGTTGAGGCCATCAACTGGTTGTTTGAGTAGAATGTGAATTGAATTTAACAAATTAACAATAGAGAAGAAAAGTGGATCACCCAAAACCTTCCTCCAAAACTCCAAACTCTTTAATGATTCAATTTTCGTATCACATAGCACACCCCATCTCATATTAACCATGGCAAGAGCCTGCACTCTAGAAACTTGCAATTCCATTTTCCTCAAGATTCCTCCAACAGGTACTAACCCACTTTAAAAATTGTAATGCTCTAGCACCAACTCCAACGAAGAAATAGAGTAAATGAAAGGTTGCAAATAACATATTTCCAATGTCTTCACCAAATCTTTATTGAGCAAAAATTCCATGCAATTGGAAAAGAAAGTTGAAGCTACCTCAAAATATAGAGCATGAGGGTTGTTCTAACGTCATTCCCTACCCACAATTATTCTTCTAGCATCCTCAACTTGCACACAACGAATTGTAAAAACCATACCCAACTTTTGTCTGTCGTATGCATCATCCCTTCTTTTCTCCCAAAAACATTTGGGTAGCATGACACACCAGACTCTAAGATTTTAGTGCCTCCCACTGATCGAGAATTTATATATATACTTTAAATAGATTACGATTAGTCCAATAGGTTCTAGTGTTATTTTGTAGATTTCTATTCACAAGTCTAGTACTTCAAGGATTTACTTCTAGAATGCAACTATAGCCATCCATCAAAAATTCATCGAACGGTCCTTCTTTTTAAAAAAACTTTATACACATGCATAATTTAAAATGGGGACATCACTAGGTTGACGAGACTCGACCATCAGGATTAAAGAGTTAAGATTTAAGGATTTTTCATAAAATATTTTGGTCTAACTTAGGAAATATTAAATGGTAAACAAGGTTACAAGATCACATTGACCAACAAACCTAAATAATTAATAAAATCTCAACCCATTCATTTCTGAAAATCTAATAGTTCTAGTGTAATTTTAGAGGTTTCAATTCACAAATATAGTGCTTGAGAGATATACTTCCAAAATGCAACTACAGTCATCCATAAAAAATTCATCGAATGGTAGTGGTCCATAATGTTGTGTGGTCACTGGAATTTGGAACCTTACAACCAAAGTCTAAAGTATCAAAATTTTCAAAACCTCCGACCCACCGACTACAAAGATGACTAAGAAAGACTTGCAACTAAGGTTAAGAAAAGTATCAAAACCCTAAATTCGGTGAACTAATATAGGAAAGGTGGCAAAGATGATGCATTTATGAAGTGAAGATCATGGGAATATTTTAGCAAGTGGACATGACTGGAGGATTGATGGGTAATTAAGATCTATACATGCGGATTTTGGAAAATTATTACCTCTCGGCCTTCGATTAGCGAAGTTAATAATAGAGTTTGGCATGGACAAGAAGGAACACATAAAGTATGAAAGAGTGGTGGTGGTGGAAATGTAGCTACAAAAGTTTTCAAATGGAGGCCAACTTCACTCTATGTTTGAGGAGGCAATTAAACTTGTTTTATGGTGAAGCTTCTAACCAAAGATTAATGCATATGTTTTTATTCACTGATGGGAGGTTGGTACAAAGTGTGCAGATGATTTTGGGGAAATACTTTGGAAATATTAGGCATAGATATAGGACTAACATGGATGTATACTCCTTGATTATAGCATGGGGTTTGGACTTGGGCGAATCGACAAGCACAGTGAGAGAAGTGATGGAGATGATTGTGCATAGAGATTTCTTGGAAGGATTAGAATCAATACTTGAATGGGAAATTCCAGGTGAAGGTTTTGACATCCAGGAAGGCTTTGAAAATGTGGAATTGGAAGGGGAAGGAGGATGCATCCCTTTCATGCGTTGGTCAAAGGATGAGATTAAAAATCAATGTAGGGAAGAAGCAAGGTTAGGTTGGTAAGCATTGAAGCTCTTTATAGAGTTGATGAAGGTGGAAGCAATTATAGCATAAGAGAAAGTGGAGGCAGAGCGTGTGGAAGCACAGGTGAAAGAAAAGGAAAAGTGTATGAAAGAAAAGGGACATAATGTGAGGAAGTGAAAGATGAAAGGAAAAGCAACAAGGAAAGGCTGTTATGAAATGGGCAACGCTAGTTGAATTTGTAGTTTTTGTAGGGTTTTTGCATAATTAATGCAAGACTAGTACTAAATTTTTGGATTGCTAAAAATATTGTTGAGATATGTACTTGGTAGATACAAATAGTTGTGGAACTAGTTTTAGTTGGGCAGGGTTACTTTTTCTATTATGAAGCATTTTAAGATGCTTTTTAAAAAAAAAAATTATAGTTGTAGTTGATTTTTGGATGGTTGATGAAAACAATGATGAAAATAATCTTTATTTTCATGTATTTTTTTTATTAGTTTGATATTATGTTTTATTTACCAATATTTTTTTCTTAATCATTTAAAAATAGGTTAATTCACCAATGAATTTTATTTTTTAGTTTGGAAAAAACTTTTAATCGCCAAAAAAAATATTTTTTCTAGTTTGAAACAAAGTTTAATTTTCCAATCGAAATATTTTATTGCTTTGAAAATAGATTTTAATCACCAATCGAAAAATTTTAGTGGTTTTAAAAAAAATGCATTTCGCTAGAATTTTGCATAGACTTCTATTGATTAGAAAAGATTCGCCAATGGAAATTATTTTATTTTCATGAAAAATGAAAAATTCACTAATAAAATTAATATTTTATCGGTAGTTACAAGATTCACCAGATTTTACATCTTGCTGAGGGGGTTAAATTTATCCCTGTTGATAGCTTGTCACTCTTGGCTAAGCCTCAAAGAACTTTATACCTTTGGGAAGTGAAGGTGAAGGGTGGGTTACCCCTTTCTCTCGACTATGTGACAAGATTTTTCTTTCAAATCATCCCTAGTCAACCTCATGCATCCTAGCTTAAGACCTAATTGGCCATACCCACTTGACTAACATTGAACATAGTATTCATGTTTTCTTTAATCATAACATTTAATCTTGAAAACATTATATTATTATTAAGAGACCTAATATTTTTTTTGGCAATGGAGTGATGTGGGAGAGGCGAGAGAGGTAGGTGGAGTGGGAGTTTGAATGTGGGTGAAGATGCTTCAGAGGAGGACGATTCAGATGGTGATGATGGTCTACCTAGTTTGAAGGAGCTTCTTCTTTCTGCGGACCTTTTCGGCTAGTCTTCATTTGGCTTCCTTTGGGCATGTTTTCCTGAGCCTTTTGTTTGGCTTGTGGGCTTTGCTACATAATAGCTTAAGAGTGCATCTTCTTAGGTGGGGCTTTTGGGCTCCCCACCTTATTTATGCTTCCTTCATTTATTGGTCGATGACTTCCGCTTAGCTTCTGTGTCTCTCTATCTCCTCGATGGTCAGGATGCTTCAGCACTTTTATTTTTGGGTGGTATCTGGTTGCCATTCGATGATGTTTCTTCCTTTCTCCCTCCCTCAACATACCAGGATTCTGGTGTTTTTCTCTCATCGCTCTCTCTCCTGTGTTTGGCAATAGGGATTTAGGATTTCTTAACATGAAGGGGTTTCCTTGTTCAGGCCTTGGAAGCTAGTTGGTTGCTATTTTCTAGTGGGTGGAAATTGTATTTTTTTCCTCTTCATATTTTCTTTTTTATTTTCTCTTGTGATAGAGGTGTCTAGCCTAGCTCTTGTGAGCTATTTCTGAGTTTTATGTTTAGCCTGGATGGTGTGTTTTTGAACACCTGGTGGTCCTTGATGCTTTACGTATTTTTTTCCGTGGGTTTAGTTTTGATTTTGACCCTTTTTAAGTTTTTCCTTTTTAAGTAATTTCTAGTTCCTGATGGTTTTGTTGTTAAGGATTTAGGTTTTCTAGTAGAGTTTTGTTTTCAGCTAACCTGTTTTTATACAATTATGAGCCAGCTTTCATCTCATTTGTTGGGGTTTCTTTAGAGGTGGCGATGTATAACATATCAGGGGTAGAGTCGTCAGTTTTACTTGGTTGGCCAAGTGCCTCAGGTTCTTTTCTAATTGCTATCGTATTGGTTGAAGGCCCTACTATTTTGGACACTTTCGTATCAGTTATTGCCTTTGTTCTCTTTAGCTAGGTAGTTCTCCCATGGAGGTGGAGGTCGAGTAACAGTGATTTCTAGCTGTGGTGGTTTAGCTAATCGTTTCATCCTCTCCAATAGAGGGGAGCTCACTCCTGTAGATGTGGATATGGATTTGGTTTCCTATTACTAGGTGAGATTGTGTTGCGTGAAAGCTGATTTCTTGCAATTTTCTATTGTGGACCCCAAAGCCCCTATTGAGGTGGGTTGTTTCATCTTTTTGGTTTTTCTTGGTTATAAGGTCTTGGTGGTTTATACCACTATGTTCTCTATTTCTTTGGGCTCAAATCGGAATGATATGAGAGGTTGGTTTGTTGATGCCTGACTGTTTCAAGCGATGTTCATGCTTTTGATTATCGGTATGGGTTTGATGGTGTTCTTTACCATTAAGTTACCTTTTGTTGGGACTGTGACACTGATACCTGCGCTTATCGGCTGCAGCTTTGTTTTTTTTTCCTAACTTCTTTAGGCAAGCTATAACCTACAGCAGGTAAGGTCACTGCATTTTTGTTGGTTTTTCGCAACCTCTATTGTCTTGCTGGATTCTTTGATGGCTATTGTTCTTTGGCTACTAATGATTTTTTTTTTTCTAATAGCAGTTGTCACTTTGGATTGGATTTCCTGATCCATTAAAACCATATGTACTGGGTTTTAGGTCCCCATCAAAACCTACTTTTCCCATAATAAAAATATTTAATCTTGAAAGATGCAAATATCGTTGTGTTTGGTGTGTGTGTTCATGAATTTACATGATGAGATCTTGTGTTTGATATTTCCCAATTCAAACTTTCAATAAACATTTTCCACATCATCCAATCTTTCCAAGCCAAATCATCCTAGTCATTCAAGCAATCACATACTAATCATTTTAAATCATTATCGTAGTCTTAATCAAATATTTTCCAAAAGTGACACCATGCCAACATTAGAAGACCTAGTACCCCAATTCCAAGACCTCCTCCAATCACTTTATCAAGCACCACAACCCTTAGACCAACAAATTATACATGAGCTCCAAGGCCTCATCCAACAATTTCAACTTCAAACAAACCAATCACCTCAAATGCAACAACTCATAGCACAAGCCCAATACCTCATGGCCACTTTCAAATCCAACAAGCACAACATCAAATCCAATCACCACATCAAAAAATTTCACATCAATCCTATGTGTCACCTATATCATCATATCAACCTCATCCATCCACATATCATGTTACCCCTTCATCAACCTATCACACCTCTTCCAATGTCAACCCTTATCCATATCAATCCACCTCTCAACAACCATTATCCTATACAACCCCTCCATCATTATCACAACAACAAATCATACCACAAACAAGTCCAAACACCATTCCAACCTCAACACATTCAACCAAAATCCTATGTTTTACCTTCATCATCATTCCAAACCTAACCCATCTACCTATCATGTCCAATACATCTACATATCCCATCACTTCACCTTACGACAAAATTCATTCATGAAACCATCAATGGCGAAACAAGAAAATGCACACCAAATTCTATATTTGCAGTAGGACCTAATAACCTTTGATAAGGGAGAAAATAATCTAGATTATGTATCATATGAGTCACCTTCATTATCCAATCACATTCCAACACATGAGCCAACTAGTCCTATACCATCACCTTCATGTCATCCAAATCATAATACTTTGATCCATCAATCTTCTAATTCATCAATCCCTCCACTAAAGGATCCCTTAGAGATGATCCTACAACAATTGGTCCAAGAAAATTTGATTGAGCTACCACCAATAAAACTCTTTGAAGAAATCCAATTTAAACCCCATTGGTATAAATATGATAAATATGTGCATACCATAGGTGTAAGGGCCATCCCATATCCACTTGTGTAAAATTTTAAAAAATTGTTAAGAATCTAGAAGATTGTGGTAAAATTGTGTTAGATAAAACCAATCCATCTAATCCCATTATCCATCCAACAAGTCCTAATCCTAAGCATTTAACTCTATCTATGCTTATGATCCATCCATCATATTATCTATCTACCTATACTCTTGCAAAGGATGTGATCTAATGGCTATTAGCAAGGAATAAACCATCTCCATGTTATCAAACACTTATCCCTGAGCCTATACAAGAGACCTCCATTAACATGCTTAGCCCTTCAAGCCCATATTTTGACCTAAAATCCATTGAGCCTATTCAAGAGCCTCTTATCATGAGCCCAATTCAAATTCCATCATAATTTCTTGACGAATATCAAGAACCCATCAAACTTACCTAAGATTATCTTACATTCATTTCCATGAAACCACAATAGTTATGTCAAGAGCATTATCGTAAGCATGAAGAAACATAAACCTCTCATTATAATCAAGATCTAGGCCCTTCTAATGATCCCACTAATAACATACTTGGTCCTATTCATGATCAAGATCCCCTCTATGATCTAGATTCTACCTATGATCAAGAAGGCCATGATGATCCTCTTAGTCAAATCAATGCATTCTATGGTCAAGAACCTATCACTTCACCTATCAATGAGCAAGAAACCTCCATTGCTCCTATCCACCCCCTACCTAGTCCTATCCATGATCCAAAAACATCCACTTGTCATGGTGAGACACATGCCTCCCAAGCCAATATAGAAGATCAAACAAATATCTTGGATCTTAGTGAACACAATGTTAATCAAAACCCCAATGATCCCTCCACATCCACCATCAACTCCATTTCAAATACATCATATCCACTTGGTATTTCGCCCCTTATTCATAAATGTTTCTCCTTAGAACCACAACCATAATTATCCACTTCGCCTTCTCCATCCAATAGCGAAATTGTGTCTAGTGTTCCACCTACACCTAGTCCCATTGTCTATCGCATACTCCAAAACATGAACTACCAAGATAAAGGTTTAGGCCTTCATGAACAAGGTATTTTTGAGCCCATCCATGTCAAGGTCCTTCCGCGCTCTTATGGCCCTAGATATACACCCCAAGGAAACCAATCTCAAGATGTTGGTATTTCCTCCATGCATCCTAAGTCCACCTCTTTCCATCACAAGCCCTATCATACACCCAAAACATATGTTTCCATTCCACCTCCATCATCCTACAAATGTCAAAAGCATATGATCATACACATTCCACCATCAAATTTTCCACCATTTCTTCCAACTCTTAATATCTCTCCATCTAATCTTCCTTTGTTACTCCCCAACACCTAATATCTCCATTATACATTCCTCTTATCCATCCATCTATAAATCTTCTAAAAATCCTAATCATGACCAATCAATGCACACATTGTCTAAAAAGAAAGCTTCCACTCATTCAACAAAACCCAAGGGATTCCAAAATAAAAATTTGGATGCCTCTATACATAAAGTCAAAAATCCTAAAGGTCCTAATGCCTTAGCATACAATTGCAAAAATTCATAGCCAAGTACATCCAAAAAGCAGTATAAGCCGGATACCTTCAAAAGAAAAGTCTAAAAAAAAAAATGGTTTGGGTACCTAAGAAAAGAGAAATAAAGTCTAACTAGGCATCCACACAACAAAAATCCCAACCATCCTCTTGCATCCAAAAATACCACTCCTTTCAAAAATCCCACTAGAAAAATAAAATTCATAAAAATACTAAGTCTATGTGGGTACCTAAAGTAGTGCATCAACCATCTCCTAAGAAAACATTTCCATTGCTTCCTACACCATCTTTCCATCAAAAGCTTCAATGTTTAACATAATGTGTGCAACCGTTGGTCATGATTCCATTCCCACATACCTCCATCTCCCCATCCTTCGACTACTATCCTACATATCTTCCCAATCACCTTCTTATGGTCGATGATTTTGCATAAACCTTTCATCCATCCTTTCACATAAGTACTATATAATCCACATCATAATAAACTATTACCCATCCATCCTTGCATAAGCCTTTCATAATACACCATCAACCTAATCCATCTCACACTCATGCAATTCATTACCAACATCTATGAGCACATTTAACATGGTCCATGCGATGACATCCATCTAGTGGGACTATCACCTTTAATGGAACTAGACACTTGACATTTGCATTTTCATGTTATCTATTTATCACTCTCTTTTCATATCATTTCATTGTTTAGGGTTTGATTACCAAAGTGGGGTTTGACCAAGGAAAACCCCTATTCTCTAACCCTAAACCATTTTTCCCCTTTTGCATGTGACTTTTATATGCAGATTTGTCAAGCAATAGGTGTTGAAAAGTGATCAAAAAGTGCATAAATTCAATCAAGTCAAGACAATCCTAATTCAAGCTTGGAGAGACTTTCTACCCCATTTTTTGTAGAATCAAGTATAGACACCTGTCAGAAAAGGAAGTGTAGACCTGAGACTACAAAATTCTATCTTGAATTTCCCAAAATTTGTAGGACTAAGTCACCACTAGTGGAAAATTATTTCCACTTCTGGGCCAAAAAATTGATTTTGACATTTTTGGATACCCATTTGGTAGATTCTAGTTCTGGCAAAGTTTCTTGAAACTAGGACTAAGTTGCCCAAAGTGGCATAAGTGTCCCAGTCAACATTTCAGTCAATTTTTTAGGATTCTAGAATCTTCCAACATCAAACTTCTGATTCCAGGTGCACCTCTTTCATTTTATTCTATGATTTCATCATTTAGTTACATTCTTAGGCATTTCTGCATATCACATTGTGTTTTCCAGCACTTTACATTTTCATAGTTTTGCATCATTAAAACATTTCAATTTCAAATCAAAGTAGTAGGACATATTAATTAGGCATAATACATCTCATTAACATAGACTTTGAGTGTAAACCCTTGCATTTTGGTACCCCATCCAATTCCCTTTCTCCTTTTAGGTGAAAAACCCTAGGAGGAGCAAAGCATTGTGAGGGGTCAAACCAAAATCACCATTTACATTTTGGTGAGCCTACGTCTTTTGAACATTATTCCTTTATGATTTTCAAGTGCATACTAGGTTTCACTTGCATTGGATCTTGCATTAGTTAAAGTGCATCTTAGGGTTTTCAATTGCATTAGTGAAAAAGTTCATATTAGCTTGCACTCTTGCATCATTTTTGCATTGAAAAACAGAAAAAATCTGCATTTACATACTATAGTTGCATTTGTGCATTTGAAAGACATAGAATTGCATTTAAATTTTTTGAAAACACACTAAAAAATCATCAGTGGGACTAAATCGCCACCCTAGGTGACTTAGTCCTTTTGCATATTTTGCACTGCATTTTTTGTTAATTTTTGGGTATTTTCTATAATTCTATTTTCCTGTACTGTATCTATGTTTCAATTTACAAAATTATTCCTTTTTTTCATTTTATTTTTCCTAGACTGCATTGCATTTGCATCCACCCTATCTCTTGTGGTACTTGTATGAGTGTTTGGTGCCCCATTGATAATACTTTAGTGATACAAAGTTCTAGGCTCATGGCTTCCCGCAATAACACTTTCATAGTGGACCTTGGGATCTCAAGAGCTCCTACTCCTAGTATGGACAATGGTGAATTAGGAATGGATACTACCACTCACATGCCTTCACCTTCCCACCCTATAAGTGTTGACACACAAACTAGTGCAATTTTGTAAGATAAATTCATAGGTATTCATGAAGATTTTGCACATTTAGAACAAGAATTGTCTCTTGAAAGCATTTCCACCACTGCCATACCTTCCATAGAAAACCTTCATCATCTGATTGAAAGTGATGATGGCTTACAAGTTATGAAGATAACTGCTGGGATATACAACAAACATATTCCTTCCACATCCCAACCAGGAAACATTGTTGTAAGTCGAGGAGGATCTCACATTCCTCCTCCTTCAACCATAGCATCCATACCAACTTATACCACTCCTCAGGTTACAACAACTATGTAACATGTTAGTCATGTGGCTCCTTCTTTCGTACTTCCAACTAGGATTCCTAGTTTCTTTGTGGCATCAAATATTCCTTCTTCCAAATTCACCCCTCTTAGTGTCCCTTTCACTTCCCCTAACATTACATACACCCCATCACCATTTTCCCTTCCATCTCATACCACTTACATTGATCCCATCATTACACAACTCTTTAATACCATTTCATCCATGCAACAAAAAATCTTCACCATTAGAAAAATTCAAAATTCTCCACTTACATATCATGTCCGTAGTAGTCCATTATCCCTTGAAATCTTACACACGTAGATGCCACAAGGAATTGAAATTACTAGGTTTGAGAAATACAGAGGCAAAGGAGACCCTACTAATCATGTCAATGCTTATACAACCTTGTGTGGTGATTTTTCTCTTGATGAAAAATTATTAGCTAAACTTTTTCCTCGAACCTTAAAAGGCATTACATTGGATTGGCTTTCCAACTTACCCAATCATTTAATCTGATCCTTTAATGAACTTTTCGATGCCTTTATAAGTCACTTCCAAGTCCATATGACTCCTAAAAAGACTATGGCCGATTTGATGTGGTATAAAAAAAATGCCGATGAAAAAGTTACTGATTTCATTTCATGCTATCAGTCATTATATGCTCAAATTGATGTTAAGATTCCTGATTCAAATCCACAAAATATGTTTATTGAAAAATTGCATACTCACCTTTAGGATAAGTTAACCATGATGAAATTTAATTTATTTTTGCATTTATGTACAACCCTTTGTGACTATCACAACTCGATTTCTAGTCGTGATTCAAATTCCACTTCTAATCAAGCTGAGAATTTTAAGATAAACCACCCACAACAATGCACAAAACTTTAGAAAACCCAAGAATGGATTTTTACAGTTCAATTTGCCTTCTCCCCAACCACCCCAACCTATTCCAAGTCAAGTGGTAGCTATTAAAGCAAAAATTCCTTATACATATGGGGACCCATAGAGACAATTCACCCCCTTACCCGATACCCTCCATAATACAATGAACCAATTTATCTAGCACCAAATGATCACTTTTCCTACCGTTAAACCACTTGATACCACCAAGCCTTTACCACCTACCTTTAAGAAAATTCTTATTGTCATTTTCATTTCCAAAATGGACATGACACCGAACAATGTAAGCATCTTCAACACTTATTTCAAGACATCATTGATTCGAGTTGTTTATCCATTGCAAGTGTCAATGATCAAGGCAATAAGTTTGTTGCACCCCCTAACTAGAATTTACAAATCTTTACAAACCCCATGCCTAAACACAGTATTTGATTTGTCAAGGCTAATGAACCTTCAAACCCTCAAGTGATGAACATTGATACAAATAATGAACAACATGATATAACTCCAAATGTTACCCAAGTTACTCTTATGGATGAACTTGTGGGTGTGATAGAAATTATCCCTCCAAGGGCCCAACCAAAAAAAATATTGATATCACTTTTTCTTCCAGAGATATACTTAAAAAGCTTCCTAATGGTCCTCTTTACATAGCCAGTTGAATTTTTAATAAGTCTACCAATGGGATATTAATAGATCCCTCCTGTGGTGAGAATGTGATCAAAGAAGAATTTTTAGTATTAAATGAGTTGTATCAAGATGATTATAACAAACCAATTGTATGGATTAAAATGCATACTGGTTTCATGTGCCCTATGATCAGATTGATCATACTCCCCTTACAAATAGGACCCAAGACTTTGGATGTAACATTTTCTATTATTCCACAATTGGACCAATTTCATCTATGGCTAGGTCATCCTTGGCTCTGCTCGATGAAAGTAGTCCCCTCAGTTGTTCACAAATATTTAAAGTTTTGACATGTCAATGAAATATTTACCGTACACCATAGTGGCTTTAATCCATTGTCCTTTAAAGGTAATTTTTTCTTAGAAGCCTTTTGGCTTGAACCTAGGAACCCATCACTCCTCATAAATATTTCTTTTTCATAGCCTACCAAAAATTCAAAGCCAAAAGAATAGATAAGTTCTCTCTTCGTAAGATGTCTCCATCTGCTTCCACTCCTATCCTAGATGAAACCATGGTTTAGCCTGACCCCGACATTGAAAAAACAATACAAACTCATGAGCCACCCCTTCCTCATATAAACGTCCAAGAGAAACTAAAGTTAACCCAGTCCTATCTCCCTTCATTAAACAAGTTTATAAAGCCAAAGAGAAAGTAATTGACCCATCTTCTTCCTCTCCTCTTGTTCTTCCCCTTGAAAAAAGACAAGGAACCTATGATGGATCAACCCAATCTTACACCTCAAAAAATTCAAACTAAAATTAAACAAAACCACAGTGCTCAAAAGAATAGGTGTTTTCACCATCTCATTGCTTGTCAAATGCAAAAAAAAAAATAACAAAGAAAATCAACCTATTCCTTTGGTAGAAGCAATAGATGGCTACCCTCTTCCCCCTAACACACCACAAGATAACACACTCCAACCCTCACAACAAAATGAACAAATACAACAGCCACAACTTTTGATACACCCCTCCTTGGAGATTACCCTTCACCCTCCCATCATAATTAACCTTGATGATGATGATGAGGAGATCAAAAAAATAGATGAAGAAGTGCATAATGATCTAAATTCTTTATTTTCATCTACCACAAGCTTAAATGATAAACCTTCTCCACCAGGTGAAGAACCTGGTACATCTCCTAGTTCAACACTTGTAATTCTTCCTTTGGATAGTCAACCACCCTCGCAATATACTGAACATGATTGGGAGGTGAATGACTTGTTAGATGGTTGACTTGCATTCGCCTTACTAGCCTTTTATCTTCATTTTCCCTTTTCACATTTTTCTTTTATGTGTGTATCATGTTCCCCTGTATCTTGTGTTTGATGTTTTTTCTCTTTGTACAATTCTTCTATTCATACCTCTATTCTTCTTTATGGCATAATTTGTCCTTTTTCGCTTTTTTTTTTGTTTTGATTTTTGGGATGATGCAAAGCATTGAGACACCCTATGTCTCTTCCATGTTGACCCAAAAGGCCCCTTTTTCTTTTTCACTTGTCTTTTTCTTTTTGGCTTGTGTTTTACTTTTGGGGATGACGCAAGCTACTGAGAGTGAAATGTCTCTCTCATATTGACCCACAAGGTCCCTTTTTCTTTTTCCTTTATCTTTTCACTTTTTTTTTCTTGATGCAAGGTATTGAGACAAAAATTTCTCCTTCATGTTGACCCAAAATCATTTCTTCCTTTGTTCTTTCCTTTTCATTTTCTTTTCGCTTGTGTTTTCCTTTTGGGAATGATGCAAGGTATTGAGACCACAATGTCTCCTTCATATTGAGCCAAAAGAGTTTTTTCCTTTGCTTTTTCCTTTTCATTTTCTTTTCACTTGCACTTTCCTTTTGGGGACAATGCAAAGCGTTGAGACTACAATGTCTCTTCCATGTTGACCCAAAATGGAATTGTCTTTTTTGTTTTTTTTCACTCTCTTTGTGTCATTCTTCTAGTTCTATGTGCTTTGGGTAATGATGATAGTTCCAAGCTATTTCATAAAAAACATTGCAGCAACGAACATACTAACTTCAAATCCATAGACCTATTATGTGTTTGGCATTGTCCTTTCTGCGGGGAAACCCTCTTTTATTTTATTTTTTGTTACATGAAGCAACCCTCCTTGGAAACATATGACTTGGCATAGAGGCTTCCAAGTTGGCTCTCATGTATTGTTTCTCTTTTCACATCTTCTTTCCTTCACTACTTTAAAGTAATTTCTCTCAAACTATTTTGTAGCAATTCCTTTAAAGTTGGGGACATACATTGGCATCATTTCATTTGCATTTTTGTATTCTAAGTGTAGCCTTGTCACTTCATACGATGCATTTTCCACTTTTTTGATGACATTGGGTGTGATGCAATTCATAAGTTTGATCTATCTTATCATATTACATTCCTCTTAGTGGCCTAATGCAACACACTGCATCCCCTAATTTGTGAATATTCTATTCTTTGATTGGTCCTCTCTTGGAGACATTAGACACAATGTTCCCTATGTGATAAACCTTGCATGAACTTAACAAGACTCATTTGAACACCTTTTTCACTTTACATTTTATTTTTTCATTTTAACTTTTACATTTTTACCACCGTGCATAACACAACTTGCATGCCTATGGTACCTTTGCATTTGTTCATGAGTTCTAAGCATGCAAATATTTTCTTGTCTCATGTAGCATGAACCAAATTTTCTTTTGTGGCACCTTGTTAAAGTTATCAAGAGGTATAACTTTCATATGGTTGATCAGGAAGCCCTTTTATGAGGCACGAATTTCCCCATAGCCACCTATGTGTTTATGCGTGCATACCAACTAGTGTATGTATCTTCCCTTTTTGGGTTATCTCACCCAACGATCTGCCATGAGTTCTATCACCTGAGAGTGACTATGCATCCTCTTTTTCAAACAATCAACCTAGATCTAATCCACAATGAGCTAGATAGATGATCAAAGCTTTCATTCCTTTTCATCATCATGCGTGTTCTTTTATTCTTATGTTTGGTATGCCATGAGATCTTGATCATTGGGGGCTTGATCATCCCTCTTGGTTATTGTTGTTTCATCTTACCAATGTAAGGGCATTAGGATACCTCTCGATCTGCATCTTGGGCTACCTTAGCGAGAGTTTCAAGCAAGTTCACCCTCTCACTAAAGTGGGGGCTTAATGTGTCACCAAAAAATGTATAGTTGACATTTGTATGCTCACGTGAATCTTTCTAATGGGCTTTAGCTTGATTTTTCCTAGGTATAATGTTGTAATGTGGTCAAAAAATTTACATTAGGGCTTAAACATTCAAATTATGGTGTCTTGCAAAGGTGTTGTGAAGTGCTGTAAAACATTTCTACACTTTTCTAGACTCTATTCATTACAATTCACCTAAAAATAACCTTGTCATCACTTATTAAGTCCTATTTTGAAGTGTTGTAAAGTCTTGTAACAAGATTTCATGCTTTTCTAGGCTTAATTTCAATAATTCAAACCTTTCTCATGTCTAAATGACCCCTTAGTACACTTTCCAGCTATTTTCAAGTGTGTTACATTAAGAATATTCTAGTTGGACAACTTTTAATGCCCCAGAATTCCCTACAACCACTTAATTTGCTTAAGTGGGTGTGTCGTAAAAGAATGGCCCCTTGTCATTTTCATGGCCTTTTAGGTCTTGTTTCATGATGTTTGGTCTATTTTTCTCTAATTTTATATTATAATGTGGCTTGAAAATGCATATTTATGTACTAAAATTCAAATATTGACGTCTTGTGAAGATGTTGTGAAGTGTTGTAAAACATTTCTACACTATTCTAGACTCTATTTATTATAATTCATATAAAAATCACCTTTTCATCACTAAACAAGTCCTATATTGAGGTGTTGTAAATTCTTGTAAGAAGATTTCATGCTTCTCTAGGCACAAGTTCACTATTTACACCTTTCTTATGCTTTATTTCACCCTTTTATGCCCTTATAAGCTTTAAATAAGTGCATTTTTTAATGTAAAGCTGACAAATAATATTAAATGTGACTTAATTATCAACACCCATTTTCAGGTCCTAGGTGGGACCCATTCGCCATGGGTGGCGAATGAGTCCCCCTTGGCTACAAATTCAAAATATTTTAAATTTCCTTTCAAGTTTTTATTCAAAATCACTTGATGTCGGCCTATGATGAGGTGTCAATAGGTTACTAAGGCACAAGTGTTTATAAATAAGTGATTTTCACCTCATTTTACAATCTCCCCATTCATTCGAGCATTCAATCTCACATCACATTCAAGCATTCAAGCACTTTACAACATCAAGTCAAGCATAAATCAGGCACTCAAGAGCATCCATTGACATATCTTCAGATTTTCATCAACAAGGGTTTGGTAAGTTGATAGCATTTGCATGTTATTTGTTTATCATTCTCTTGCATTCCATTATTTTATTAAGGTTTTGATTACCAAAGTGGGGTTTGACCAAGGCAAACCCTCAACCATTTTCCCCCTCTTGCTTGTGTGTTTGTAGACTTTTGTGTGCAGATTTGGAAAAGTATTTAGGTGTTGAAGAGTGGTCAACAAGTCAACTAGGTTCTTCAAGTCAAATCAATCATATTTCAAGCTTAGAGAAGGTATTCTGTCTATTTCCTACATAATTGACTTCGGCAACTCGTCAAGCTAACATTTCCAAATCTGGTGTTGCAGAGTTGTCTCTTGATTTCTCAAAATTTTTGGAGAGGAATGATTCACTAACAATGGTGAATGAGTCCCACCTTAAGACTGAAAATCTAGGTTTTTTCAGATTTTGAATGCCGACAGTCAAAAAATGGTTCCTGATAGTTTTCACTAGAAGTAGGACTAATTCGCCACCCTGGGTGAATGAGTCCCACTGTTGAGTTACAGTAATTTCAGAAAACATTCAGACCATTCCAAATTCCTCAAATCTTGCCTAGATGCACTTTGATTAAGCCTTTCTCTTTCTATTTTTCTTTTTATCCATTCATAGGTCATTCTTTGCATATCACATTGTGTTTTCCAACATAGCCTAAATCTTAGTTTTGCATTCATAATCAGTTGTATAGATCACTTAATTGAATTCGGTTCACTTCATTTAGGCATAACAACATCACACATAACATAATTTGAATGAACCCATTAGCATTTTGGCCCTACTTTCTCCTTTTAGGTGAAAAACCCTACAAGAGTTAGAAAGGTGCATGTTGCAAAAAATCTATGGTTCGTTTTGGTGAACTTGATTTTTGAACACTTTGTACTTCTAATTTAATTTTCATCAACATTCAATCAGGGTTTGGTTTTGTTTTTGCATTCTAGGATTTCTCAAATTGCATTAGTGAAAGATTCATTTAGATTTCATTTTTGCATTGCATATCATTGAAAAAATTGAAAATCTGCATCTGCATCTTTTATTGCATTCTGAAAAGCATTAGAATCATTTTAAAATTTGGGAAAAACACAAAAAATATCATACTAGGACTCATTCAGCACCCTGGGTGAATTATTCCCTATGCACTTTTTACACAATATTTTCTAGCATTTTTCTAGCATTTTCCTGCATTTCTATTTTTTGTAGTTACTTGTTGGTTGTACAGTTAGTATAATTTTTGTTATTTGCATTTAAAACTCCTAGATTTCATTGGATTTGCATTCACCCCATATTTTGGGGCACTTTTATGAGTTTTTGGTGCCCCATTGATAATAATTTAGTGAGACAAAGTTCTAGACTCATGGCCTCTCGTGATAACACTTTTGTTGTGGACCTTGGGATCTCAAGAGATCCTACTCCTATTATGGGCAATGGTGCATTAGGGATGGAAAATATCACTTCTACACCTTCAGCTTTCCATCCCATAAATGTTGACACACAAAACAACTCCATCCCACAAGAAAAAGTAAATAATATCCATGAGGATTTTGCACACTTACAACAAGACTTCTCACTTGAAAACATTTCCACCACTGCCATACCCGTGATAGAAAACCTTCATTGTTTGATTTAAAGTGATGATATCTTACAAGTTTTGAAGATTTTTTTTGAGATTTACCATAAAAATGCCTCTTCTAATACCCAATATGCAAACATTCCTGTAAGTCAAGGAGGAACTCAAGTTCCTCCCCCTTCAACCATAGCATCCATACTGACTTATACCACTCCTCAAGTCACTAAAACTATGCACCAGGTTAGTTATGTGGCTCCTTCTTTCCCAATTCCAAATAGCATTCCTAGTTCTCTTGTGGCATCGCCAGTCCCTTCCACTACCTTCATCCCTCTTAGTGTTCCTTTCACTTCCCCTAACATCACATACACTCCATCACCATTTTCCCTTCCACCTCAAACCACTTACCTTGACCCTATTCTTACATAGCTCCTCACAACCGTTTCATCCATCCAACAACAACTTTCCACCATTATCCAAGGTAAAATCTCTCCACCCACATACCATGTTCATAGTAGCCCCTTATCTTAGAAATCTTATGCACATAGATGCCACAAGGGATAGAAATGCCTAGGTTTGAGAAATACAGAGGTAAAGGAGACCCTATTAACCATGTCAATTCTTGTACAACTTTATCTAGTGATTTTTTCCTTGATGATAAACTCTTAGCCAAAAAAATTCCTAGAATCTTGAAAGATACTGCATTAGAGTGGTTTTCCAACTTGCCCAATCATTCCATCCAACATTCAATGAATTAGTGGATTCCTTCCTAAATCACTTTCAAGTTCATATGACACCTAAAAAGACAATGGATGATCTAATGTGTTGTAGACAAAATGCCGATGACAAAGTCACTAATTTAATTTCACATTATCAGTCATTGTATGCTTAAGTAGATGTCAAAATTCCTGATTCACATCTACAAAAGATGTTTATCAAAACATTACACAAAAACCTTCAAGATAAGTTAACTATGATGAAATTCCCTTCGTTCATGTACTTATGCACAACCCTGTGTGAATACCATAACTTGGTTTCAAATAGTGATTCAAAATCCACTTCTAATCGAGCTGAAAAGCTTGAACACAACAATAAAACCAACAATCAAAAATTTCACAAACCAAATAGAGGATTTTTATAGTTCAATCAGCCTCCCCAACCACAACCAAATCCAACTATCCCAAGTCAAGTAGCAGCTATCAGAGTAGTGGCGCCTTATACCTATGGGGACCCAAAGAGACAATTTACTCCCATACTAGATACCCTTCATAATACAATGAACCAATTGCTCTAGCAACAAATGATCACTTTGCCTACCGTCAAACCACTTGATACCACCAAACCTATACCACCCACCTTTAAACCTAATGCTTATTGCCATTTTCATCACCAAAATGGCCATGACACTGAACAATGTAAGTATCTCAAACACTTAGTTCAAGAGCTCATTGATTTGGTTCATTTGTCCATTGCGGGTGTTAATGATCAAGGTAATAAGTCTACTTCACCCCCTAAGTAGAATTTACAAATTTTCACCAACCCCATGCCTAAACACAATATTTCATTTGTCAAGGTTAGTGAACCTTCAAACCCTCAAGTCATAAACGTTGATACAAATAATGAACAACATGAAATAACTCCAACTATTACCCAAGTTAATCCTATGGATGAAATTGTGGGTGAGATAGATGTTATCCCTTGTAAGGGCCCAACCAACAAAAATCTTGATATCACTTTTTATTCTAAAGATATACTTCAAAAGCTTCCTGATGGTGCTCTTTACATAACTGGAAGAATCTATGATAAGCCCACCAATGGGATATTAATAGATCCTTCCTGTGGTGAGAATTTTATCATGAAAGAATTTCTAGTATTACATGATCTATATCAAGATGACTATAATAAACCAATTGCATGGATTAAAACACACACTAGTTTTGTGTGCCCTACAATCGGATTAATCATACTCCCCTTACAAATAGGACCCAAAACTTTGGAGGTAACATTTTCAATTATTCCACAATCGAATCAATTTTTTTTGCGACTAGTCCACCCTTCACTTCACTCAATGAAATCGGTCCCATCAGTGGTTCACAAATGTTTTAAGTTTCCACATGACAATGAAATATTTACCATACACCATAGTGGCTTTCATCTATTATCATCTAAAGTTAATTTTTCATTAGAAGCCTTTTGGCCCACACCTATGGAACCCATTAACCCTCATAAAGATTTCTTTTTCATAACCTATCAAAACTTCAAATCCAAACACATAGCCAAATTATCTCTTCATAACATGTCCTTGTAAACTTCTGCTCCTCCTAGATCATAGAAAAAACCATGCTTCAACCTAAGTCTGACATCGAACAAACCATACAACCTCATGAAAAACCACCCTTAGACACTTTCCCACCATCCTTTAAACGACCAAGGGAAAATGAAACAAATCCTATCATATCTCCTCACATAAAACAAGTGTATAAAGCTAAAGAGAAAGTGATTGACACTTCCTCTTCAGTTTCTTCTGTTCTTCCCCCTTTGGAAATAGAACCCATGATAATTCAATATGATCTAACACATCAACAACTTCAAAATAGAAATAAATTAAAATGAGGTACTAGAGAACGTAGGCGTCGTTTTCGTTTCCTTTCTCATTAGTCTCAAATGGAAGAAAGTAAAGAAAACCAACCTCTACCTCTGAAAAAAGAAATAGATGACCACCCTCCTTCTCCTGACCCACCAAAAGATAGTCTAATCCAACATTCCCAACAAAATGAACCAATCCAACAGTCACAACTTTTAATACACCCTTCCTTGGAAATCACCCTTCGTCCTCCTGTTGTCATCAATCTTGATGATGATGATGATGATGTGTAGATAGCGAAAATAGATGAAGAAGTGCATAATGATTTAAACTCTTTATTTCCATCTACCATGACCTTAAATGATAAATCCTCTCCACCAAGTGAAGAACCTGGTACAACTTCGAGTTCGACGCTTGCAACTCTTCCTTTGGATAGTAAACCAACCTCGCATTATATTGAACATGATTGGGAGGCAAATGACTTGTTAGATGGTTGAATTTAATTCACCTTACTAGTCCTCTTCCATTTATTTTCCTTTCACTTTTACTTTTAGTTTGCTTGTATGTGCATATCATGTTCCCTTGTATCATGTGTTCAATGTTTTCTCTCTTGTCATACACTTCTTCTATTTGTACCTCTCTTCTTCTATATATGTTGTGCCAAGGTTGTCTTTTAAATGTTTTCTTTTATGTTTTCCTTTTAGGGATGATGCAAAGTGTTGAGACACACTATGTCTCTTCCATGTTTACCCAAAAGGTCCCTTCCTTTTGTTTTGTGTTTTCCTTTTGTGGATGACACAAAGCGTTGAGACACCCTATGCCTCTTCCATGTGGACCCAAAAGGTCCTTGCCTTTTTCTCCTTTGTTTTGTGTTTTCCTTTTAGGAATGATGAAAAGTGTTGAGATGTCCCATGCCTCTTTCATGTTGACCCAATTGGTCTCTTTTCCTTTTTAATTTCTCTTTTCTTGTGCTTTTCCTATTGGGGATGACACAAGTCATTGAGACCAAAATGTCTCGTTCATGTTGACCTAAAATATTTTTCCCTTTCTTTTGCCTCTTAATTTTCATTTTTCTTGTGTTTTCTGTTTGAAGACGATGCAAGGTGTTGAGGTTGCAATGTCTCTTCCATTTTGACCCAAAATGGACTTTATTTTTCTTTTATTTTCGTTCTCTTTGTGTCATTCTTCTAGTTCTATGTGCTTTGTGGAATGATGACAATTTCAAGCTCTTTCATAGAAACACTGCAACAATGAACATACTGACCCCAAATCCATAGATCCCTTATGTGTTTAGTATGTTCTTTCATTTTTATGACGCAACCTTACTTGGAAACATATGACTTGGCATAGGGCTTTCCAAGTTGGCTCTCATGTCTTTTTTTTTCCTTTTGCATTTTCTTTCCTTCACTACTTTAAAGTAATTGCTCACAGAATGATGTGTAGCAATTTATTTAAAGTGGGGGGCATACATTACCATAATTCATTTCCATTCTTAGTTCCTAGTGCAGCCTTCTCATTCATATGAAGCATTCATCACTTTGTGGATGACATTGGGTAGGATGTCCTTCATAAGTGTGATCTATCTTAGAATATTACATTCCTCTTGGTGGCCTGATGTGACACACTTCATCCCCTAAGTTGTGAATATGCTATTATTTGATTGTTCCTCTCTTGGAGACATTAGACATAATGTTTCCTAAGTGACTAACCTTGCATGAACTTAACAAGACTCCTTTGAACATATTTTGCATTTTTACATTTACATCTTTGTCACCTTGCATATTGCAACTTGCATGCTTGTGGTACCTTGCTCTTTGTTCATGAGTTCTAAGCATAAAAATCTTTGCTTGTCTCATGAAGCACAAACTGACACTTTCCTTGTGGAACCTTGTTAAAGTTATTAGGAGTTATAACTTTGATATGGTTGAGCGGGAAGCCCACTAAGCATCACGACTTTCCCCATAGCCACCTTTGTGTTTGTGAGTGCATAACAACTAGCGTATGTATCTTACCTTATGGGTCTTCTCACCTGGTGGACCACCATGGGTTTTGTCACCCCAAAGTGAGTATACATTCTCTTTTTTTCACAATCATCCTAGATCTAATCCACAACTAGTTGGAAAAATGATCAAAGCTTCATTTGATTATCTCATTTCAACACTTGTGTGTTCCTTTTTTCTTAAGCTTAGTTTTCCATGGGATGTTCATCCTAGGGGCTTGTTCATCCCTCTTGATCGTTTTCATTCCATCTTGCTAACATAAGTGCATTTGCACCATCCTCTCAATGTTCATGGCTACTTTAGTGTGAGTTTGAAGCAAGTGCATCCTCTCACTAAAGTGGGGGCTAAATGCGTCGTAGAAAAATGGCCCCTTGTCATTTTCATGGCCTTTTAGGTGTTGTTTCATGATGTTTGGTCTATTTTTCTCTTATTTTATATTGTAATGTGGCTTGAACATGCATATTTATGTACTAAAATTCAAATATTGACATCTTGTGAAGGTGTTGTGAAGTGTTGTAAAACATTTCTACACTCTTCTAGACTCTATTTATTATAATTCATATAAAAATTACCTTTTCATCACTAAACAAGTCCTATTTTGAAGTGTTGTAAACTCTTGTAACAATATTTCATGATTCTCTAGGCACAACATCACTATTTACACCTTTCTTATGCTTTATTTTACCTTGTTATGCCCTTATAAGCTTTAATTAAGTGCATTTTTGAATGTAAACCTGACAAATAATATTAAATGTGACTTAATTCCTGACACCCATTTTTAGGTCCTAGGTGAGGCCCATTCACCATGGGTGGCGAATGAGTCCCCCTTGGCTCCAAATTCAAAATATTTTAAATTTACTTTCGGGTTTTTACTCAAAATCACTCGGCATCAACCTGTGATGAGGTATTAACGAGTTACTAAGGAAGAAGCGTGTATAAATAAGTGATTCTCACCTCATTTTACAACCCCCCCTTCATTCAAGTATTCAATCTCACATCACATTCAAGCACTTTACAACATCAAATCAAGCATAAATCAAGCACTCAAGAGAATCCATTAACATATCTTTAGATTTGCATCAACAAGGGTTTAGTAAGTTGATAGCATTTAAATGTTATTTTTTTATCATTCTCTTGCATTTCATTATTTTATTAAGGGTTTGATTACCAAAGTGGGGTTTGACCAAGGTAAACCCCTATTTGCTAACCCTCAACCATTTTCCCCCTCTTTCTTGTGTGTTTGCAAAAAAAATTGTGCATATTTTGAAATATATTGAAGTGTTGAAGAGTGGTCAACAAGTCAACTAGGTGCTTCAAGTCAAATCAATCATATTTCAAGCTTGGAGAAGGTATTATGTTCATTTCCTACAAAATTGACTTCGACAAGTCGACAAGTAGACATTCCTAGATCTGGTGTTGGAGAATTGTCTCTTGTTTTCTCATAATTTTGGAAGAGGATTAATTCACCACCAGTGGCGAATGAGTCCCACCTTAAGACAAAAATCTAGGTTTTGTCAGTTTTTGGATCCCAACTGTCTGAAACTAGTTCCCAACAGTTTTCACCAGAAGTAGGACTAATTTGCCACCCTGGGCGAATGAGTCCCACTATTGATTTGTAGTAATTTCAGATAGCATTCAGACCATTCTAGATTCCTCAAATCTTGCCCAAGTGCACTTTGATTCGGCCTTTCTCTTTTTGTTTTGCATTTTATTCATTCATAGGTCATTATTTGCATATCACATTATGTTTTCCAAAATAGCCTAAATCTTCATTTTACATTCATAATCGGTAATATAAATCACTTAATTGAATTCAGTTCACTTCATTTAGGAAGAACAACATCACACAAAATAATTTGAATGAACCCCTTAGCATTTTTGGCCCTACATTCTCCTTTTAGGTGAAAACCCCTAGAAGAGTTAGAAAGGTGCATGGTGCCAAAAATCTATGGTTCAGTGGGACTGAGTCACCAATAGGGGTGACTTAGTCCTTTTTGGCACAAAGCTCAAAATAATTCTAAATTTCTAGTGGGACTTTGTCCTCTAACCCTTGAGGTCAGCCTATGATGTGTTACTTTTGGGAAATATTGGTAAAATCAAGTATAAATAAGCATTTTTCAGCTCATTTTACAGCCTCCTACAATCATCTATCTCCAAGTCACATACAATCTCTTTAATTCATTAAGAATTCAAGCAAATCAAGCATTATCAAGTCAATCTACTGGAGTTCTTCATTGTACATCTTCAGATTTGAGCATCAATTGTGTGGTAAGTTTATGACATTTTCATTTGCATCTTATGTATTTATCATTCTCTTTTAATCTCATTTCATTGTTTAGGGTTTGATTACCAAGGTGGGTTTTGACCAAGGAAAACCCCTATTCTCTAACCCTCAACCATTTTCCCCCTTTTGCATGTGACTTTTGTATGTAGATTTGTCAAGAAATAGGTGTTGAAAAGTGATCAAAAAGTGGATAAAGTCAATCAAGTCAAGGAAATCGTAATTCAAGCTTGGAGAGACTTTCTACCCTGTTTTCTGTAGAATGAAGTATGGACACCTATCAGAAAAGGAACTTCAGACGTGAGACTATAAGATTTTGTCATAAATTTCCCAAAATATGTAGGACTAAGTCACTAGTAGTGGCAAATTAGTCTCACTTCCAGGCCTAAAAACTAATTTTGACATTTCTGGATACCCATTTGGCAGATTCTCGTTTGGCAAAGTTTTCTAAAACTGGGACTAAGTTGCCCAAATTGGCATAATTGTCCTAGTCAACATTTTAGTCATATTTTCAGGATTCTAGAATCTTCCAACATCAAAATTCTTATTCCAAGTGAACCTCTTCCATTCTATTATGTTATTTCATCATTTAGTTACAGTATTAGGCATTTATGCATATCACACTATGTTTTCCATCACTTTCTATTTTCATAGTTTTGCATCATTAAATCATTTCAATTTCAAATCAGAGCAGTAGGACATCTTAATTAGGAATAATACATCTCATTAACATAGAATTTGAGTGTAAACCCTTGCATTTTGGTCCCCCATCCAATCCCCTTTCTCCTTTTAGGTGAAAAACCCTAGGAGGAGCAAAGCATTGTGAGGGGTCAAACCAAAATCACTGTTTACACTTTCCAACCAATCATATCATTATCCTATTGTAATATGCTTTTTCAAGAAAAATACTAAGTATACCTAGAATGGGGTATGTTATTCCTATGTGACATAGTGTCTGGAGGTCACATCCTAGCTCCCTTATGATGTGTACATCCATTCCATTCAATATGACCTATCCTTTTTATCCATCCATCTATCATGAACCTTTTGTCCCTTATCCTATCACCCACCCTCTCATCTGTCAATTCCATCTATCTCCTTACACCTAGACATGGTTTTCCCTTGTTATTGGTATCTAGCACAAAGGCTACCCAAAATTGTCATCCATTGACATCTCTATTTTTTTTTTTAAGTCCTAAAAAAATACAAAAAAATGAAAAAATTTGTGAAAAAATCCCAAAAAATCAAAACATTTCAAAAATCCAAAAAAATCAAAACATTTCAAAAATACAAAAAAATGGAAAAAGGTCCTGAAAAAAGACAAAAAATTCAAATAGCGAGCAAAAATACGAGTAATAAAATCAAACCAAATCACTTCTTCCTATCAAATCAATGCATCAATTCAACTCCAACTCAATCTTCAAATTATCAATCAATAAATCCTCTAATCAAATCGATCCAACTTAAAACATTCCAAGAAAATCAATTCCTCAATTCAATTCATCAATCATCATCCAAATACTCAAATCAATGATCTTCAATCATTCGAAGAAATAATCCAAATGCAACTCAATCCTTAATCCATACCAACCAAGCTAATAGAACAAGTCAAATTATCCAATCACATCCTTTGGTCTTGATCCTAATCTTGTTTTAAACCTAATGAATAACCAATAAATCAATTAACCAATCATCCTTGTGTTGATATAGGGACATATCATTCCCCGTAATGACAACACTATCATCATCACCCAATAAATCAATCAATCAATCATCCTTGTGTTGATCTAGGGATATACCATTCCCCACAATGACAACACTATCATCATCAACCAGTCTTGATCAATCAATTAATCATTGGTTTATAGCTTGAAAGGGGCAATACCTTGTTTGTTTTTGTATCATTTATGCATGCTTGCTTTCTTTCTTGTGTGTGTTATCATTTTTATCTTCCATTTGCACTAAATCTAAATCACTCCCAACTAATATTCATATCATGTATCTAGACAGGGTTGTATTATGCTGGGGCATGAGAAACTTTGTCACCTTGGTCCTTATACCTTGGTACTTAACATCTAGTGCTATATCAAACATATGATTTCTCACTTTATTGTAGCATAACATGTCATTTTTGTTTTTCATATACTTATTATCTTGTATCATTCATCTTATCCCTCCTTTATCATTTCATTCATTCATTTCGAGATCATACCCATGTTTGTTCAACCCATCTATCCTCTTGAGAGGGTATCATCATCATTATCATATCCTATATCATCATCCCATTTCTTCATATCTTTTACATCATCATATTATTCTATCACCACTTTTCTTCATTCATCTGACTCCTCACTTCCTCAAGTGGATGGGGTATCATCTTTTTTTCCTCTAGCCATACCTTAGCTTCTTTTAATGATGTTACTTGACATAAATCTCACCATCTCAAACATCATCTCAAAGAGGGGAAAAATGTAGACACCCAAAATTGTCCATGTCATAACATTACCTAGTCAATACATGACCTTGTAAGATATCTTGTAATATTTTACCCTAGGTCATTACATTATCCCACTTATCCCATTTATTCCACTCAATAACCTTCCTAATTAATTAAATAAATCTCATTTATTTAATTAATTCCCCTTCACATGTCTCAAAATAATTCAAATTAAATATTTGAATTAATTCCTTGCTTATTACCACATTGCAACATGTGTCATTTGACTACAACTCTTCACATGCACAAATAATTTAAATAATTTTATTATTTAAATTATGAGATTCCCACTCACATCCTATTTTTATCCCCATTCATTGTGTGTCATAGGAATTCTTTTTCTCCGAAATAAATAAAAGAATCCCACTTATTCCCTCACATCCTAGTTTTAGCCTCATGTGATAACCCACTTAATGTGCGTCATAAGCCCTAAAATAAACTTTTAATCCTACCCATGCACATCACCCAATTGACTTTTAATCTTAGCCATTGAATCAAATCAACTTTTACCTATAAATCTAGCCTCACACAAGCCATTTAAATGGAATCTTCTTCTAGTATCCACACTCTACCAAAATTTCGTTGAATCTTCTCATATTCTATTTATTTTTCCTCTATTATCTCCATCTTATCATTATGTTGCAAAAATGAGAAATCAACATCAACGTATCAAATCATTGAATCCTTAAAAATCTTGCATGCTTATGTGAGGTGGAGAAGAGCAATGGAGATAAATCAAATCTAGCTTGGAGATTTGTTTTCTTTGTGTTTTTGTTTTCATTTCATGCTAGTTTGTGCTTCATTGTGCTTGTTAGGGTTTCATTATTGATGTTTAGGATTTTTCCCTAAGATAATTTTCCCTAACTACAAGATTATCAAGGTTTTATTGAAAAAATTCAAGGTCATTTCATCATGCCAAAGGCATAGTGCATAAAGCATGTTGTTGAGCTAAGATTCTTGATGTAGCATTGGAGATCTATTTGTAAGAATTGTTTCACATCCTATTTGAGATCAAGATCTACATTCTTCAAGGCCACTTCATTTTAGTTTTCATATTTTCATTACAAGACATCATCCAAGGTATCAACAATTCATTATTTCTTGTTTCATGCTTCAATTTCATTATTTCATCATTTGGATTAATTACCTAAAAGGGTTTTGAACAAGGAAAACCCATATTAACTAACAATCAACAAGTTTTTCTCCTCTTGAATATGTATTTGTAGATTTATAGGTTGAACATCAAGTGGAGAAAAATTTTAAAGAAAAATTGTCAAAGTTTTCAAGTTGTCAAATTGCCATCTACATTGCAAGATAACAAAAAGAGCTTTATCAAATTTATTTCAGACTTTCGGGAGTTGAAAACCTAGAAACTAAGAGTGCATAAATTGAGCTACAGAACCTAGAAATCAATTTTTTGAAACCCTAAAAGGACCCATTCACCACTAAAGGTGAATGAGTCCTCAATGGGGCTTGAAGTAGTGGTAATATGGGATCTGGGAGTGTTGAATGATAGGAATAAAACCTAGAAGTTGGTTTTTGAAACCCTAATAGGGACCTCTTCACCACTAAAGTAGAATGAGTCATTTGTGGCCTAACATAATTTTTTCTATAAGGTACACATCATTTCAAGATCTCAAAACTCCCTTTTTCATTGATATAACAGTTAGGGTTAGTTTTTGATTGTTATTTGGACCTTTTTTCCCTCATAATTGTATGTATCATGCCCTAGAATTTTTTTTGGTTCATCCTCTTGTTGATTCATTTTGGTGAGCCCTATTTTTTCATGAAACATAATGGTGAACTTAACTCATTGAATATTAAAAACTTCTAATTTTGAAGTCTTTCATTGCATCCTAGGTTAGATCTTTCATTCATTTGCATCTCATTTAGGGTTTCTTACTTTGCATCTAGGTTTTTAGAACTTCATTTACATTCTTTAAACCTAGAAAATATTAAAAAAAATCAATCACTTTGCATATCATTTAGATCATATAAATTTGCATTTGAAAAATTTTAAAAAAAAAAAAATTCAAAAAGTGTTACATAGGTCATCCTTTACCCTTCATTTCACTTGAATTAGGTCATAAAATTCTATAAATTTCTATCACAAGAGTTATAGTTTGAAACTAGGCACAAAAAGCACATAAAACAAATTAAAAAATTGTAGTTTTCACCTCTTTAAAATCCTGAAAAATGAGTCCCTGATGAGGAAATACCTGAAATTTCTAGCATCTAAAACCCACTAAAAATCACTTAGAAATCAATAAAAAAATTGCAACAATCCCCATCCAGGACCCACTTTCCCTTATTGGAAAATGAGTCCCTGATCAAATCTAAAACTGCATTTTTTGGGATTTGAAACCTTTGTTTTAGGCTTCTATTTGTTGCTATTACTTTCCTATTTTAGTTTTATGAAATTTTGTTTCATCAAATTTAGTTAATTTAGCTTAACTTTCTTCATTTAGTGCAGTTTCAAAATTCAAAATTGGCATTAACAACATTTCCTTTTTTACTTTTGAGCGTAGTGTAATCAATAAATGCCTTTGTTTAGGTTTTGAAAATTGCATAGTTTACTTTTTCATGTTAGCATGTTTCCTTTTAAGAGATTTTGTTTTGATATGGTTAAGAATGGATTGCATAATTACAACACCTCCTCTTATGAAATCGATTTAGAGTATAACAATGAGGTCATTAAGCAACATGTTAGCCATCCTTCCACTATCTTTCCTAGTTATGAGAAAATCTTAGAACAAGAGGATCAAACCATTGACACAATCCTTAAAACTACATTACCTATCTCAAACCCTATTATCTATCATGTTTGTGAGGAAGATACTATACAAGAAGATACAATCATATAAAATCATGAAAACCATATTTTTTCTTCTCCTGATACCTGTCCTACTAGTGATGAAGGTATCTTTGTGAAGAAGATACAATCATTAAGAACCATGAAATTCTTGATTGTATCTCTCCTCCCTCTTGGGAAGATATTATGACATAAGAAGATGATCTCATGGAAACATTTCTAAAAATAAATTTACCTAGTACTGCATCCACCCCTTTCTTGTGAGAATGTTTTAGTGAAAGAGGATGAAATCATAGATAATCATGACAATCAAATTTTTCCTTCTACTAATATCCCTCATCGATACAAACAAGATAGTTTGGTGTTAGAATATACAATTATTGAGACTCATGGGAATCTTATTCATCCCTTACCTAATACTCTTACCATTTGGAAAGATCTATTTGGTAAGCATGAAAATCATAGTTTTCCTTCTCTTGATATCTCTCCTATTTGTGATGAAACTACTTTACAAAATCTAACCATGGAATGTGATGAAAATCTTAAAAGCTCTCCTACTAGGGTAGATAGTATGGCACAAGAGAATGAGAGCTTAGAAAATCATAAAAATCAAATTGATCCATCTCTTAATATCCTCATCATTAATAAACAATACAATTCAACCTTTGATAACTCCATTATTTGCTATGAAAACATTTTAGAAGAACCAAATTTTGAATGTCATGAACATCTAGCTTGTATTTCTCCTAAAAACTCTCTTACTAGGGACAATATCATGTTGGAGAATAAAATGAGACATTGGCACATTTCTTGCAAACAATAGTGATAAAACCTCCTTAGATTAAGATGATGAAGTGACAATAGACTCCCCTTCACTAAGATATCATGAAAATAAGAATAAGTCTTATGAGGTTATTCACATTAGATATCTCTTGAAGTACTCTCCTAAGCCTAAACTTATCATTTATCCACCCTCACATAAACCATAGGTTAGAAAAAAACATGTTCTTATCTTAGAACCACCTAAAATGAAACTTGATGATGATAATGTTTCACAGCAATTGAGTTACAATACCGTTGCTCATACATATATCACTAAGAACAATCCACAACCAAAACAAACACCTTCAACATCCCTCCCATTGCCTAATCCTATTTTTCCTAGTGCTCCTCATTTGGAAATAAACAATGGAAAGGAAAATAATCTTGTTGAACACCTTAAGAGTATTCTTGCTAAGCTTTTCATATGGGAAATACTTCAATTATCACCTAGTTATCATAGCATGTTTCAAGAGGCTTTGCAACAAGTTAGGATTCCATCTAACATGGTCAGTTCAAATGATTTAGCAGGGCTATTTCAAGGAATGAATGAAATGAACTTGGACATTTTTTTTCACCAAAGTGAGCTACCTCCTTTGGAAGTGAAAAAAAATGAAGCTTTCATGATAATAGCTTATGTTAATCAAGTAGTGAAAAAAATAACTCTTGTTGAAAATGGATTATCCCTTAACATGTGTAGCATAAACCTTCTTGGTAAGATCAAAGTAGACAAAAGCTAAGTTCAACCTAATTCTTTTTATAGTCATGGGTTTGATAACCTAGGAAAAAAACCACTTGGAGTCATCACATTACCTATTGCAGTTGGGGAAGTAATATTACAAACTCTGGTTTATGTTATGCCTCACGAAATTTCATATAATCTTCTTTTAGGAAGGCCATGGATTCATGAGATGAATGTGGTTCCTTCTACCCTTCACCATGTAATGAAGTATGTGTATAACGATAAATTTTACACACTTAAGGTCTATCCTCAACTTGAAAGTTGTCTAATGGTTGTGAAAGAAGGTCAAAATCCTTTGGAAGTATTGGAACAATAAGCAAAAATGGAAGTCACAAAGGAAGAAGAACATGAAAAGTAAACTAAGGAAGTCACTAAGTTGTTAGAAGATGATTGGGGTTCCTTAGATTTCACACCAACATTCATGGGTGAATACAAGATCATAAGTAAAAAGTATAAAAATGGAAAGGAAAAATTAACTTAGTGGAAACACAAAATTCAAAAGAATCCACCTCAACCACTTTACAAGAAACAAATTACACAACAATATTTGATGAAGTTGACTATAAGCAACTACCAAATCTTAAAGAAATGCAAAAACTTTATGGAAGAGGTTACAGACTTATGAAGAAACTTGGTTATAGTGGAAAAGGATGTGGTGCTAGAGAACAAGGTATCTGTGTCCCTATAGTGCCTAACATGCAAGAAACAACTCATGGTCTCGCTTATTTTCCTTTTATAGAAATAAAACTAGAAAACAAGCCTTCACTTAATATCAACTCTTACAAAGGATTCTTCTAAACCAACTTTAACATTAGTTCATCCTGAACTAATAGACACTAGTGGTATTGATTAATATCCTTTGAAAGAAATGAATGAAATAGAGAAATCCTCACTTAATATCAATTTGTCATCGTGAAAAACAATAATGATTGGAGTTTTTTTTATTTTACACCCTCCTTTCAAGGAGAGTACAAAATATCACAATCTAAAGAGTCTTGTGTACATATGACATCTTGTACTAAGAAAGAGATATCTTTGTCACAAAATAAAGGAACATATTCTACTATGGATCAAGAGAGTATCTTGTTGAGACTCCTCCAAGTTCATTTGATATCTTTCCCTCCAAGAACATAAAACAAATTTTACTACAAGAGTTCATTTTGTGCATATCAAAGAGTTCATGGTCATTCTACTAATGAATTTAAGGCTTTGAGTAAAACAATTCAACATATTAAGGAGTGTGGTGCTCTTCCTTGTTTTGAAGTATCTCATTCCCCTAATTGATATAGATTTTCGTGTTTCTCATCAACCATCTCGACTCACCTTTGTCCTACACTCAATGGGGGAAAAATGTTAGGTAGTGGGACACTTTGCACCAAAGGTGGATGCCTTACGCCAATCTTTATCTTTGTCCTCATATGTCAAGTTTTAATTGCCTCTGTTGGCTAGATGACTTCCATCCATGTTTATATGAGAGAAAGCTTGGGATGTGACCAACATGCCTTAAGTTGGCTCGCATGTGATGTATTGAGTTTTGGGGACAACCCCTCCTCTTTTCATGACATAGCTTATTAGAAACATATGACTTGGCATAAGGATTTTTGAATAAGCTCTCATGTCTTCTTCTACTTTAAAGCAATTTTTCACAAAAATGGTGTTAGCAACTGATTTAAAGTGGGTGCATACATTGACACTCATGTTTCACTGTGTGATTTTATTTATTCTTATGATGCATCCTTTTCTTGGTGGTGTCATTGAGCTTGATTTCCTCCAAGAGTGTGATATTTGTTTGACTTGTCCTCTCTTGGAGACATCAGGCATAATGCTCCCTAAGAATAAGACCTTACATGAACAAAGTAAAATCCTCTTTAACAAAAACTTACATGCATGACATTCAAAAAGCATTTGCAAAAGCATTACATTGTGGTGCCTTATCAAAGTTGTCAGGAGGATAACTTTGGCATGGTATGAGAGGCTGATATGATTCTCTCATTTTCCACCTCATTGGGACAACTCAAAAAGTGGAAAGACCGAGGTTCCACTACCCTAGAGTGAGCAGCATATGTTATGGACAAACAATGCTACTCCACATTGTGTTGGAATGGTTGTGCTTGATCCTTCTATTTTTCTTTTTCTCGGCCTTTGACAGGGTATGATCGTGTATATTTTTTATTGTTGCATACTTAAGTGTCTTGAATGTCTACTTTATTGTGAATTTTATGTATGGTCATCCTCTCACTAAAGTGGGGGAAATTGGTAGTAACAGAAAAAGTATCCCTTTTCCTTACCTAATTTTGGGATAATTGACTTAATTGTACCTTTCATTAATGTTGTAATGTGTTGTACACATTCACATTAATTTAGTGCCCATTTTTAAACTAAATGTACTTAAATTGTATTTTGTTAAAGTGTTGTAAAGTGTTGCAACACACTTTCACACTTTTCTAGGGTTTCATTAATTAATGGTGGTTAATTAGAGTTAATTAACCCCTTTACTTCAAATTTAAGCCTTATTTATGACACCTTTTGAAGATCTATCCTAACACCCATAATTCAATTTACATAACATCTAATTGGGAAAAATCAAGGTCCTAGAAATTGGTGCTAGGAAACATTCGCCCTAGGTGGCGAATGGGTCCTCCCTCTATACAACCCCCTTTATTAGCATATTTCAAATGGGTTTTTAGTGATCTTTCATTCACCAAAGGCAAGGTCCTGGAAAATAGTGCCAAGATCCATTCACCCTAGGTGGCAAATGGGTCCTCCCTTAATGAGGACCCCCTTTTTGAATTTCATTTTGGTAGGAATTTAATAATGTTTGTTTCTAGATCTCGTGTCGGCTTGAATTGCTTGAATTTTGGGGTTAATCTCTAAATTTAATATAAATAAGGAGTTAATTCACATTGTTTCACCTAGCAATTTTGAGAGAGCATACTTATAGCAAGTTTGAGTATTCAAGAGCATTCAAGGGTAGATTATCAAGGTTTTATTGCAACAATTCAAGGTCATTTCATCATGTCAAAGGAACAGTGCATCAAGCATGTTGTTGAGCTAATATTGTTGATGTAGCACTGGAGATCTATTCGCAAGCATTGTTTCACATCCTATTTGAGATCAAGATCTACATTATTCATGGCCACTTCATGTTAGTTTGTATATTTGAATTACAAGACATCATCCAAGGCATCAACACTTCATTATTTCATGTTTCTTGCTTCAATTTCATTATTTCATTATTTGGTTTAATTACCTGAAAGGGGTTTGACCAAGGAAAACCCCTATTCACTAGCAATCAAAAAAAAATTCTCCTCCCAAATGTGTATTTGTAGATTTATAGGTTGAAGATCAAGTGGAGAACAAGTTTCAAGCAGAATTGTCAAAGTTGTCAAGTTGCAATGTTGCCATCTACATTGCAAGATTACAAAAATGAGCTCTATAGAATTTATTTTAGACTTTCGAGAGTTGAAAACCTAGCAATTGAGAGCGTCGAAATTGAAGTTCAAAACCTAGAATTCAATTTTTTGAAACCTTAAAAGGACCCATTCACCACTAAAGGTGAATGAGTCCTCAATAGAGCTTGAAGCAACAAAAACCTGGGATTTAGGAGTGTTGAATGAGAGGAATAAAACCCAGAAGTCAGTTTCCAGAACCCTAACAGGGACCCATTCACCACTAAGGGCGAAAGAGTCCTTTGTGGCCTAAAAAAAAGTTTTCTACATGGCACACATCATTTCAATCTCGCAAAAATCCCCTTTTCGTTGCTATAACAATTAGGGTTAGTTTCTAATTTTTATTTGCATGTTTTGGCCGTCATAATTGTATGTTTCATGCCCTACAAAAAATATTGGTTCATCATCTTGTTGATTTATTTTGGTGAGCCCTATTTTTCCATGAAACACATTGTTATGTAAATCAGCGTATTAAGGATATATTTGATTTATCTGAGCACATCTATTGTTTTTGTGTGGTTCATTTAACCATTTTCTTCAAGAAGGAATTAAATTCTTTTAAGTAAATTAGAGTAATTGAGGAGAATCATTTGGATTAATAAGAAGATTCCCATAATCATTTCATTGCACATTTATGTAAGGAATAAACATCTAAAGGTTCCAAAAAACTTGAATTATAGACAAAAAGGGAGGAAACACATCATTTGAATCTTGACTCCATTACCCAATAGATAAAAATCACTAATCAAACTTATTCCAAAACATAGAATTTCATAAACTGTTGTCCATACATTTAAATTTTCTACAGTAGGACTAGGAGTATAAGTTAGTCTTGCATTTAAATCATCTATTTCAAACCCTCATACCATATTGAAATAGATTGGAAAAACCATTTTATTGAAGAATTTGTGATCACATGAGGATGATTTAATTGAAAAAAATGATAACAAAAAATATTCAAAAGGTTTTAATCTGCTTGTGAAGAGTTCATATTCATTGGTGATCAAGGTAAAACTACATAGGAATAGAAGATCCTAAAGAGTAGGGAATTCCAACCACCTTGGTTGATTCCATTCGTTGGTTGGATCCTTTTTTAAACTTTAAGACAAAGCCTAGCATACTTTTAGAGTTTGGAAATTTGCAGATTTGGGAACCAACAAATTGGAAACTTTGTCAAAGAACAAACTCAGATAAATATTTGGTTTCATCTTATCTAGTTAACGAGTCAATAAATTTTTAAGGTTTATTTTCAATTGTGTATTTTGAACTCTCCACTCAAGTCACACAAACAACATATTGGTGACTCAACTACCATTGGAAAGAGTTGAAGGTTGGGAAGTACTAGAGAAATTTTGTTGTTGTGGTGATGGTAAAAAGATATAAATTTGTTGGTTAACAAAAAGTAAAAAATTAGTCCTCCCTAAAGGAGGTGGCAACTCTAGTCAAAAACATCCAAGAAGTTGTGTATGAGTGATAAGTTGAATATCATATCAAAAAGGTTAGATTGCAGACATCAAAGCATTATAGTTTCACCCAAGATGGAAGCTAGCAGATCACTGCATAAGGGAAGCCCAAAGAAAGATAATAATAAAAAGTGGATAGAAAATCATGGTTCAAGGTCCCCTCCTATCTCAAGAACCACTAATAAAGAGGGAACCACATCAAATCCACTCCAAAACATAGAATTACACATAAATACCCACCATGACCAAGGGAATTCATCAAAACAACACTTCATGGTATATAGTAGTCCTTTGCATGGGTTAGAATTTTATAACAATGAAAAATTCCCACCAAGGGATCCTCACCACTCTCTCTAATAAAATAGTTTATCTAAATATGTCCTCACCTTAAACTTGATCCTCAAAAAATGAAGGATTTCCATGCTCGTGTAGATGAAGAAGTAAGGCGGGTAGAAGGACAAAGAGAATATGAGGAAAAAATGGCTCAACAATATGTTGATAACTCTCAACATGGATTCATGGAACAAGTACCACCTATAGTACTCTTCACAGATACTCATGGTAGTCCTACTACAACAAGAGAACCAAATTTTCAATAGTTAGAACAAAGGTTTGAATAAATATTACAAGTTAGATGGCTTTGATTGATAAAACAAGAGAAAGCATTGGCTAAAAAAATTCTTGAATTAAACAACCAAATTACTGCCAATGTGACACTGAGTAGACCTACCTACAATCAAAACTTAGGTGGTCCTAATATCAGAAAATCATCTCACAAAATAGTAGGGAACTTAGGAAATGCTAGTGCTACTCATGTATAGGAAAAATATTCCTACGATGTAAGTTTCAAACCCACCAAACACTCTCATGAATAATGGTTATCCAGTCCCACCTGGCTAGTGAAGAATAAGATATTAGAATCACAACCAACACATTGGAAATTATCCATATTAAGGCCCAAATCAACACATAAAAGGAAATATACACCCTTATGGAGGGTATACCCAAAATATGTAGCAAGGAATGCATAATTATCCATACCAACAAGGACATCAACATCAACATTATCAGCCTAACCAAAATCAATTTGTAAGGGAACCTGTGAATATAGATAGATTTAGGAAGCTTGAATTCTTAGGAATTCAAGGGTATCCAAATCTAATTAATAATTATGTGAGAAACACAATCCCAAAGTTATATGGGAGCCACACTATATTAGGATAGGATCACATTATGGAATTTCAAATAGTAATGGATGGTTTTGATGTACAACATGATGATGTCTATATAAAATTATTTAATGCAATCCCTAGTTGAAGATGCCAGGGATTGGTATAAAACCTTATCTGATGCCTCAATAAGCTCTTTGGCTGAGTTTACCAAAATATTTTAAGAACAATATGGAGACCATTTCGATCCAAAATTTCCTTTGCATGAAATAACAAATATTCTGAAAAGCTATAATAAATCACTTGCACAATTTAACAAAAGATTTATGAAACTATTCAATAGGATTCCAACTCACCTAAAGCTAGTTGATCCTATGTGCTTAGTATTTTATTTGAATTATTTTGATCTGAAAACAAGTTAAGAGCTCAAGACAAGGAATCCTCCCATCCTCACTGAAGCATTCAAAGATTCATTGAACATAAAGAATAATAGAAAGGCTTCGAGGAAGATAGGAAGAAGGGACAAATCTACGATACTACAAAACCCTAACTCCAATCAACATAAGCAACCAAAATATCAAAGAATTGACTGAACAAAGTTGTATGATATACCTGATAGAACAAATAGGAAGGATGGAAAGCAAATCAATAATTATCAGAGGAAAAATGTGAGTAAAGAAAATCCTGATCCACTAAAGAGGCATGGGATGAATATGGTAGAAAAAACTCCATGGTGTTTACCGTACAATCTCCCTCACTCTCCTAAACATTGCATAGTGGCATAACAAATACAAGAATATGAAGGGCTATATGACCAAGAAAGAAATGATCACACTATAAACATGTTGGCATCCAGGCCTCATGGAACATATAGAGAATATTTATCTTTAGAAGAAGATGGCTTTGAGTATGATGTGGATAATCAAAAGTACAATGTTCATTTGGGCTAGCAAGAGGTATTTTCAAACCAAGAAGATGTTGATATAGGAGTATGTCAGATCAATACTTCTAGGCAGCAATTAAACTAGATCTAACTAAGAAGACCAAATGAGAAAGAAATGAAAGAACTTATGATTTTTGGTGTGGCACAAGCTAAGAGAAATTACAACCTGAGAAACAAAACTATGAATCCTGGTCAAGGGACACATGAAGGTATTTTTGTGAAGGATCAACAAAAATATAAGACTGGCACTATAGAAAATCAAAAGAATAAAGAAAAGAACAAGCCCTAGGAGACACTTCAAAAATACGTGCCAAAGGATGTAGCACATAGTGAACAAACCAAGGTGAGAAATAATCTTGAACAACACGTGGAGGGAAAAAGACCTGCTAAGGTAGAAATGGGTGAAATAGAAATAAAAAAACCTTCTTTTGATATGGCACAAGCCTTATCCCAAGTTAAGATATTTATACCATTACTAGAAATGATGAAAATAGATGAATATAAAGATAATGCCATGAGGCTGATTTCAAATGTACCAAACAAGCATGGAGATCAAAATAGAAAGAATGATAAACCAAAAAGCAATAAAAAAAAAGTCAATAATGTCAAAAAAGAAACCATGAAAACTCTTAAGGTATACTTGGGAACCACTTTAAAAAAAACCCATCTCATATAGATCCTTTTTACGCCACCTTGCTAATAAACAATAAATTGGTAAGAAACTCAATGACTGATTTAAGGGAAATAATTAATATTATGCCCATGGAAGTTATAAAAGAGTTGATCTTATGGGATGATACTACCTATGGGAAGTGTTATGGCATGAATAAAAAATCTTCCCCTATTATTGGTGTAATATGGGATGTGGAATTAAAATCGGTTGCATATCTTGAAGCAACATATAGGACTAATATTACTATGGTTGACACTCCACCCTACTATGGCATGCTATTATCAAGGCAATGGACTACTATAGTGGGTTGGAATATATAGTTGGACCTATCATATGCAACCATACCCATTAATGGGAAAGAAGTTAAATTATACAGAGAACCTTGATCAGAGAAAGTGGTGGAACACACTGATCCTAATTTGATGAATTGATTTTGTGATGTGGCTTTGGGAATTTTTAGAATTTACAATCACACCTCAGTTGCAAAATAGTGATCCAATTGGAAATACAACCCAAAAGGATGAATCTGGCATCTGGGATATGTTCTTTGATGACACTTGTAGTAATGAAGGCAATGGGGCAGGTGTGGTTTTTATTGCAACTAGTGGTAAGTCATTCAAATACTCATTTTTGCTATCCTTTGAATGCACCAAAAATATAGAAAAGTATGAGGAACTATTGTTAGGTCTAAATATTGCTACTAAATATGGCATCAAACTACTAGCAGTATATGGAGGTTTTGAGCTAGTTGTCTCACAAGTTAGGGCCAGGTATGCTTCAAAGAATAAAAGACTCAAATAATATAAGAATATTGTGTGGGAAACTATGGATCTCTTTGATGTATTCTCCATTGAATGGATAAAAGTATCAAAGAAGCTAATGGAAGACTTCCTTACAAATGTGGCCTTGAAAAGGGATGATATTATGTTGGCGGGCATTTCAAAGGCGAAATTCAAAACTAGACAATTTATCCCTAATAATGTCTATAATTAGAAAGCTTTTAATGATGACGATGATCTAATATCGTTCCTCTAATGTATTGATTAGTATGAATCCCAATAGATATATTCCAATGCTTTTGTGGAAAAGGTAGTGAAACAAAGAAAATAGGGATGTTTCCCACCTTTAAGGAAATGGAAAACTTACTGGACCCTATTTTTATCTACTTCATTCAAAGAAACTAAAATCCGTCAACAAATTGACTTGATTGAGGAATGGGCTAGGGTTAGGATAGTTTCCTAGGGTCTGATTAATATTAAAGGGGGTTCACCACTAAGAAAAAGCTTAGAAAGAAAGAGATGCAAATGGTATGCAAATTTGTAACTATATAACGTATGAAATGAAACTCAAAATAAAAAAGAATGAATTGAGAATGAACAAAGGTGCACCTTGAAAGATGAAGATGCTCAGAATAAGGTCTGAAATCTTGAAATTATATCTTTTGAAGCACATTGGGACTCATACACTAGTTTGGGTGATTTAGTCCCAATTTAGGGTTTTAGGTAGAATCTAGAATATTTAACTGGTGAACCAAGATCTATAGAAAATGTCTAAAAATAGGTATATTGGGACTCATACACCACAAGTGGAGATTTAGTCCCAGTATCAAGGTTGATATAAAACTTTGATATCCTATAGTGATCTACTATAGCTTCTTTCCTTTCTGATCTCTGAGTCTAAAACTCTGAATTATGACTTGTAGGTGACTTTCCATAATCTTGCAAGAAAGGTGACAACTTTGAAAACTTTGCAACTTTGAAAACTTTCTCCAATATTTATCTTCAATAGATATTCAACCTAAATCTTCAAAACACACATCATAGAGAGGGAAAATTGTTGTTTTGTTAGTGGATAGGGGTTTTCCTTGGCCAAACCTCATTTTGGTAATCAAACCTTGAAATGAAATTAAATAGAATGAAGGAATGATGAATGAAAAAATATGATATGTTGAAACTCACCAAAACCTTGTAGCAGAAGGTTGCAATCTTGTATGAAATGGCCAGCATGAATGTAGATCTTCACTCTGAATTGTATGTAATGGATCTTGAATTTAGTTCTTGCTTGAATGATAAGAACCTACATCACAAATGTTAGCTCAAAAACACACAAGATGCATGATGAATTTGACATGATGCTTGATTCTTGAATATAGCTCAAAAAAGATTGCTAATCAACTCTTGAATGCTCTTGAATGCTCTCGTGAACCTTGTGTAAGTTCTCTTCATTTCTTATAAAGTTATATGATGAAACTATGTGAAATAAACTTGTACTTATACATGTTTATGCCAAATTTCCCTAAATTACAACACTACAAGCTGATATCAAATCTAGGAGAATAAAATTCTACCAATAATTTGAATTTAAAATAGGTCCAAGATAAGTGGGATTCATACACTAGTTGGTATGAGTCCCAGTAGGTTAAGCTTGGGACAAAAATTTCAAGAAATGTTAGGTTTAATGCCTAATTCAGGTTTGTAACACTCCTGCCATGAACCCTAGAGGACAACACTCTAGCAACTAATAATTGAAATAATTTTTTTTTTAAAGCGTAAATTTACACGTTTATAAATGAACATCAACCTATATACTACCCTATGTCCTCTAAGGTTCCCAACTACATTACATAGTTCCCATTATCCATGTTAACAAAAAACCATAAAGCTATTTAATATCCAAATTCTAACATCAATAGTCACATCTACTCAATATATATAATCAAATGATTCATGAGATACAACCATTATATGAACATAAAATATTAATTGATTATATCCATTTCACTTAACATGTACAATATCATTGAATATATAATTCATCACATAATAGAGTTTCATCAGTTTCATCTTTACAATTACATTTTGTACAATAATGCCTCCTTGTTTCATGTGAGGAGTGTTCGACAACATGATACATGATACTTTAATTGAGATACAATACAAAGATAGATAAAAATACAAGGATCACATATCACAAGAGTAGATACAGTGCAAAAGTCTTCAAATAAAGTGAAGTTGCCATATCATGTACAAGGGGAACCCAATGGAGAATGAAACCCGTTCCACCCAACCGTGTGGACCCAAAGGTCCACCCCTCATGCTAGGAGGTAAAAAAGGGCCTCACCATCACTCATAGACAAAGGACTAAGACATCACAAGGATGAGATGACACACAAGAGAAAGTAGAAACAATATCAAATGATAAAGACTATACATCTAGAGGCTCAAAATATTCAAGGTAAAACAAAAGACAAAGGGATACATGGTTGTCATAGGGGAAGTTTCATTACATAGTTGGTCATAGGTTATCTAGGTAGATCTTCCTAGGCCCCAACCCCCATCATGGGTTATCTTGGTAGCCTCTACTAATCTTTGGACCCTCATGCCAACTTATGTAGAATCAACTTACCTCTCGTGGAGATGAGGTATTTGATTTTCCATTCTAGGCCTTCTCAATTCGTCTCAAGCCTATACAAGTGCTTGAGCTCTGAGTGAGGTATTGACTTATCTTAGTTAATATTATAGCTACCCAACCCTCCTAACAATTTTTAAGTTATCACTTGTTTATGAAACTTCCATATGGATTAGCCAGGTGCCCCTTTGTGCACTAGCCCTCATTGGAAGCCACTCCCCTACAGTCAAGACAGATACCCAATAAAACCAAATAGCAATCCACTTTCTCAAACACAAGAACCATTCACAATATATCAAGGTTGCATAAACCTTTCCACACACAGGTTCCCATAAAGAACCACAAGGTGGGCACAAGAGCAAGGCTAAAAACCATAATAAACTCACTTAGTTAAAAAACAACATAAAAAATACACAAGAATCCTATCATGGAATTAGTTTACCCCTAGCCTCTGGATAACTCCTAAAATGCACATACATACAAAATTAAACATTTGTACAACATACACATTTGTTACCAAAACAATAATCAATCTTTTTCTTCAACTTGCAAGTTGATATCAACATAGAACATGGAGTGCATGGTGGGTTGCAAAAGAATCATTGCACACTTATAAATAAAATATTCAATTCAACAATAATCTCAACTCAATACACTAACTTCCATTAATTTACTTCCAACTACATCAATTCCTTAAAGAAAACATTTTCTCTCCAACTATGATACAACCATGATAAAACAACAATAGGGGCAATTGTACGCTAATAAAGATTCATCAAAAAATGTATATATATATATATTAACAATCCATTTAAGTAGGTCATTGCTTAAAATATAGCTTACAAAAAATTAAATATACAAATAATAGTAGATATTCTAATAAATGAATATACATATACATACATACATACATACATACATACATATTTAAATACACACTATATCTCATAATCAAATATCTTTACAAACTATCATAACATCCAGTAAACATATACGCATGCTTAATGGGTAAATATGATTCCAATCAACAGCCAATATGCATAGCCTATTCTTATCTGAATCTCATATATTGGAGTTTGGAGGAATTTAAAGGGTGAGTTCACTGGCACAAAAATGAACGCATGCTGGCAATTTGTTTAAATTGAAGTTCGCTTATCTTGAAATAGATTCATCTAATCTAAACTAAGTATTAGATTAACAACTTGGGTGACATCCTCTACAAGGTTCAATCCAAACTAGAAGTGGAAAGATGGTTTAATTCACACTCTATGGCATGCTAGATGAAAGATGGAGATAATTAAAAAAATTCCTAACACACATTGTATACTAGATATGAGGTAAATCAAATAGTAAGTTTATTTTCAGCAACAAGGTGTCAGGGACCTGAGTCGGCCAAGACAGATGGACATAGGTAAGAAAGCATGGCAAAGTTAAAGGAGATATTGAATGTGCTCAGCCAACACAAAGGGCGACAACTCTATTACATAATTTGTAGTTGTAATAAAAGGTTTTTATGATGACAATAGAAGATAAGGTCATAGTAAAGAATGAATTCCCAATATTAGAAAATGGAAAAGTATAGGTTGACACCAATAATAGGTTTCAATCGATTTTCAAGATAGAATAAAATCCTATCTCCAATGTAATTCCATACATATGTTTCATTATTCAAAGAATTCAATCAAGGCGAACATAGTTGGAAGGAAGAAAAAAGACTTGAAATATTTACAAGAACAACTCCAATATAAAGAGGGCTTTCAAATACAATTCAACTATAGTCCAGTGATTGAATTACACTAAAATAAACAAGACACTGGAAAGTTAGAAACTCACAATATTACAACATCAGACTAAAGAATGGCCAGGAGTCTATATGAAGACTAAAGGAACTATGAGTAGCATAGTTTTTGGCCTATTACTCCTTGGTTTCCTAAATATTTTCTTCTGATATGTATTATCCTATAATCATTATAACTCCACACACAAAGTTTCAAATATAGAGAAAACACAATTATAGAGGAATACAATTCTTGACTACCATTACTACAATTTTTCTTCTAATTCAAAATTAAATATTCTAGAATCAACATTTATCAACAATTTGAACAAATTATAACAGAGGAAGTGGTGGAACTTGGAATGATAGCACAACTAAACTGGTTTATGGCTACCAGATTCAAAACCCTAGCTACAGCTCCAGCTTCTTCCAAATTTCCACTATACAATCTTAGCAGTCCCAAGCACTTGAATTCACTGTCACTATAAAACCCCAAATCCACAATTTTTCCAAAATTTTCAGAACAAGTTTTCAAGAAGCCCCAAAAGATGTTCATGACAAGAATGCAAATTTAGTTTTTGCATCCGAGAAAAATAAGCCAATTTCCCCTCTCTAGTAAACTCCACTTCTCTTTTATTGATTATTTTCTCGTAACTGCATTCCACTCCTCAACTAATTAATTTCTTTCTTTTCTAAATTTATTTAATTTATCTTTCTTTTAACTTTTAGTCCTTTCTAAAATTTACATACAATGTTCAAATAGTCAACCCATTAGTTTATTAATTTATTATTTTAATTTTCTTTCATGAAGTTAGTTAATACAAACACATTAGTAATTATATAGATATATCTATATATATTATTTAAATAAATAATTTTTTTAGGCAATAAATCTTAATTTTACTAAAATTAAATAACTACCTTCACCATATTATTAATTTAATTTAATTCTTTGCTTTAACAAAGACTTTTATCTTTATTAGTCAAAGCCTACAACTTAACAATTTACATTTAATGTAATAATCAACAGAGCACAAATCACAAGCATGACTCAATGATGGAACAATCAAACAATACTGACCAAAAGAAAAATGAAGGTAAAATGAAAAAAATGGAGACAAACCAACACAATTGACTTACAAATGGGATGTGACAATAGGAATTCATCCTCGATGAGGATGATGGCTCGATGTGGGGGACCCAGTGCTACCTCCAAAACAACAACTCCATTGGGCTCTGGCATGCTCAAACTTGATAATCAGGTGGATTCGATGCCTTGTACTTGTACCCTACAACAAAACATAGGTTCAAACATGTGCATAAAGAAAACAGTCAGTCACACCATGAAGGGAAAGTTGTAGCATCGCAGGGCACTAGCAAGCAAGTGATGTGACCCTATTTCCCTTCACAAAACATAATAACTGCTATCAAAACATCATAATGCATATATCCAACAAACACATACACCATATTCATGACTACTCACATAAGCAATTAAATAACCTGCTAACCATGATATAAGTAAGAAACATCAATTATCACAATGTCATCAACATCATCAAACTAAGCATCATAGTGTTATCAAATAGTCACAATATCTAATCATAAAAGTATCACAATATCTGAATAACATCCAATAGTATCATAGTGTCCAACAAATAGTATCATAAAGTCTAGCAAACAATATCATAAGATCTAGATACAATCCAAGTAGTTGTCCAACACAAAGTCAAACAAAGGGGGCATTACAAGCTTCATGCCCTGAAACTTAGGTGGGACCCATATGCCTAGTGTGGCATATGGGTCCCATATCACTAAATTTGATACACATAACCCAAAAACATTAAATTATTAGTGGTCATTAAATATATGTCAGGATTATCCTCAAAAAGATGCATTAAATAAGGCTTGTGGATGCAAAATAGGACCAAATAAGGCATAAAGAATCTCAATTTTAGCAAGGAGGGCCCAAACAAATGTGAAAGTGTAGAGGGATACATTTTTCTATACTACAGGTATATGGTAAGGATATTGTCTTTTGTCAAGAAGTGGTACAACTAAGAACAAATAAGATACCAAAAGGGCTAGTACCATTAGAAAGGGTCTTTGATGGAAATGATCAATCCCTATTAAAGCAGGCACCGGTTAATCAAGAAGACCTTGAGGAAATAAACCTTGGAACTAAAATTGCCTCAAAGAAAGTGTACATAGGTAGAAAGATCATTCTAAAGGTAAGGGAAATGCTCATAATCTTATTAAGAAAATATAAGCATGTATTTTCATGGTAATATGATGACCTCAAAGCTTATAGAGAAGATTTATTCTAGAATGAGATTCCCTTGAAACCAAATGCCAAAATTTTTATACAAAATTAGAGGCCCATAAACCCCATGTTGGCACCCAAGATGTAGGGAGAATTGATGAATCTCGGTGATGATGGAATAATTAAACCTATGACGAATTAATTTTTGGTATCAAATTTAGCACCAATGAGAAAAAAAAATGGGGATATAAGGCTATGTATAGATTTCCACGATTAGAATATTTTATCACTTAAGGATAACTACCCACTCCCAAATATGGAGGCAATGTTGTAGAGATGGTACTAGATGTGAATTGTTGTCCATGATGAATGACTTCTTAGGCTATAACCAAGTCAAAGTAAAAGAATTATAACAATATATGACTTCCTTCACTACACCATGGGGGACATATGTGTATGTGAGAATTCCATTTGGCCTTACAAATGTTGGTGCTACATTTCAAAGAGCCATGGATGTAGCTTTTGCATATCCAATTAACATCATAATGGTTGTTTATCATGATGGTCTAATAGCTTATTCAAAAAGAGTAGAGGAGCATTGCCTACATTTGGAAAAAATATTCATTAAAGCATTGGAATATGGGATATCCTCGAATCCCAAAAAGTGTCATTTGTAGTAATAAAAGGGAAGTTGCTATGACACATAGTTTCCAAGGAAGGAGTTAGAATTGATCTAGAAAGAGTGGAGTCTATTAATAAGGTCCCCATCCCCAAGACAATGAAGGCCATCCAATCCTTCTTTGGCCAAATTAACTTTGTCTGAAGATTTCATTGGTGATTTTTCCAATAAATATCTGCAACTCTCTAAAGAGTAGCCAACTCTTATAGTGAAGAAACTGTAAGGTTAGTGGCCAACACAATGAGTCTAGGATTTTGTGATTCTTACTCCTTCACTTTAGGCTCTGTGAAACTGAGGAGGGTGATCCCAATTATGTTTTTGTGAAGTTTATTCAATTAGTAACACATTTATACTCAGATTGATTCCTCTTTAATACAAATAAAACCCATCTCACTGAAGATTTGGCATATCTTTAAATAAATGACTACTTACTTGCTAAGAATTAGAGATATTCCTAACCCACACTATTCTTGAAAATATTTTAAATGAATATTGTTCTTATTTTAAGTTAATGTCCAGGTGTGCTATTTTCTCCTTTTTATGCAAGATTTTCTAACAAATTAACCCATGTCTCATCGATTGGAGCAACAAAGTCAAATATGTAAGAATCAGTAATATATGAACTACTCGAGTTAGTTTTTTTAAATTATGTTATGGGTCCTTACTTGGGAACAAATTTGTAACAATCTATGTGACAATTTTGCTATCTTTTGTAACTATTCGGGCTATAACCAAATGTTTTCTTCCTTGTTCTTTCCTACTAGTATGCCCTCTGAACCAACTCTATGTACAAAATATTTATATATATATTATTATATTATAGTGGCTTGCCACTTTTTCTAAGAAAAAAAATATATATGAGCTACTCAATTTAGAGATAGGTGGACTATTTTCATACTGCTTTACATTTATGAAAACTCACAATGCCTAAAAAACATTCACTCCTTACAAATCGATAACCCTCTTCAAGCATTTTAATCAACTCTTTGAGTTAAAGCTGTAAACAAAACCATGCATTCAAATGGAACAATTGAAGATAAATGATAACACCATTAGTATTTTCATTAATAACTTGTGAGAAATATACATAGGAGAGTATTTGTTTCCAGACTAAGATTTTTTTTGATATCAGTAGTTTCTACAGAACTAATTTAAGACTAATACATATAGGATTTCATACCCAAGACAATCTACTGGCCTATTTATCTATATTCTATTTAAAGTTCCTTTCCTGAGCTTAGCTTTCACCTAAAACCCTATTGAGACTTGAAAATCTGACCCTCTGTAATGATCCTTGAAATCCCTTTTATAGAATAAGGGAGAAACAAGCATCAGTCTCAATTACATTTACATTTCATCTCATTTCAAGATCATTTGCATGAGAATTTGAGATGTCCTCAATTAGTTACATGGAATCATTGCAGAAAATGGAAGAGTAAAAGACCACATTCCACATCCTCTGCATGAAGAGATGCCATCTCCTCAAAAGGCAGATTTTGTTGCAGCAGCATTGAATCCTCATCTTTGTTGACCAAAGAAGATTCTCCACTCACAGCCCCTACAAAAACCTACATACTACTCAAAATTAACCTACATTCCACCAATATTAGGAAGTCTGGCACTTCTCCAATACACCAGCCCAAAAAATTTCCACATCAGCGCTAAAAATAAGAAATCACATGAGTGTTGAATAGGACATTCCTGACAAAAGGGCAATGGTGTCATAAAAAAAAGGGGGCAGAGTCGTTAGCCTCAGAGGATACTAGCCCACACTTTGTTCATGGTGGAACTAGAGGAACTGTCACCACCTCCTCATAAGAATCCTCAAAAGGTACTAAAAAGGGGATAATAATCACCCTCTAGGTTAGTGTCACCCTCACTATTAGAAGGGCTATCAAAAATATCACTAAGAGAATTACATCCTCCTAGATAAGCCTTATGATACTTGCACTTTTTCTTTTCCTTCTTTTCATATTCCACTAGATTTTTCCCTTTGAACTTGACCTATTCTTCAAAAATAGTTCGGCTCCTTAGGCAGTAGTTACTCCTAACACCATAGTTCTTAAATTTACTATGTCCCCTTCTACTCTTTTTGGTGTATCAGGATCTCCCTATGTATCAATTTCATTCTTAGGGGAATTCTCCTTAGAATCAAGCAAACTCAATCTCCTAGACCTTCAGACTAGCCTAACAAACTCCCTAGAATTACTCATCCTCTAAATGATAAGAACCAAAAGACCTCTACCAAATTTTCTCTCGGACTCAAACTCAATTGTTAATTTATGAATGTAATTTTTGAATGAGAAATATGGCCATCGATCCTCATTATAACGAGCCATGAAAGTGTGCCAACCATTAATTTTTAAAAGAAAGCTTATGTGCGCAAGCTGGCAATAGTCTTCTTTGATCTTTTTAATCTTAACTATTGATCATGTTTTAAAAGATAAGTCAATGGGTAGATTACTATAAAACCACTTATAATTAAGTTTTAATTGTGCTTTTAATGCTCCTTTAAATCATAAAAGCCCTAAGTAGATATACATCCACTCTGTACATAACATCAATTAAAACTATTCATGCTATAATTACCCGCTTACCCATGGGAATTAAATCATTTGTATTTCTTCATAATAAAATAGCGAGGAATTATCCTGATTTGATATCAAAATATTATCTCATACATTACCCCACTTTGTTTTCACCTTCTCCACATGTATCAATAATTGTCAGGGCTAACAGCTGAAATCTCAAGCATGTGCCTCAAAGAATAAAGTTGAAAATAGCACCATTTAGAAATAGTACCTTCTCGGCCAAATTTAGAAGTATTCTAACTTTATTAGAGCCCACCAAAGTATTTTAGAAAGTCCAAATGGCACTTTCCCACTTTCCCGTTGCAAAATATAGGACATGGGTGGGGCCCTCATAGGATGGCAAGGAGTGGTCAGGATTAGGCCATGTCACCAACCATTAACCGTCAATTTCATCTCTTACAAAACAAACCTCAGTGGTCAAAGCTTAGTGGGTCCCATAATAATGACAAATGTTTCTTTGCCCACTAGCACATGTGACTATCTTTCCTCACTGTTATAGATGGACAGGCACATGGGGAAAGAATCTGATGAGAACACATGTTGTGATGTCCACCGTTGATCATCCTTTATACTATTTCCACTACCATTTCTGGAGATATTGGTCCCACCATCTGGTAGTATTACATGGCCATCATTCGCTAGCCGTGTCTTTAAAAATAACATGAAATACATCAAGACAGGTGCATAGGGAATGGTAGAGATGTGGCAACATCCTCAATCCTACAACTATTGATCTTCTTTGAATAGTTCCATGTATTTTCACCAAGGAGACCGGTCCCACCAACATACAAGACACGTGGTTGAATCCCACCAACCCATATTAATAAAATAAGAAGAAACAATCCTGTATAGGCATACAAGGAACAATTCAGATTAATTTTTGATGATTGAATGGCCAGCATGAAGTCCCAATTCTACACATGCCATAAAATTTAATCATAAAAGGGGTCCATCTCTAGGAAAACAATATATTGACCCATAAAAACAAAGGCTAAGGTTTTAAAATATTGAAATCAATCCTCAACCATAGGAAAATTTGACGCTAAAAGGACCAAGTAGACCAACAAACTTAAACACAAGGGGCTAGTGAATACACAATTTTAATGGCATAAGTGGTAACTCAAACAACCAGAAACTGGGAATACCAGGTCAATGTAATTTTAAAAAGATCAAGGGTTTTTTTATTCATAGGCCAATTTTGGGATGTTTTATGAATATAAAACCTCACCACAGTGATGAGGATATGACCTAAAATCAAAAACGAGGGCCCAAGCCAAACTTTGCACAATTGTAGGGTGGAACCAAGAATTTTTTTGAGGGGTTCCATCAGGTTCATCTCCAATTTTACTAAAATTGTAAAGCCTATATCAAAAATATATTAAAAAGGAGCACAAGTCGATTGGACAGTTGAAGCCATACATGCATTTGTGTCAATAAAGAGAGCTATCGACAAGGCTCCTATATTAAAATATCTATACTTCAGCAAACCCTTCCAAATCTTCTCTTTTGCATCTTACCATACTATTGTTGTTGTGATGTTACAAAAGAATGAAGAGGGGTACGAGCAACTACTCTCATTTTTTAGCAATTCACTTCAAGGGTATAAATTAAAGTATGATGTTACTAAAAAATAAGACCATGCACTAGTAAAGGTAGTAAAAGCATTCAGGCCTTACCTGGTAGAGGCACAAGTAATTATTTATGTGCCAAATGCAGTAGTAAGAGATATCTTTGTCTAGACTGAAGTTACAAGAAGAGGGTGTAGGTGGATTAATAGAATCCAAGTATTAAAAATTGATATCCAAATCATAAAACTTGTGAGAGGGAAAGGCATAGAAAAATTGATTGCTAAATCCAATTTAGAAGTTGCTCAAGTATGTATGCAACATTGAAGAACAAAAGAATCTGATTTCAAGAATTGAACATACACATTGGTATATAGATATAGCCTATTACCTCAAACATATGAATTCCCCTAATAATATGAATGATAATCATAAAATAACATTGAAACTTCAAGCCTCAAAATATTTTTTTGTAAATGGTGATCTATTTTGGAAGAATAGGAACGACATCCTATTGTTATGCTTAGACGAGGGACAAGCACAAAAAATTCTAAAAGCAATGCATGAAGGTTTGTGTGGGGGCCACCTTTCAGCTAATACCACTGTACATAAGGTACTAAGAGCTTGTTACTAATGGTTGAAGGTCTTTTTGGATGCTCACAAAAATGTAAGGAAGTGTGAGGCATGTTAGAAATTCTCTAGCAGATTGAAGTATGAGGGAGCCTTACCTTTAAGGCCCATGCATATTGAAGCACCATTTGACTAATGGGGTATTGAATTCATAGGAGAGATAATAGATAAGTAAAGTGGGGGACATAGATGGATACTTGTAGCCACTTATTACTTTACCAAATGGATTGAAGCAATGCACACAAAGAAAGCTACAAGTAAATTAGTAATCAATTTCTTATTAGAAAATATCATCACAAGGTTTGGATTCCTTGTCAAATTGATCACAGATAATGGGATGTGCTTTAGATATAATGAATTCAAGAAATTTTTTGAATCCTATGGCATAGTGATCTCTTATGCTTCCCCTTATCTCCCCCAAGCTAATGGGTAGGTTGAATCCAACAATAAGAGCATTATAAAGATAATTATAAGGATGTTGTAAAACTACAAGAATGCTTGGTATTCAAAATTATAATTAGCATTATGGGAAGATAGTATCACAGTGAAGAAAGCTACTGGAAAGTCTCCCTTTGAACTAGTATATGGAGCTCAAGCAAGAATTCCAATGCACAACCTTTAGCTTGTCTACATGTTCATGCTACAAGAGGATACCGATATCCCTAAGCCCATGGAAGAAAGGATGGAACAAATGGTAGAATTGGTTGGGACCAAGTCTTAGGTACAAAAGAAAAGTGAAAAAATGTAGCTTCAAATGAAGTATTTATTTGATAAGAAGGTCAAGGATAGAAAATTCCAAATTGATGACATAGTTCTTATGTGGAACACTAGAAATTAAGATAAAGGAAACCATGGAAAGTTTGAAGCCTTGTGGTTGGGCCCATTTTTCATCATAGACAAGTGTGGAGAGAATTTGAATACTATCTAGAAGACATGGTAGGTGAAGATTAGAAATTGCTATTGCATGGAAAATTCTTGAAACACTTCTTTTCTTAAAGAAGATTTTTTTTTCATACACATTATTTTAGGTTTGTCCCCAAATTATGAACTTCCTTCTATATATAGTTTTTGAAATTTCTAGTATGTGTCCTTGAGATGGCCTCTGGATTCTTGCAATGCCTACTAAGCCATTCATCTCCAACTGGAGTTGCTATTAGGACTAATAATAACTCGCATAATTATATCTTTTACAGCCCTAACCCTGAGCTAGTGAAAAATTTTATTTTGCTACAATCCCTTTATGCAACCTATCACTCAATTTTTCATATAAATTTTCCATTTTAAGTATCCCATTTTTTCTCCCATAGTCATCTTCTTATTAAGCTCATACTTGTTATCGAATTCTAATGTGAAATAACCTATATTGGGGAGACTACACTATATTGGTAGGAGTTACTTTAAAGTCCCTCTGATAAAATGATTGGCATGAAAATGTTTAAACATCAGCGAAGAGACTATACTATATCGAGAGGAGATGCTTTGAAGTCCCTTCAATGAAATGACCTATAGTAAAAGAGCATCAAATAGCAGAGACCAAATTATATCGGAAGGAACTTGTGAAAGTCCCCGGACCTAATAATACAAAGGGTATATATTACATCAACAAAAATAAAAAAGATATAATTTAATATAAGGTGGGCCCATAGATACATCGAAGTAACAATGGAAATTTGAAGCCTGGACAATTTCAATACTTCTCTAATTGAAAGGTTGAGGGGACTTATAGATATCAGATTAAGTAATTTTAAGTTCATTCGATGTAACAAAAATAGAAAGGGTGTTCAAGTGACTTAGGGAATTCATTGGGGCAAAAGGTAAATATCGGCAAAACAAAATATTGGTCCCTTCGACACAATGAAGGCACCACCCTACCTTATTGATATGACAACAATATTTTGAGGATACAATTCATGAAAATGATAGATTAATCAATGGTCAATATTATAAATCATTAATGATACTACTAATGATAGAGAAGTTGGCCTTGGATGACATTTATGAACCAGAGCCATAAACTAAATCTTGGTTTTATTTGGTATTAAAAATTCATGAGCATCTAGAATGGGAAGAGATAAAGAGTGTAGCAGTGGTTGGCGATGAAGGAACCTAAGAATAAATTGTTGGTTCAAGTAAGTGTCTGAACTTGAATTGAGTTTTTCTAGCATCCAAACTAGTTAAAATTGCAAGAATTAGGATTTAGTTCATTCTGCAAGTTGATATGGAAAGCACATCTGAAACACCTAAGGCTAAAAGACAAAAAATAGAAGCTTGGAATTTAAACCAAGATTTGATTGATCAATTCCCTGGCTCTAGACTGAAGTCTAGAAGAAGTTTTCAATTGAACCCAAAAGCTAAAAAAATAGAAGATAAATAGAGGGGTCTGGGTGACACATGGACTCCAATAAGGAGTCATGACATGTTCATATTTCATTATAAAAAAATTCATAGGTACTAGTCTGTATCCAACTCGTGGAAACTAAATTTTGGGAGATTTGTAGTACCCAATGTGTTTGTTAAAGTGGAATTGAATAGAGTAGTTCCAGAAAGTATTTGCAATAGACACTTATGATTTATTTGGTAGATAGGTCTTCCTTTGTTCCTACTACAAAGAATTATATTTCAATAGTTTTTCAATTGGACACAAGCAAAAATATGAAATTCAGGATTAGAGACCTTTTAGAAGAGTATCACAATATGGATACTAGATATATAAGAGATGTAGGTTGCCTTTGCATAGACCATGACTTGAAGAGAATCAACTCAAATTATTCTCGAATGATGAACGCCCTCCATTCTTTGTGGAATTATTTGAAGAATATTTTTAGTATATTGATGTAGTCATGGTAGGAGGGTCCTCAAAGAGAACTATTCAGACCATGCAACAAGGGTCACACAATGGAAGCAACACAAAAAATGGAGGAAAAATGCAGATCAATTTTTTTTTATTATTTGAAATCTCAATTACAAACATCTCGTGACATCTAGGCTTACAGATTCAGATCACAAGCCTGATACAACATGCTCAATTATGCCACATTCCTATATGCTCCTCAACATGAGAAAAAGTATTATAGATCAAAACATATATTTTTCAAATCTACCTTTCTAATGATCTATTACAATGATTTATATCACATCTTGAGATCTAGAATCATCTGCATCAGCCAAACATTATTACAATCTCCAATAAAAGAAAATGTAATGTGTGCATGAATAGGTCGGCCTCAAATTTGAATTACTCCATGACAAATGCATAGGATGAAGTGTGGACCTATAATTAAGGTCGAGGACACCCCAAGAAACAATTCTAATCACATTGTCGAGATCCGCAAGTTACGGGAAAGATCCACAAGCGATCAAACTAGCTAATAGTTTAGAAAATTATTCTGGTGTTGGTTCAAAAAACTATCACTCAATCCGAAAGCAATAACTTGACGGAAAAAGATCCAGTTGCACTCAAATCTTGGAATAAGGAAAATGAACATTTCCACAATTAAAACATAGATCCGCACAGTCAGTTGAGAAAATATGATTAATCTTCCAGCTAGAACTGAACAAAGAACTAAACAAGAACAAAAACTAAAATGAAATATTTTTGGTTGATGCAAGATTGACACGATCCAAGGATGCTCTTGCATCATATATGTATAACTCTATTTGTCAAGTTTTGGGTTTGGTTGCTCCTGCACTAATGTCCATGACTCCAATCGTTTTGATAGTCGATATACAAAACCAAGATGCTAGAACATTTGATTACGTTGAATATTTGTTAAATTATCTCAATAATTCCATCACCTCCATCAAAAATAACAATGAATGCATCTATTTAACACATTATTCATTTTTAATGCATCTCATCCTACATGAGGGGAAAACCATGGGAATATGGAGTGATAATTTGAGGATAAAAGAAATGGATGATAGTGGATACATTAGGCCTGTACAAATGTGGACAATGATTTGAGAAAATAGATGTGTTGATCACATTATTTGTACTTTGAAGGATATTTTGTAAGACGACTTTACAATATTTTTGGTCATCCTTGTGACAATAATTTTTCATTAGAAATATAGAATTTTCTTCGACCTAAAGATAAGGATCAAAGAGGAAAAGTAGACCATAACTGGGGAGACTGGTACACTTACGATGATTATACTCAGATCTAGGTGTATGGTTTGAAGGAACCCCGCGTCTTGTGCCAAAGATAGTTCTAGATAGGATAGCATTCTTGGAAATTGATAGGAAAATGAATTAAATTAATCTTATGCATCTCAAATGTTATATAAAATAGTCAATCATGCCTAGTACACTTTGCTTTAGTGATTTATCTATTATTTTTGATAAAGGATATGAACTTATTGACAAAAAATTAGAACATTATAATTTTCCAAAGGGAAATGAGAGGAAGGGATCTGATCTTGCATATTTTATTAATAATTTCAAATTGAAAAAGAAGCTAAAAGAATATCAACATGTGCTCCTTATAGAGGATGACCTAATCAGGAATGTTCATGAACACCATGCAATTAGAAGAAGAGATGTATAAAATAGAGTGAATAATAATTAACTATATATAGGTTCTTTCCATGAGGTTTATGATCCTATGGAAAAATTGGATAAATTGATTTTACATGAGGCTGAACTAACTAAGGATGTGCCACCTTCTATGTTCAAAATATGAAAAAATGCTCCTCTAAGAGAAGATGTTATAGGTATGTAGGTTGAGAATGTAGATCCATTATGCCATATCTCTCCATAGCCTACCCTAGATGTTAGTTTCTTTGTTGATACATCTATGTCAGGTGAAGAATAAAATGAAGTTGAAGTTGAATTTGTAAAAATAACTAAATAGTTCATTGAAAAGTATGAGTCCCCACCAAAAAGAAATGTAGTTGTGATGGAATATTTGGATCATCTTTCTAATGTTGTTAGGCACTGTGCAAGTCAAAAACTTATTTCTGATGATTCTTTTGTTAATTCTCTAGAGATTAGATCATTTGTTTATGAATATAGAGGAAAAATGATAAGAAAAAAAGATTAAGGATATTAATCTTGATAAAGAAGAAGAATCCCTAAAGGAGTTTCAAGCAGAAGCAGATAAAGTAATGGAAAATATTACTCTAGAGAAAAGATGAGAATTACTACAAGAGGTTGGTGTTATGCTCCTCTCAAGGTGGGATATAAGTTCTGCAATTATATTTGATAGCTTCATGTGGATTTAGAATAAAACCATGAAATTGAGCACTAAAGGAGTGGATAAAATTTACAAGGGATCAAGATACAATCCTGATAATGCAACTCTTTAGATTTGGGCTCTATATCTGCTAGAGAAGAGGCCATCAATTACTGATCACCTGAATAAGGTATTTGGTTGAGATACTGATCCAATTGAGATGGTTGATGTAAACATTAATGTTGCCAAGTTTACTAAAGCCCAAATTGAGAAGTTGATGAATGACAATAAAAAATATGCTTCTAAAAATTAAAATTTAAGACATGAAATAGTCAGGTATAGGGAAAAATTGTCATATGCTTTAGAATCACCCACAAGGGTTGGATGGTGATGTTAAGTTATTAGAAGTAGTGATTGAGAATGCATACTGGAAACATAAAGTTGATAAGATTCAAAAGAAATGTGACAAATTGGATGAAGAAATGAATTCTATTATGTTCAAGATCATTTAGTAACTCATAATAAAAATGTTTGAAAAGGTACTTATAAAAGATGGCATATGTTGGGTAGCTTACACTAAAACCTACTCTGCACTCCAAGAACACAATAAATTACAACTAAAACCTACTCTGCACTCCAAGAACACAATAGATTACAACACAGAATGATGGAGAAAATGGAAGAGCTAATAAATAAAGAAGATATTAATGGTCAAATACTTAAGATGTGTGACAAACTAGTTGATATGCACAATCGATTTCATATTGTGCTTATAGAAGATCTTGATGACTTTGATCAACCATTGGATATGTCATTTCCTAATTTCTTCAATGATACAAGTGATCTTAAGTAAAAAAGTGTATGGAAGGATGAATTGGATTAGTTGTTGCCTCAAGCCCTCAACCTGGTAAACGATAAGTTGATGGTGGTGGACAAAACACATTTGCAATTGGAAGGAATGTTTTCTTTGGAGTTTACTATGAAGGACTTGCTTGCCACCACTGATATGTATCTCAAGGAAAGATGTTAGATGTTGCTGATATGTGGTTGTCATTGATGTCAAAACTATCAAGGAATTAATGTCTTTAAGGTTGTATATGTTGAGGATAGTGAGAAAATTGTAATAAAATAAGTTGCAGGTTGTCAGTGATGTAGTGAAGTTCAATCTGTTGGTTAGCTTAGTACATTGATGATTAGAGGTTGTGGATTAAAGGGTTTGTTGTCAATTATATCTAGTCCACATTAAGTTTCAAAGATCTGCATGAAGATTTGATCGAGTTATGAGAAGCTATGTTATTAAAGTTTTTATGTTGATTCAGTTGGTGTTCCTGAATGAAGATGATGTGATTCTAGTAAGTTCAGTTTTTTCAAATTCTTCTCTAGTGATTCATGATCTTTTTGGATGTTTTTAGATTGTGCTCTATCTATGTTGCACATCTGCATTGATTGTTTTTTTCACGATTGGTGATTTTCTCTTGCATGTTCATGTTTTTTTATGTTTGTGGACGACAGGGTAATTGTAGCATGTTGTGGATCTTTGTGGCATAATTTTTGAAGGTGTTTTTTGTTTGAGGATTTTTTTTTAGGTCTTCATTATGTTGTGGTCGACATTGGTCGATTCACATTGAAAATTATATATTGTTTTGGCCCAATAGTTTGCATATGTTTTATTATTTTGCTGAAACTGACATGTAGCAATGTAATCTCTTGCTGCGAATATATATAAGCGATTGTTTATTCCATTTGATGGCATGCATGTGTATGAGATGTGTGAATAATGTCCTAATCATTTGAATGTAGAAGAAAAGTGTGAAGAAGAGTGAGAAGAGTGTGAAGAAGTGTTCATGTGCTTAACTGAAACTATAATAAGGCATTAGCAGATGCTATTTTCTCAGTTCAAAATCCTGTGGATGTAATCTAAATGTTTATGTAAGACAGTGTGTCTTCCTTTGGGCAGTAAGACTTGTTTTAATTGAGTAGTGAGCTCTAGGAAATGTTCTTGAATGCATGTGAATTCCCCATTTATTATTCTTTATACTTTTAACAGGGTATAATCTTATGGATTGACCTCCACCGTGGTTTTTCCCCTAACAGGGTTTCCACATAAAAAGTCTTTGCCTTATGTGTGTTTCTAATGTGTTGATGATTTATGCTTTCATGATTATTAATCAGATCTGAGAATAATGTTAATAAGTTTAATAAGTTTAAATTTCTATGACAACTGATTCACCGCCCCTTCTCAATTGTCTTCCCTTGTGTTTCCAACAATTGGTACCAGAGCAGGTTCCTTCAAAGAGTTTTAATAGCTTGAGGTGATCCAGGATGGTGACATATAAGAAGGATAGTCTAATAATTGATGGAACTAATTATTCTCTGTGGAAGACCCGAATGGAGTGTCATATGAGATGCATTGGTGAACCCCTACTAGAAAATTACAAGGAATAGGTATGTGGGTATGTGCAGGATCATGATGGGTCAAAAAGTGGCAATATAATGGGTATATGGCTGACGACTTTCTTTTTACCCAAAATTGATGAAATGAAAAGGGTTTTTAAAGGAGATTCTCAGCTTTCCATCAATATAGATTATTCTTTACTTTGAATTTAATAAGTAATTATTATTCATTTTCTATTCGAATTATGACTAAATTCCTAATTGATAGGCTGATTGAAAAACATCTATAGCTTTCAAATGGTATCACATTTTTTGAATCCAAAGCATGCATCACATTCTATGCTTCACATACTATAGGATTAAAAAAATAAAAATTGAATTTCATGAAGTTTTGACCAAGTTAAGGTGGTCATACATATAATTTTTTATATTTTTAAAAGTTGTAATAAAAATTTCATAATTAATTATTTACTTGGAAAAAAGTTACAAAAAAATATGCATCACATCGAGACATGAGTCCTCTACTTATATCTAAATTCTTATAAAAAAATATTATCATTTTATTGTGGTTAGGGTGGTCAGACAAACACCTACTTATTTTTTCCTTGAAATTTAAGTACTATTGCACTGAAATTTCAAATTTTCACCAAATGGATTTTTTTTTAAAGAAACCTAGTAGTTTAGAAACTACATTGAATTTTCTACAGATTCTATTCTTACATATTTCTGAAATAATATAGATAAATTATTCAAATTTTTATGACAAGTTGCCTAACTTTGATTTTTTTGAATTTTTTGCCACTTAAGGGCCTGTTTTTTCCATGATGATCCTGCACATACCCATGTTATCCCACAAAATGGTTCTTCTCTTGTTGTTGAGGTTAAGGATGTTGAGTACAATATCAGGGCTAAGGAAGCATTGTTGAGTGCTTTGACTGATTCTAAGATGATAAATGTTATGGATCTAAAGATTGCTTATGAGATAGATGGAAAAGTGGAAACTTTGTAAGAAGGTTCAATGCTAATGTGAAGATTTCTAGGTTGCAAAGTTTGAAAGGGAAATATTAAATGTTGAGAATGGGTGATGATGAGAACATTACTTCTTTCATGCAAAGAGAGAATGAACTTGTGTGCGGTATTAGATGTACTGGTGGACAATTGGCAAAATCGAAGATTGTTGGTAATATGCTCAGATCCTTTCCTGTTGCATACAAAGTCAAAGCTACTACTATTGAGGAGCTCCGGACTGTGACAAATGTAACTAGAGATATGTTGATTGGTAAGCTTACTTATTTTGAGTTGAGTGAATTTGGTGATTCTCTTCCTAAGACAAAATTTGCATTCAAAGCTACTATTTATAGAAGGGATAAACAAAGATATGATCAAAGTGAAATTTCTTCTAGAAAGATATTCAAGTATGAGGAGGAAATGAGAGAGATTGACGAAGAGAGAAAATTGGATGAGCTTGAAGCACTTATTGTCAAGAGAGAAGCTAGAGGAGATGATAAGTATAAAGGGAAGTTGCCTATTAAATGTTTTTCTTGCAATAAGATATGTCATTTTGCATCAAGGTGTTCGGAAAGAGTTCTTAAGTCAAGACCTAACAAGCCTAGATTTCAAAGGATGTGTTATTATGTTGTTGATGAAGGTGTGACAGATGATGAATAAGATAAAGGGAATGTAAGTGAGGACAAATGGGTATTTATTGCTATCAAGGAAAATAATCCTATGTCTATTGAATCTTCTAATTGTACAAATGTGGAGAAAGCCCTAGCTACTTGAGTTGAAGAGAAATATGAATGGGTGCTTGGCAGTGGATGCTCTCATCACATGATAGGTGATAAAAGTAATTTTTTGAGCTTGGAAAAGTATGATGGTGGTGTTGTAATATTTGGTGATGACAAAGTAGGAGAAATATATGGTAGAGGATACATTTCTCTTGATGGTAAGCATAATACCGATGATGTCCTATATGTGGAAAGTCTAAAGCATAATCGTTTAAGTCTTGGAAAAATGGTTGAAAAGGGATACAATCTTCAGTTCAAGGATGGAAAGTGTAGAATATTGGGGAGTTTCAAAAATGTGATTGCAATAGGCACAAAAGCAAAAGGTAATATCTTTTAGTTGAGTGTTACTAGTAAAAGTTGTCTTATTGCTGAAGTTGATGAAAGTTGGTTGTGGCATAGGAGAATGTTTCATGTTAACTTTGACAATATTATCAAGGTAAGTTCTACTCAGGAAGTGAGAGATCTTCCTAAGTTGATAAAACCTACTAATGCTATATCCAAGGAATATTAGTTAGAGAAGCAAACTATAATTTCATTTCAAAGCAAACAACATTGCTCAAATGAAGTGTTGGAACTTGTGCATACTAACTTGTGTGGTCCTTCTAGAGTCAAAATTTTACAAGGATACAGGGATTTCATGTTACTTATTGATGATTATTCTAGAATGATGTGAGTTACTTTCTTAAGGAAGAAATATGAAGCTCTAGAGAAGTTCAAGATTTTAAGGCTATGGTTGAGATAGAGATAGGTCTAAAGATTAAATGTCTGAGATCGGATAGAGGTGGTGAATTCACTTCCGGTGATTTTAATTCTTTTTGTGAAGAACATGGAATAAAGAGACAATTATCTACCCTGCAGACTCCTCAGTAAAATGGAGTTGTGGAAAGGAAGAACAAGACAATTGAAGAAGTTGCTAGAACTATGATGCTGGAAGGAAATGTTCCTCATATCTACTAGAGAGAAGTTGTGAGTACAACTATTTACACACTCAACTGGGTACAAGTCAAAGGTGATACTAGTAAGACCCCTTATGAGCTATGGTATGGTCATAAACCTACTATTAGATAGTTCAAAATATTTGGGAGTAAATTCTATATCAAAAGAGATGAAGATATAGGAAATTTTGATGCTAGGAGTGATGAAGGAATCTTTCTTGGTTATTCTACTAAAAGAAAGGCCTATCGATGCTACAAGAAGAGATTGAGCAAAGTAGTTGAAAGTGAAAATGTCAAGGTTGATGGAAACATAGTTAGACCATCCAAAACCTATGCATATGATTCAAATGATTAGAATGATAGTTCAAATAAAGGAAAGAAAGTTCAAACTTCAAATCAAGTTCAAATCATTCCAGTGAATCAAGAAAATCAAGAGGAAGGAACTAGTGAAAGTGCAAAAGAGAGATCATAAGAGCCTAAAGTTCAAGAACATCCTAAGACTCCAAGATATGTAAGTCTAAGTCATTCAAAAGATAAGATGATAGGTGATAAGAACAAAGGTGTTAATACTAGGAGAAAAATTGTAGAAGAATACTATTTGATTTCAAAGACTAAGCCGACTAATGTCAATGAAGCATGCATAGATGAACATTGGGTGGAAGAAATGAAAGATGAACTACAATAGATTGAGAAGAATGATACATGGATTCTTGTTACTAGACCTAAGGAAAAAAATGTAATTGGAACTAAATGGGTCTTTGGAAACAAACTGAATGAGAAAGGTGAAGTTGTTATAAACAAAGAAAGACTGGTGTGTAAAGGATATTTTTAGATGGAAGGAATTGTCTTTGAAGAAAAAATTTCCCCTGTTACTAGGATTGAAGCTGTGAGACTATTTCTTACTTATGCTTCTTATAAAAAATACAAGGTTTATCAGATGGATGTCAAGTCAACATTTCTAAATGATGAATTAGAAGTGTATGTTGAGAAACCTGATGGATTTCAATTGAATGATCAAGAGATATGGTTTTTCAGTTGAAGAAAGAATCGTATGGAATTAAGCAAGATCCTAGAGCATGGTATGCGAGATTGGACAAGTATTTGTTGAAGCTTGGATTTAACAAAGGTACTGCTGATAGTAATTTGTATTTCAAGATTGATCATGATAAAGATTTTATTGTTGAAGTCTTTTTTGATGATATCATTTTCAGAGGAGATGATAGTTTTTGCATGAATTTTGCTGATGAGATGCAGAGTGAGTTTGAGATGTCTATGATTGGAGAGATGAAATTATTTTTGGGATTGCAACTTACTCAACTAGATAAAGGGATCTTTATATCTCAGTCCAAGTATGTGAAAGAATTGCTAAAGAAGTTTGGTATGAAAGATTCAAAGTGAGTTGGTACACCTATGGTGACCGGATGTAAGTTAGCACAAGATGATGATTCCCCAAAAGAAAATCAAACTGGATATAGATTGATGATTGGTGGATTCTTCTATTTGACTCAACCTAGACCTGATATCATGAATGTTGTATGCATTGTTGCAATATTTCAAGTTGATCCTAAGGAATCTCATAGGACTGTTGTGGAGAGGATTTTTAGATACTTGAAGGGGATAGTTGATTTTGGCCTATGGTATCCTAGAGATGATGACCTTACTTTGAGTTCCTTTAGTGATGTTGATTGGATAGGAGATGTGAATGAAATAAAGAGTACCAATGGTGGTGCATTTTTCTTGGGAAAGAAGTTTATTTCATGGTTAATTAAGAAGCATAATGCCATTTCTTTATATACTGCAGAGGCAAAATACATTGTTTCTGCCAACAATTGTACTCAAGTATTGTGGATGAAGTAGATGTTGAAAGATATCAGAGTTGTGTATGATGAACCTATTGCTATATTATGTGATAGTTCAAGTGCAATTAATATTTCTAATAATTCGGTGCTGCATTCAAAGACCAAGCATATAGCTATCAAATTTCACTTTTTGAGAGAGAAGGTGAGTGAAAAGAAAGTTAGATTGGAGTATGTGCCTACTAAGGAATATATTGTAGATATCTTTACCAAGCCTTTTCCTAAGGATACTTTTGATTATCTCAAATGGAAGTTAGGGGTGATTACCCCTCCTAATCAGAACTAAGATGCGTTGACTTACATCAGTCTATGCATTTCACATTCATATCTTAATTCGGATTGATGTTGTGGTGGTTGCTACTCAGGGGGAGTAGTCAGATATTCAAATATGTGGTTTAGAGCTTGTGTGTATATTTTTCATTGATGTAAAAGGGGGAGAAGAGTCATGTGAAAAACTTTGTGGGTAGAAGAGTCTTGTGAAAGAATTGGGGAGAAGAGAGTCAGAACCTAAGGGGGAGTAAGTTCTAAGAGGTAGTTTCCTTGATGGTGTTTTTCACATCATGTATTTCCATCAATTCCAAAGGGGGAGATTGTTGGATGTTGATGATATGTGGTTGTCATTGATGTCAAAACTATTGGAATTGATGTCTTTAAGGTTGTATATGTCAAGGATATTGAGAAAAATGTAATAAAATGAGTTGTAGGTTGTCAGTGATGTAGTGAAGTTTAGTCTGTTGGTTAGCTAAGTACATTGATGATCATAGGTTGTGGATTAAATGGTTTTTTTTCAATTATATCTAGTTTATCCATGTTAAGTTTCAAAGATCCGCATGAATATTTGATCGAGTTATGAGCAGTTGTGTTCTGACAGTTTTTATGTTACTTCAGTTTGTGTTCCTGAATGAAGATGATGTGATTCTAGTAAGTTCAATTGTTGTGGATGCTTCTCTGGTGATTCATGATGTTTTTGGATGTTTCTAGATCATTCTTTATCTATGTTTCACATTCACATTGATCGTTGTGCTCGTGATTGGTGATTTTCTCATGTGTGTTCATGTTTTTTATTTTCATGGTCGACAAGGTAGTTGTAGCATGTTGTGGATCTCTGGGGAATAATTTTTGAAGGTGTTTCATTTTTGAGGATTTTTTTTTAGGTCTTCATTATCTTGTGGCCAACATTGATCAATTCACATTGAAATTTATTTATTCTTTTGGGATGACAGTTTGTATATGTTTTATTATTATGTTGAAGCTGACATGTAGCAATGTAATCTCTTGTTTCAGATATATATAGGTGATTTTTTATTCTATTTGATGCCATGCGTGTGTATGAGATGTGTGAATAATGTCCCGATCATTCAAAGGTAGAAGTAGAGTGTGAAAAAGTGTTCATTTGCTTAACCAAAATTTTAATTAGGCATTAAGAGATGTTATTTTCTTAGTTCAAAATCTTGTGGATGTAATCTGAATGTTTGTGTAAGACATTTTTTGAATTTTGGGAAGTAAGCCTTGTTGTAATTGAGCATTGAGCTCTAGGAAGTGTTCTTCAATGCATTTTCATTCCCCATTTATTCTTCTTTATACTTATAACAGGGTATAATCTTGTGGACTTACCTCCATCGTGGTTTTTCCTCTAATAGGGTTTCCACAGAAAAAATCTTGGTGTTATGTGTGTTTCTGATGTGTTGATGATTTATGCTTTCATGGTTATTAATCAGATCAAAGAATAAGGTTAATAAGTTTAATAAGTTTAAATTTCTATCACAATTGATTCACCCCCCCTCTCAGTTGTCTTCCCTTATGTTTCCAACAAAAGATACATTGAATATATTTACTACTTGAAAATGTTCATTGCATCAGTGGTGTAGAGACAAAGAGCCTCATTGGATCGTGAAGATGAAGATTGTCGGATTTTTTATGCTTTACAAAACTTTTAATTGTGTTAAAATTATTTATAACTTTGATGAACAGTTGTGTCTCTTCAATTGTAATGATATGTAGCTTGTATGCTTCCTTCATTTTGTATAAGAAGGAAACCAGGACTGAGAAAAAAGGTATAGATATGATAGAATAGAATAGAAGGAAATAATAGAATGTCATTTTTTGAAAGGAAAAGACTTTAGATACATATTATAATATATTTTGAAGCAAATTAATGGAGAAGAAGATATAATTTGGTGGCCGAACTTTTTGTTTTAGTTGTTTGTCATTATTATTGTGTATGATTGTATGGCTATCTCTAGTTTGATATTCCCTTGTTATTTAAATTGGTGTATCAAGGATATATTTGATTTATTGAAGCACATGTTTTGTTTTTGTGTTGTTCATTTAATTGGTTTCTTCAAGGAAGAATTAAATTCTTTTAAGTAAATCAGATTAGTCTAGGATAATCATTTGGATTAATAAGAAGAGTCCCATAATAACTTCATTGCACATTTATGTAAGGCATAAACATCTAAAGTTTCCAACCAACTCAAGTTATAGTCAAAAAAGAAGGACACATATCATTCGCACCTTGAATCCATTGCCCAATAGATAAAAATCACTGATCACACTTATTCCAAAACACAAAATTTCATAAAACCTTATTCATACATTTTAATTTTCTATAGTAGAAGTAGGAGTATAAGTCATTCTTTCATTTAAATCATTTATTTCAAACCCTCATGCTATATTGAAATAGATTGGAAAAACCATTTGATTGAAGAATTTGTGATCACATGAGAATGATCTAATTAAAGGAATTGAGGATGATTTATTGAAAAAAATAATCACACAAAATATTTAAAAGGTTTTAATCTTCTTGTGAAGAGTTCATATTCATTTGTGATCAAGGTAAACTTTCCTAGGCATAGCAGAGCCTAAAGAGCAAGGAATTCCAACACCTTTGTTGATTTTGTTCATTTCTTCTATTCTCTAGATAGTGAGTCCATTTGGTAGTGAGCCATTTTGTAATATCTTAGAACCAATTATAATTTATTATGAACTAATCCTCATGAGGGGTTTTCCACATAAAATCTAGTGTTCTTGTGTTTTTTGATGTGATGCATTCATTCTATCTTCCATTATATTATTGGAATTTTAATGTGATGCATTGAATGGATATTTAAGTTGACGAAGTTAATGAATTTGAATGAATACTGATTCAACCCCCTCTTAGTATTTTGGGTGTTCAACAATTGGTATCAGAGCTTGGTTCCTTCAATTGGCTTGATCGCTAAGGTAGATCTTGGAGGTTGAACACATAGCTAGAAGAAAGTATCCTATTCCTCCAAAAGAGATAATCCCTGAGGGGTTTATTGAAGAATATTGTGAAGTTAACATGGAAGTTTAACTCAATTCAATGCTTGAATATTTAGATAAAGCAAAAGTTGAGAACATAGATTTGAAAAAGGGTGCTAGTGATGCAGATGAATTTTTTCAAAAATTGAGAGAGAAACTTAAAAAATATACAAAAAGAGTCAAAGAAAAAATGAGAAATTCAAGAAATCAAATGAGACTATCACCAATCTAAAAGTGCAAGTTCTTGATGAATATATGTTTTACATAAAAATCAAGGAGCACATAAAGAATCCATGAAAATAATGATTGATATCTAAAAATAAAATCAGTCACTTTCTCAATAGGTTCTTTCTTACAATGGATGGGATTAGTGAAAGTGATCTACGGTCCAATATTTTCTTGGAAATGCTAGAAAAATTTATTGATTAGTTTCTTGAATCCAAAGTTAAATTTTTCAAGAGGGGAGAAAAAGTAGTCCAAAATGGTATCTTTGAAAGATTGAGGGAATAGTTTGGCTAAAAATGCATTTTGAAAATAAAATAACTATATAATGTAGTGAACATAGAAACATAACTCTAAGGGCCCCTTTTTCACTATATTTCTTGAATTGAGGCTCTTCTAAGCATTGGGGAAGAGCAATTTTAAATGTGCAAGGATAATGTTGAAATGAACAAGACAACTAAGATGGGGGGGTGAATTAGTTGTAGCAAATTAAACCTTCAAAACCCTCAATAGTAATCAAAACCACAAGCATTTATTAAGTCCTTATACAGTTAAATTTATTAAACATGAAATGTGGATAACATAAACTGAAATCACAACACCATGTACACATGAAAACACCATATTTATGTGGAAAACCCAATGATGGAAAAACCAAAGTGAGGATTATCTCACAATATAAGTAATAGAAAAATCAATAAAAAGAGGCTCACTACCAGAATAGGACACACTGAAAAAAAAGGTCATAACTAGGGATCACTACCATAGAAAGAATACAAGAATATAGAAGAAGAATGTTACACAAAGAAACACTTCTCAATAAAATAGGGAGTCCACCTCAATTGCTCATATATTTTCATAGTCACACATGAAATATTTTGGATTCCTTCAACTCATTGCCCTCAAGAACCCTAACATGAAGCTTGCACTGATCCACTCAAATTTGCATCACATACAATTTAGTTGCATCAATATCTCATCTATCTTGCTTATTATTCTTCCACCCTTCTCTTGCATCAACACCATCCATGTTTATAACAAGTTCGATCTCAAAACATTTCTCCAATTTTGGCCACTAGTCATTATACATTCAAATTCAAACTAGGTTAGCACCTAAACATTCCCGTGGTGGATAGGAAGGAAAGATAACCTACTTAAATCCTTAATTAGGACCCAAATAGATCCCAACACAATTAAACAAGCTTCCAAAAGCCTCACATGTAGTGTTAAAGAAAAGGTCAGCAAACACTCATGTAAAACACAATAAACATTGAGTACACACTTCCTTAGATCAAGTCAAAAGATATGGACAACATAATTTACTAGAAATCAATCCAGAAAAATGCAAAAACTACTAAAGATTCATCAAATACTTCAACCAAGATTCGCATAAACAACTATTTTAACTCATGAAAAATGATAACCGTTGTTTGCACACTAACAAATGAAACTCACACTGTACTACACCAAATCAAGTAGAAAATTGAAAACAGAAAGATAAAAGAATTATAGGAAATTTCCCAAATTTGCACAACCTAAATCCAAATAGTGGAGAAACGTGGAGGAAATACATTTCTCCCAGACCATAGAAAACATTATTGAAACAATTGTTTCACACATTGGCGAACATATCTTGCACTTGACTATGATCCACAAACCACAATTTTGAATATAGAAAACCTTTGTCAACGTTGAATAACCTGTATGATCTTCACAAGCATAGCATTGAAATAGAAATAACATGGAGCAAAATACTAGAGCTCATTTGAGAACAATTGCAAAGCACAGTTTACTCTACTTATTAAATTTTCTCAAAAGCACTTGGAAACCAAGTACCAGAACCATCATTGCAGCTCATTACCTCATCTTTAGACTCTGCAACAAAATAATAGCTTCATTTACTCACAACACTTCCTTAAGGTCTCAACTACACATGCATAACCTGTTTTCCTCTTTTTACAATTTTCTCAATATCCTCAACATCTTCATCCCATAGTTGACATCAATGACAACACCAATCAGTAGACATCCCATTCACATCAATGACAACACCATCATTCTTGCAATAATGTCCCCCTTTGTCATTGATGGCAAAACAAGATGTGAAAATCCACCAAAGACTAAATGATAGTTCCAAACACTCTTTTTCTTTAGATGATCTTCTCCCCCTTACATGATTCTCTCTCCTTGAGTAGATAAGTTTTTTTTCACATGACTCTCTCCCCACTTTGGCATCAATGGAAATGGATAAAATATTTTACATTGTTCTTCTTCTTCGACACTGAACCAAATTTCCTGCTCTGAATACTCCCTCTTAGGAGTACACCGAACTGAATCAGTGACATAATGAAAAAACATGACGCTACCTACTCCCCCTAAGAGGTATCCACCAACATTAGTCTAGAAAAGAGATAGACCTATAGATCCACTAGACCGATGCACCTCTATATGCATTTAGTTCAAGAAAGGAGGGGCAATAACCCCTAACTTTTCTCAAAGACACTAAAAATTATCCTTAGGAAGAGCCTTAGTAAATATGTCAACAATCTGATCCTTTATAGGAAAATACTCAAGATTCACTTCATTCTCCATAACCTTCTCTCAAAAGAAGTTATATCTGGTAGATATATAGTTTGTCCTTAAATGCATCACTATATTCTTTGAAATGTTTATTACACTTGTATTATCACATAAGATAGATATAGGTTCATCAAATACAACTCTAATATCCTTCAATGTTTTCCTCATCCATAATACCTATGTATAGCATGATGCTACTATAATATACTCAACCTTTGTAGTGGATAAAGAAATTGAATCATGTTTCTTACTTAGCCATGACACCAATCTACATCCAAGGAAGAATGCACCACCACATGTACTTTTCTTATCATGAACACAACCAACTCAATCTACATTTGTATAAGAATTTAATGTGAAACTAATATCATTGGGATACCACAAAACATAATTCAGTGTGCCTCTTAAATATCTAAATATTCTCTTCACTACTGCAGCATGTGTTTATTTAGGATCTTCTTGAAATATACCAACAAGATAAATTGCATGTATGATATCCAGTCTAGTAGAAGTTAAATATAGTAGTCCACCAATCATTGATCCATACTTGCTTTGATCTGTCTTAGGTGAATCATCATCTTTGCTCAATTTACAACCAGTCACCATAGGAGTGCATACCATTTTGGGGTCATCCATTCCAAACTTCTTCAACATTTATTTGACATACTTAGATTGTGAAATAAAAATAACTTTATATGATTGATTGATCTATAGCCCAAGAAAGAAATTCATTTCCCCAAAAATTGACATCTCAAATTATTTCTATATTTCTTCAAAAAAATTCTTATACATAGCCCTATTTCCTCCAAATATAATTTCATCCACATACACAACTACTATCAATATTTTGTCTTCCTCAATTTTAAAGTAAATATTAGTATCTGTAGATCCCTTGTTGAAACCTTGTTGTATCAAGTACCTATCCAATATTGCATACCAATCTCTAGGAGCTTGCTTCAAACCATATTGTGTCTTATTCACCTTATATACCATGTTCATTTGATCTAATAACATAAAAACCTTCTGGCTGTTCCATGTAAACCTCTTCTTGCAATTCTCCATTCAGAAAAGAAGACTTCACATCCATTTGATAAAACTTAAAATCTTTATGTGTTGTAAATGCCAAAAACATTCAAATAGTTTCCATCCTAGCCACAGGGGAAAAATACTCCTTAAAATGTATTTCTTCTACTTGTGAGTAACCCTTTGTTCCTAACAACTTCTCCATTCTCATTTAGCTTGTTCCTAAATTTACCCATTTAGTTCAAATTATGTTATTGTTTTTCGATCTAGGGACCAATTCCCAAGTATGAGTTTTCTCTATCTACATAAGTTCTTCCATTGCTTTTATCCAATGTTCATCCTTACATGCTTCACTCACTGATTTAAGTTTAACTTTAGAAAGTAAATATAAATTTACCCCAACTTCAACAGCTTTGCTTCTTGTCAATACACCTTTCCTCTTATCTCCAATAATCTGGTCTTCACAATGATTCTTTTGCACATATTAGGGTTTGTAGTGGTCTTCTCCAGAACTTCTTCCTCTTCATTTTGTACTTCTTGTTCATCAATTATTCCTTCTACTTCTTTGAAATAAAGTTCATTCAACACATATTCATCTATTGCAATATAATTCTACAAGTTTTCATCAACTTTAACATTTGCACTTTCAACTATCTTTATCAACCTTTTGTTGTAACATCTTTAAGCTTTTCTCTTAATACAATATCTAAGGAAGATACCTTCATTGGACCTTGCATCAAACTTTCCTATGTTTTATTCATCTCTTTTGATATAACATTTGCTTCCAAACACTCTAAAGTACTTCACAGTAGGAATATTTCCATTGCATAGCTCATAAGGAGTCTTTGTGTTATTAGTTGTAGCTTGAACTCTATTAAGTACGTAAACAACTATATGAATAGCTTCTCTCTAGTAGACTTCTAGTAGATTTTCTTCTTAAGCATCATAGTTCTTTAATCTTCTTGAATAGTTCTATTTTTCCTTTCAACAACCCCATTCTACTAAGGAGTTCTAGGGGTAGACAAATTCACCACCTCTTTTAGAACTCAAACATTTTATTTTCAAATTCATTTCATTGTCAACCAAAGCTTTAAATACCTTAAATTTATCTAATGCATCATATTTATCTCTAAGAAAAGTAACCCATGTCATTCTAGAGTAATCAACAATCAAAAGTATAAAGTACATATCACCTTGTAGACTTATCACCCTTATTGGACCATAGATATCTGTATACACTAATTCCAATAGTCCGGTAGTAGATTGTTCTTTTCCCTTAAAGCTATTCCGTGTTTGTTTTCCAAATTGACAACTCTCACAAACAACATTGATAGGCTTTATGATCTTACCTACAATAATCACAGTTTTAGATCCTTTCCGGATCTCACATGCTTCATCCTTGAATATAAGATTATACCCTTTGCTACACATTTTTCCAACACTCAATATATTATTTCTTAAGCCCTTAACATAGTAGACATTTTTAGTATTATGAATTCCATCAAAACTGATTGAACCTATTCTACAAATCTTAGCTCTTGAATCATCTTCAAATTTAACTAATCCTCCATCATACTTTTTGAGTTTATAAAACTTAATTTTTTCTCTAGTCATATGACTAAAGAAGTGATGTAAGCAAGGTGGTGATGACTCACAATAAAACTAAAATTGGTCAGACCTTAACAAGGAATCAACCTTTGTAACTCAATTCACTCAACTTATCTCAAACACTCACACTAAGGCTTGTAGCCCTCAAAACCAACTCTTCACAATATCTTTTAGAGAAGTTTGTACAAAGTTCTAACAAACACTGATTTAGACTCACCATAGAACCAACAGAACAATCCCAAAATGTTACAAGTGACTTCTTTGCAACAATATTGAGATCCAATACAAGACCCTTGTTTTAGGCTACTCAATTACCCCTATTTCACAAAGGAAGTACTTCCCAAACACCCAATAACCAATCAAACCCTTTTGATAGGAACTAATTGTGATTAAAACCACCAAATTCCATGATCAATTCACATATTCAAGTCCTCTAGGATGCTGATCCAAGAAACCCATTTTCATGCAAAAACACTAGGTTTTATTGAAAACCTATGCACCTGGGTTTATCGGACCCAAACAATGCACCCAACACTTCAAATTCACCCTGCACAAACTCAATCTACACTCACTTGGTCAGTTCCAACAACAATTCATCAAACCCTTCACTAACTCACCATTTTCATAAGGAAAATACTTAATTTTACCCTAGGGGATCATCCCAATTCTCACAACTCAACTCCATTTCCTACCAAAACATGGAAACACATAAATTGGAGAGTATTGGACCCATTCCATGATGAAAAATAGGTACAAAAATTGGAATGGGTCAATTTGACATTTTATAAGGAAATCAACCCTTAAATCTATGTTAATAGGGTTGCTTCAGCAATTTAAAGAGATCTTCCATAAAATTGAATTTTAGGCTTTCAAACTTGATGGAAAAGAAAAGTAATTCATGTACCCACATAGTACAACAAGTTTTAGAGCATCTACAACCTATACGTGTCCGTACAGTACAAGGAAAGTTTATAAAACATAGAATCTTATAGAAAAAGTGTTGTATTATGTTTGGAATTCTTCAATACATCAATCAACTGACTATCTATGTGCCTTTTGAGGTATTTTATACATATTCCCACCAAACTATAAATTAAAAATTCCTATAACTATTTTTCAAATTCTATGACCCTTCATATTCCCTAAAAGTTGCATTTTTACAATTTTTGCTTGACAATAATTACATCCTTTTACAATTTTTTCTAATTTGACACCTAAGACTCAATATCCATCCATTTGCATAATAAATGGTTTTTTAGACCTTATTTATCATAAATAGACTCAAAACACCCCTAGACTCACCTAGTGACCAGCCTATGAACCTTCAAATGATCAAATTTTGACAATAAGGAATAGGTGCTCCTGCACCTTACAACCCCAGAGAAAAGAACTCACACCGCATAAGTTGTGTCTTGTACTAATTTCTCCAAGCTTCACACATATTCCTCTAGTCTACAAACACTTTCCATTGGTCCATACACTATGATCTTCCACTTTGCATTGCATCTTTGTTGTTGTTTGCATATGAAACTATCTTCATCTCAACCTTCAGACCTAATGTCCGCCTTCTTCCTACTTCTTGATCAAAACTTGACGATGTATTTTCCATTACACCTACAAACAAACAATTTTTAGTAATCCCTTGATATGTATTCCCTTTTATACCATTTTCATGCTTGCAACTGTCCTCAACACTTTGTTCAATATGTCCTCTCTTCATTGTCATCAATCTGATTATCCCATTAACATCTTGTACCACTGTACTATTAGAGTTATCACCCATTGTACTTATAGATTCCTTATACCTTAAAAATTTACTCCCTACCAAAGGACACACAATGGTCCCCACCAAAAAATTCTCATTCAAATTCACTGTCAACTCCTTTTTTACTACTGTATCAACCTTCACATTTGTTGTAAGAGTATTTTCAGAATTTGAAGCAACTTAAGTATCCATATTTTTGTTTTCCTTCCCCATATCTACAAGTTGTTTCTTCCTACACATGATTAATTTTTCCTTACCTTTTTCGTCTTCCACCAAAGGACTCAAAACAAACTTACATCCATCTTTTTCTATGGTATATGTGTTTTCTCTTCCATCATACAATGCATTGTTGTCATACTGCCAAGGCCTACCTAAGAGTAAATGAAAACAATCCATAGGCTAGATATCAAAAACTACCTTATCTTTATAGCCTCCAATATGGAATTCAACAACTGCTTGTTCATTGACCAACAAAGATTTCCCATCACTCAACCAAGACACCTTATATGGAAAGTCATGGGGAAATTTTTGCAAATTCAGTTTGCTAACCATCTCACTTGACACCATATTCTATGTAGAGCTAGAATTAATAACAATTTTTCATACCTTGTTTTTGCACTTACATGTGGTTTTGAAAAGACTCTTCCTTTACAATGGCTCCATCTCCTTTGCTACCTTCAATATGGTCTTTCTCATCATCAACATTTCACCTATTTTAAGAGTAGCACGTAGACTTGCAGAATTTGTACTCTCACACTCCTCCTCTTGAACTAATTGTGCTCTCCCTTCAGTCCTCTTTTCTCCACTTGATGAACTACCAAAATTTTTAGGACATTTCCATGAAGGATGACCATATTCATTACAATTATAACATCTCCCTAGAAAAACATTAAAATTTTTACCCACCACTAAATCTGCCTCTACCCCTAAAACCTCTGCTAGCATCAACACCTTGATCCTTACCTCTATTTGCTTCTTCTTGTTCCTCAAATTATTATCTTGGTTTAGGGATTGATCCTCTCCCTCTTGTAATAGTACATCCTCCTCTAAAAAAATTCATTTTCCTTCTTTTGATCTTTTCCTCCACCCTTATTTCTAATTGAAAACATTCCTCAACAATCTTTGGGTTAGCAACAACCAATTCATCTTGTCTATTGAATCTAAGGCCACCTAGATATCTATCCACTTTCTCAACTTCAACTTCATCCCTTCTTTACCTTATACTTAGTTGATTAAATTCATCTTCTTAACATCTAGATCCTTTTGTTTCACACCTTGCAATATTATATAAAATTGAACTTCATAGTCTTTTGGAAGAAACTTACCTTTTAGTTTTTGTACCATCTTGTACCAAGAAACTATTCTTGACTTGCCTTGTTTTCTCCTCTCTTCCTACTCATAGTCCCACCATAAAAGAGCATGAATTTTGAGTTTTTTTTTCCACCTTCACCATCTACTCATCTAAAATGTCTTCACTTTTAAAGTAATTTTCCATAGCAGCAAGCCAATCAAGCAACTTTTCTTTATTTAAATTTCCACCATACATAGGAAGATCAACCTTTACCTTCAATGAATCACCTTTAACTTCTTTGAGAAACTTTTCCATCCTCTGATCTTTAGGGTCTAATTCTTCATCATCTTCTTATTCTTCATCTTCCTCCTTTGTTTCACTCTCTTGACTCTCATCTCTTATTTTCTTTGTCTCCAAGGAAGCAATCCTTTCCAACACTGTATTGTGTGACTCTAGAAGCTTATAATGCTTCTCCTTCAGTTCCTACAACTCTCTAGTAGCACCAACACCCTTCAAAGGCATCTTCACAAACTTGTCTATTCACCTTCCAATCACCTTTCTTCAAACCTACAAAATTCAACCACAAGAGACCTTGTCCCTAAGCTCTAATGCCAATTGATGTAAGCAAGGTGGTGATGAATCACAATCAGACTCAAATTGATCAGACCTTAACAAAGAATGAACCTTTGCAACTCAATTCACTCAACTTATCTCAAACACTCATGCTAAGGCTTGTAGCCCTCAAAACCAACTCTTCACAATATCTTTTAGAGAAGGTTATACAAAGGCCTGAGAAACACCAATTTAGACTCACCACAAAACCAACACAACATCCCCAAAAGGTAACAAGTGACTTCTTTGCAACAATATTGAGATCCAATACAATACCCCTATTTCAGGCCACTCAATTAGCCCTATTTAACAAAGTAAGTACTTCCCAAAAATCCAATAACCACTCAAAACCTTTTGATAGTCACTAATTGTGATAAAAAAACATCAAATTCCATGATCAATTCATATATCTAGGATGTTGATCCATGAAACCCTCCTTTTTCATGCAAAAACACTAGGGTTTATTGAAAGCCTATTCACCTGGGCCTATAAGACCCAAAAAATTCACCCAACACTTCAAATTCACCTTGCACAAACTCAATCTACACTCACTTGGTCAATTCCAACAACAATTCATCAAAACCCTTCACTAACTCACCATTTTCATAAGGAAAACACTCAATTTTACCCTAAGGCATCATCCCAATTCTCACAACTCAACTCCATTGCCCACCAAAACATGGAAAAACATAAATTAGAGAGTATTGGACCCATTCCATGAGAAACAGTAGGTACAAAAAGTAGAATGGGTGAATTTGACATTTTAGAAGGCAATCAACCCTTAAATCTGTGTTAACAGGGCTACTTCAGGAATTTAAAGAGATCTTCCACAAAATTGAATTTTAGGCTCTCAAACTTGATGGAAAAGAAATATAATTCATGTATCCACACAATAAAACAAGTTTTAGGGAATCTACAACCTGTATGGATCTGTATAGTACAAGGAAATTTCATAAAACATAGAATCCTACAGGAAAAAAGTGTTGTATTATGTTTTGAATTCTTGAATACATCAATCAAATGACTATCTATGAGCCTTTTGAGGATTTTTATACATATTCCCACCAAAATTTAACTGAAAAATTCCTCTAACTATTTTTCAAATTCTATGACCCATCATAATCCCTAAAAGTTGCATGTTTACAATTTTTGCTTGACAAAAATTACATCTTTTTGCAACTTTTCCTAGTTTGACACCTAAAGCTCAATATCCATCCATTTAAATAATAATTGGTCTTTTATACCTTATTTAGCATAAATAGACTCAAAACACCCCTATACTCGCCTACTGACCAACCTATCAACCTTCAAATGATCAAATTTTGGCAATAAGGCTTATGTGCTCCTGCACCAAGAAGCCACTATCAACAACCCAGTAATTCTTATCTTCTTTGGCATGAAAAGAAAATACAAAAGTACCTTCAACCTTATCCTTCATCTCTGGGATACTTGCTTTAACACAACTTTGAAGGTTAACAAAACCAAATTTTTCTTTTATAGCCGAAAACATACATTCATTATCATCAAAGTTTCCATAATAGGATTAATCATTACAAATACTGACATATTCTCTCACATAGTAAGCTTTCCTAATAATATTTCATTTATTTCCTCTATTCTTATTGTTTATAGCTCTCTTTGGACATCTAGAAGCATAATGACCCATCTCACCATAGATAAAATATTTGAAAGGTATTTTTTCTTGATACTTACTGGTTCCCTTTTTCATCTTCCTCATGAAGAACTTAGCTTCTAGATCATCAAGATAATCTTCACCTAATTATTCAACCTTCTTTTATTTCTCATCCTTAAAAGAATTCTCTACTTTTTATCCTTTCTTCATTTTTCTCATTTCAAATGCAATCAGAGTACCAATCAACTAATCTCTGGAATATTTATCAAAATCAATTATTTCCTCACTAGCAGATACCTTTTCACTGTAACAATCCAGAAGAGATCTGATAATTTTCTTCACCACTTTAGATTCTTTAACCATTGCACCAAGACCTCTCATATCACTTACCAGTTCATCAATTCTCTAAATTTAGCCTTTAATTGTTTGATCCTCAGACATATGCAAAATTTCAAACCATTCCTTGAAGTTTTGTAACTTCACTTGCTTGACTTTAGGATCTACTTCATAAATGCTTTCCAACTTATCCAAAACTTCTTTAGTAGTCTTAATACTCATAACTTTAATTAATTCAATTGTTGAAAGACTATTCACAATAATCTACCTTCCCTTACCATTGATCTCATGTACCTTGATCTCTACATTTGTATTTGGACCATTCAGAGGTGGAGTGTATAAAGTCTAATAAGCCTTCTCAATATCGTATCCTTGAGCACACAAACATACTTCCATCTTTGTTTTCCAAAATTCATAATTTGAACCATCAAATCTAGGATATTTTAAAGGAATCTTGTTTTCCATCATAGATCTACCTCAAGAGGTTAATCTCTTCTTCAAGGAATCTTTCTCTGATACCAATTGTTGAAATATACAAGACAACTAATAGGGGGTGAATCATTTGTAGCAAATTAAAACTTCAAAATCCTCAATAGTAATCAGATCCACAAGCATTCACTAAGTCCTTATTCTATTAGATTGATTAAACATGAAATGTAGATAATAAAAATTAAAACCACAACACCATACACATGAAAAAACTAGATTTACACAGAAAACCCAATGAGGGAAAATCCATGGTGAGGATTAGCTCACAATATAAGTAATAGAAAAATTGGTACAAAGAGGATCATTACCAAAATAGGATGCACTATCGAAAAGGCTCACAGATAGGGCTCATTGCCATAGAAAGAATACAAGAATATAGAAGAAGAATGCTACATAGAGAAACACTTCTCAATGCAACAAGGAGTTCACCACAATTTCTCACACTTTTGCAGTCACACATTAAAAATTTTAGATTCCTTTAGCTCACTACCTTCACGAACCCTAGAAAATGAAGCTTACATTTCTCTACTCAAATTCACATCACATACACTTCACTCACATCAATCTCTCATCTATCTTGCTTCTTATTCTTACACCCTTATCTTGCATCAACACCATACATGTTTATATCAAGTTCTATCTCAAAAAATTTCTCCAATGTTGGCCACTAGTTGTTATACATTCAAAGTCAAACTAGGTCAGCACCTAAATATTCCTACAATGGATAGGAATGAAAGGAGACCTACATAAATCCTTTATTAGGACACAAAGAGATCCCAAAACACTTCAACATGATTCCACAAGTCTCACATGTAGTGTTAAACACACGGTCAACCAACACCCATGCAAACCACCATAAACATGTTAAGTACATGCTTCCTAAGATCAAACCAAAAGTTTCAGACAACATAATCTACTTGAACATAATCCAAAACAATCCACAAACTACTTAAGATTCATGAAATAATTCAACCAAGCTTTGCATCAACAAATATTTTAACTTGGGATAATTGATAAACCTTGTTCACACACTAACAAACTAAACTCACACTTTACTACACTAGATTAAGTAAAATCATGAAAATAGAAAGATAAAATCATTATAAGCAATTTACCAAATCTGCACAACATGAATCCAAATAGCAAAGAAACATGTAGAAAATAAATTTCTCCCAGACCTTAGAAAACATTATTGAAACAACTAGTTCACACACTGGTGAACATATCTTGCATTGTACAATGATCCAGAAACCAAAATTATAAATATAGCAAGCTCTATCAACCTTGAATAACTTGTAATATCTGCACATGCATAGTATCAACATAGAAAGTATGCAGAGCACAATACTGAATATCATTATATAACAATTGCACAACACAATTTACTCTACTTATTAGATTTTCTCAAACGCACTTGGAAACCAAGTGTGAAGATTAAAATCTGCATTGATCAAAGATTGACAAATATGAGTTAAATTAATCAGTATTGAACAAATGAAATAAAATCCTTCCCCATAAAATTGTTGAGAAATGTAAAGGAAATGACAACATTATCAAACTAACATGAAATGACAAGCAAGATGAACATTAAATCTATTCCTAAACTACTCAAACCATCATCCCATAGGGGGATTGGTGCTACTTTGATGTGGAAAATATCCCTTTCCCAACCCCTTTTGATAAGCTTCTTGATGTGATGAAGATGCAAAGATGCAAGTGTTGGATATGAAAGTGCCTATAGTAGAAATGCTAATATTTTGTATGAATGGTGGAGTAGAAGTGCCTTATATTTATAGATTGAATGGTTGAAGAATGGAGAAATGGGAGGAATTTCCGATGAAGTTGAAGCACATTTTAGAGAATCTGCATAGTTAATGCATATGGTTGAGGATTTGAGAGGTGTAAGAGAGATTAATGCATCTATAAGAGGCATTAAATGAACGTGGTTGAGATGTTTTTGAGGGAAATTTTGTGTTAGAAAGTAAAATAAGTGGCATTAATGAATAAATATTCCCTTAGAATATGCCTTTGTGAGGGAAAAATGAGATAATTAGATAATTACAATAATTGATTTTCATGTGCAAGTGGATGGGTTAGTCAGGGGTTTAGGTTTGACCTAGGTTGAGTCAAAATCTAGAGGATGGCTAATGGTGGTTAGGGTTTAATTAATTCATATTAATTAACTTGAAGGAATTAGGGGATTTGACATTCGATTTAATTAATTTGATTTATTAAAACAAATGAGAGGACTTTTAGGACTTTAATTAAATAAATTGATTTATTCAATCAAATATGATGCACATTAGTGAATTAATCAAATAAACTACTTTATTTGATTAACAAAAGAAATGATGTTAATTCGAGTCTCTACATTTTGCCCCTGTTTGAAGCAATGTATTAGCTGCATTGGTTCAAAGAATAACCTTGCTGAGATCAAAGTTCAAAATTTTCTTTATTTTTTTGGATGCCCAAGTGGAGATAAGTACGTTGGTACATTGTCCCCTTGAGAGATCGAGCATTTTTTTTTATTTTAGGGTTGATCTGATGACAAAGAGGTTCAAAATGGATGTATGGATGGTTAGACTAAAAGATGTATATGATAATGACAATGCAAATGAGATATTTCTTTAAGATTCTTAGAATAACAAATCTATATTATCCTAAACAACTTAAATGATGATGCAATGCATGTGAGATAGATGAGGTTTCCTATTGTGATGATATGTATGAATATGCAAGATGGATGCATGTCATGATAGCAGGTTAGCATGAAAGAGGTGTTGATCATCAAATCTTGCACCTCTTCGATAGTCTTATGGGGAATTCAGTGAGTGGGGGACAAATTTGCGCCTCACTGAATACCTTTGGGAATTATATAGAAAGTCGGCTCTTCTTTGGGTGTTTGGAGTAAAGGGTAGAAAGAAATGCAAATATAAAACATGAAAAGGGTGATACGCCAACACTTTTACAAAATTTCAAACCCAACAATTTCTATGATTGATATAATTAGACACAAAATGCCACCACCCTTAATTGTTGGAAAGAGAATGAACAACTAAGGCTAACAACAAGCACAGTGCAAACTTTCAAATGTTTCACTAGGTAGTGTTCATTAATGTCTTATCAAACATAAATATTTCCAAGGGTAACAGAAAGAACATTCAAAAAACACATAAGCTCTCTCTCCTAATACAATGTAATATAGTAAAACAACAACCCTTCAGAAAGAAAAAAAAGAAGTCAAATGACATAATCCAATTTTCACAAGCCACTATTCTACCATACAAGCATACAACATGGAAATCAACTACTTAAACTATTCAGAATCAGCTTGCAAGATACAATGTTTCTTTCAAAATGATAATATAAAGAAAGAAGACTTGAAAAAGGCCATATATGTATAGTCTCAACAATTTCTCCTCAATAGTTTGTACTTTAAATATCAATTGAACTTTAAAACAAAGGTTAGATGCCAATCCAATAATAGTTTAAGCCTTAAAAGATATAACATGCTAGAGATAAGTAGCTCTACAATTTTGCTACTGAAAATAATTCTATATCCTAAGAAAAGCTAAAGAAACTTTCCTTAGCCAAGGAAACTGAAACTTGAAATTCCAAGCCCTCATTGTGTCGTCGCCTCCCTTATATAGATGCAGAAAAATAAAATGTGTTGTATAAAAATGGCCCCTTGTCATTTTAATGGCCTATTAGGTCTTGTTTCATTATGTTTGGTCCATTTTTCTTTGATTTTATATTGTAATTTGGCTTGAACATGCATATTTATGTACTAAAATTCAAATAATGTTGTCTTGTGAAGGTGTTGTGAAGTGTTGTAAAACATTTCTACACTCTTCTAGACTCTATTCATTACAATTCACCTAAAAATCACCTTTTCATCACTAATCAAGTTCTATTTTGAAGTGTTGTAAAGTTTTGTAACAAGATTCATGAGCTTTTTTAGGCACAACTTCACTATTTATCCCTTTCTTATGCTTTATTTGACCCCTTTATGCCCTTATGAGGCTTAATTAAGTTTTTTTTTAATGTAAGCCTGACAAACAACATTAAATGCAAGATAATTCCTGACACACATTTTTCAGGTCCTAGGTTGGACCCATTCACCATGGGTGGCGAATGAGTCCCCCTTGGCTCCAAATTCAAAAAACTTCAAAATTCCTTCTAGGTTTTTATTCAAAATCACTTGATGTCGGTTGTGATAAGGTATTAGTGAGTTACTAAGGCACAAGATTGTATAAATAAGTTATTTTACATCCATTCTAACCCCCATTAATCAATTTCACTCATTCACCTATTCACTCAAGCATTCAAGCATCTTACAACATCAAATCAAGCACTATTCAAACATTGTGGAGCATCCATTGATACAACTTCAGATTTTCACCAACAAGGGTTTGGTAAGTTGATAGCATTTGCATGATATTTTTTTATCATTCTCTTGCATTTCATTATTCTATTAAGGGTTTGATTACCAAGTGGGGTTTGACCAAGGCAAACCCCTATTTGCTAACCCTCAACCATTTTTCCCCTCTTGCATGTGTGTTTGCAGACCTAGGTATGTAGATTTAACAAGCATTTAGGTGATTGAATATTGGTCAACAAGTCAACTAGGTGCTTCAAGTCAAATGAACATATTTCAAACTTCGAGAGGGTTTTTTGTCTGTTTCCTGCAGAATTGACTTTGACAACCCGACAAGCAAACATTTCTAGATCTAGTGTTGCAAAGTTGTTTCTGGATTTCATAGAATTTTGGGAGAGGATTGATTCATCACCAATGGTGAATGAGTCCCACCTTAAGAATGAAAATCTAGGTTTCATAAGATTCTAGATCCCGATAGTCAGAAACTTGATTTCGACAGTTTTTCACTAGTAGCAGGACTAATTCACCACCCTCGGTGAATGAGTCCCACTGTTGATTTTCAGTAATTTCATATAGCATTCAGACCATTCCAAATTCCTCAAATCTTGCTCAAGTGCACTCTGATTCAAATTTTTTCTTTCTATTTTGCATTTATTCATCTTTAAGTTCATTGTTTGCATATCATAGTGTGTTTTCCAACATAGCCTAAACCGTAATTTTGCATTCATGATCAATCATAGAGATCACTTAATTGCATTTATATCACTTCCTTTAGCTTAGATAACACCATACATAACATAATTTGAATGAACCCCTTAGCTTTTTTGGCTCTACCTCTCTCCTTTTAGGTGAAAAACCCTAAAAGAGCTAGAGAAGTGCATTGGTGCCAAAAATCTACATTTCATTTTGGTGAACTCACATTTTGAACACTTTTCATTTATGTTTTCATTCACATATTGTATCCTAGATTACATTTTAATCAACATTCAATTAGAATATTGTTTTGTTCTTGCATTCTAGGATATCTCATATTGCATTAGGGAAAGCTTTGTTTAGATTTCATTCTTGCATTGCATATCATTGAAAAAACTAAAAATATACATTCTACACCCTTAATTGCATTCTGAAAAACACAAAAAAATTACACCCTTAATTGCATTCTGAAAAACACAAAAAAATTATCATACTTGGACTCATTCACCACCCTGGGCGAATCAGTTCCTCTGTACTTTTTACACAACATTTTCAGACATTTTTTGGCATTTTCCTGCATTTATGTTTTATGTAGTTATTTCTTTGTTATAGTTAGTAGAATTTCTATTATTTTCCTTTTTGCATTTCTCTTTTCCTTTTGAATTTTCATTTTTCCATCATGTTCCCTCGTAACATGTGTTTGATGTTTCCTTCTCTTTGTACAATTCTTCTATTTGTATGTCTATTCTTCTATATGTCATGCATCTTCTCTTTTTCTCCTTTTTTTTGTGTTCTCCTTTTGGGGATGATGCAAAGAATAGAGACTCCCTATGTCTCTTCCAAGTTGACCCAAATGGTCCCTTTTCCTTTTTACTTTGTCTCTTTCTCCTTTTTTTCCCTTTTGGGGATGATACAAGGCGTTGAGACCACAATGTCTCTTCCATGTTGACCCAAAACAAACTTTCTTTTCCTTTCATTTTTGCTCTCTTTGTGTCATTCTTCCAGTTCTATGTGCTTCAGGGAATGATGAAAGTTCTGAGTTATTTCATAAAAAACATTGCAGCAATGAACATACTAGCCCAAAAACCAGAGATCCCTTATGTGTGTGGTGTGCTTTTTTCTAGGGGGCAACTCCCTTTCATTGTTTTCAATTTTTGTTGACATGACACAGCTTAACTTTAAAACATATGACTTGGCATAGGGCTTTCCAAGTTGGCTCTCATGTCTTGTTTTCCTTTTACATTTTCTTTCCTTTGCTACTTGAAAGTACTTTCTCATAGAACAATGTGTAGCAATTCCTTTAAACTAGGGGAATACATTACCATTAATTAATTTGCATTCTTGGTTCCTATTGTATCCTTGTCATTCATATGATGTGTTTGTCACTTTGTGGGTGACATTGGGTGTGATGTCCTTCATAAGTGTGATTTATCTTAGCATATTACATTCCTCTTGGTGGCCTGATGTGATGCACTACATTCCCTAATTTATGAATATACTATTCTTTGATTGGTCCTCTCTTGGAGACATTAGACACAATGTTCCCTAAGTGGTAGACCTCACATAAACTAAACAAGACCCCTTTGAACATCTTTTACATTTTACATTTTAAAATTTTGTATTTTTCATTTTTGCCACCTTGCATAATGCAGCTTGCATGCCTGTGGTACTATCCTCTTTATTCATGAGTTCTAAGCATACGACGCTTTGCTTGTCTCATGAAGCACAAACCTAAATTTTTCCTTGTGGCACCTTATTAAAGTTATCAGGAGGTATAAATTTGATATGGTTGAGTGGGAAGCCCATCTAGCGGCATGACTTTCCCCATATCCACCTTTGTGTTTGTGAGTGCATACCAATTGGCATATATATCTCCCCTTTTTGGGCTTTCTCACCTCGCAGAAAACTAGAAGTTATGTGGCTCCATAGTGAGTATACCTGAGCCTTCTCACCTAGCAAACCACCATGAGTTCTGTCGCCCCAGAGTGAGTATACATTCTTAATCAACCTAGATCTAATCCATAACTAGTTGGACAAACGATCAAAGCTTCATCCGATTCTCAACACTTTTGTGTTCCTTTGTTCTTATGCTTAGTTTTCCATGGGATCTTCATTTCCTAGGGGCTTGATCATCCCTCTTGACAGTTGATATTCCATATTTCTAACGTAAGTGCATTTCAACCCTCCTCCCAATGTTCATGGCTACTTTAGTGTGAGTTTGAAGCAAGTTCATCCTCTCACTAAAGTGGGGGCTAAATGTGCCATAGAAAAATGGCCCCTTGTCATTTTCATGGCCTTTTAGGTCTTGTGTCATGATGTTTGGTCCATTTTTCTTTGATTTTATATTGTAATGTGGCTTGAACATGCATATTTATGTACTAAAATTCAAATAATGAGATCTTGTGAAGGTGTTATGAAGTGTTGTAAAATAGTTCTATACTCTTCTAGACTCTATTCATTACAATTCACCTAAGAATGACCTTTTCATCACTAATCAAGTCCCATTTTGAAGTGTTGTAAAGTCTTGTAACATGATTTCATGCTTTTCTAGGGACTTCACTATTTATCCCTTTCTTTTGCTTTATTTGACCCCTTTATGCCCTTATAAGGCTTAATTAAGTGTATTTTTTAGCGTAAGCTCGACAAACAACATTAAATACAATATAATTCCTTACACCCATTTTTAGGTCCTAGGTGGGACCCATTCACCATGGGTGGTGAATGAGTCTCACTTGGCTCCAAATTCAAAAAAAATCAAAATTCCTTTCAGATTTTTATTCAAAATCACTTGATGTCAGCTTGTGATGAGCTATTAATGGGTTACTAAGGAACAATATTGCATAAATAAGTTCTTTTACATCCATTCTAACCCCCATTCATCAAGTTCACTCATTCACCTATTCACTCAAGAATTCAAGCATCTTACAACATCAAATCAAGCACTATTCAAGAATTGTGGAGCATCCATTGATATGACCTCATATTTTCACTAACAAGGGTTTGGTAAGCTGATAGAATTGCATGTTATTTGTTTATAATTCTCTTGAATTTCATTATTTTATTAAGGGTTTGATTACCAAAGTGGGGTTTGACCAAGGAAAACCCCTATTTGCTAACCCTCAACCATTTTTCCCCTCTTGCATGTGTGTTTGTAGACCTAGGTATGAAAATTTAACAAAAAATTAGGTGATTGAAGATTGTTCAACAAGTCAATTAGGTGCTTCAAGTCCAATAAATCATATTTCAAGCTTGGAGAAGGTTTTTTGTCCATTTCCTGCATAATTGACTTCGGCAACTCGACAAGGAGATAGTTCTAGATCTGGTGTTGCAGAGTTGTCTCCTAATTTTTTAGAATTTTTGGAGAGGACTAATAAACTACCAATGGTGAATGAGTCCCACCTTAAGACTAAAAATCTAGGTTTTGTCAGATTCCAAATCTTGACCGTCATAATACTTTCTTTAGATAGTTTTTCACCAACAACATGACTAATTTGTCACCTTGGGAAAATGTGTCCCACTGTTGATTTTCAGTAATTTCAAACAACATTCAGACTATTCCAGATTCCTCAAATCTTACCCAGGTGCACTCTGATTCAGCCTTTCTCTTTTTTTTTTGCATTTATTCATCTTTTAGTTCATTGTTTGCATATCATAGTGTGTTTTCCAACATAGCCTAAATCTTAGTTTTGCATTCATGATCAGTCATATAGATCACTTAATTGCATTTAGATCACTTCATTTAGCTTAGATAACATCATACATAACATAATTTGAATGAACCCCTTAGCATTTTTGCCCCTACCTCTCTCTGTTTAGGTGAAAAACCCTAGAAGAGCTAGAGAAGTCCATTGGTGGCAAAAATCTATGGTTTAGAAAACACTGCCTCAACACAGAAGTCAATATTACTAGGTGTTTAATAGTTAATGGCACATGATCTTATCATAGATCTTTGGTTAGATCACAATGATCTGTCCTCATCAATTCTCAACTATCACATTTATTTTTTTAGATATTTAGCAAAGATAGAGGCCTGTAAATGATCAAATCCTAAAAACAATAGCCTAGAAAAAAGGTCCAGTTGACCACTCACATCACCCAAAGGCACCTACTCAAAACTTCCATCTCAAAAACCAAGAAATAGAAAGTCCATCTAGCTCTGACAAACTCCCCAAAAGATATCACTCCATAGGAGATGCAATCTGCCCACTGTGAGGAGGTGGCATGTAAAAAAGGCACACTTTCGTGCTCATGAATATATCTCCCTAGAAAATCCTCGATGATCAAACATGTGTTCTGAACTCTCTCCCGAAAGGGGGATGAAAGATGAAAGTTGTGTACCCACTACGTGGGACATTGTACATCTTTCCGATAACTCTACTTGAGTGCAAGCATGCTCAAAACTAAAAACATTATACAAGAAAAAAATCAAAATGATTAAGGAAAAAATAATTCATACTTCTGGCAACTCATAGGGGGTCTTCACTTGCAGAGGCACGAACCTAGGACTTTTGTTGTTCTTGGAGCTTGATGAAAGTGGCACGCTGAGCCTCCCAATCCATATCAATTGGTAGGACAAGGTTTCAGGTCTTTCTGTATGCTTTCTTGAGAACAAAATTCTCCTTCAAAGAGATCAATCCCCATATAGAAGAAACTGCTCCTAGGTGATAATAGAGTTGAGAAAGAGGATTGACCTCACTCTCAACATCATCTGCCATGGGTGCCGCACTCAAACCAATTTTCGCAAAGGTTCAAATTTTGTGTCGGTTGCATCAATGACTTGCTCCACTATTAGCGCATCTTCATCAAGTGAAAGAAGAGGAGGTAGCCCATAAGTAACCAAGATGCCAAAGTCCTTGATCTCAATGACCTGCTTATTCAGCACCATCTAGCACTCTCTACATTTGGCCGCAACACTGTGACAGTTGATGATCTCATTAGCTTTGATGGAGGTGATCCACTGATTGGGAATCCCTGCTCTTTCTAGGACCTAATCAGTGGAGATGCACAACTTGGAAATGAAACTTTGTGAATCTACCACTCGAGATGAAAATTTCTACATAAAGTGATCGATCATTAGACAAACCTTGGTATTCAATTCCTGAACATCTCCTAGAAATTGTAAAGTAGGCCCAAGAATGGCAATACCAGCTGCAATCCACTCCCAATATGCAGATATCAACATCTTCATTATCAAAATGGCTCCAGATCCTTGTGCAACAACTAACTCTTGGTTAAATTAGGCCTCTCTTTCCCTTGTGCTTTAATCCATTTGAGCTTTCTCTCAAAGGGCATTTACTAATTCTGAGCTCAGTCTTTCAAATTCTTGTCTTGACTCTTCTGCTCCTACCTAGATCCTCCAAAGATCATCGAAAGTTTGGGATTGGGAATCATATAGCTCTCTTTTCAAAATTTCAATTTCAGCATGAAGCTGAACTTGTTCACTCCGAGATGCTGCAAACAACTAGAGGCATCTCCTTTCTTGCCTTGAATTTTCTTTATGCAGGCCACTTCAGCTTCTCTAGCTTGAATCTCATTCTGCAGTTTGCTTACTATTTATTTTACATTTTCCAACTTTGCCTTGTGCTTCTTTAATTTCTTGTCCAACCTCTCATAGTTAGCATATACCGCCTTCTCAGTCTCTTTGGGTAGAACTACTTTGTCACGTGGGTGAGTTTCATTCAAATCTAGGCCTACAATATGAATGTGACAGTCCTCCATATGCATTTTTACTTTGTGCTTGGAGACAAGCGCCTTTATGGTAGTATTAAGCAAAGAGTTCCACTCCTTATTGAAGCAAGCTTCAATCTTCTTTGTAGTAGGCTTATCAACATTTTTTAACAATATTTTTTGCTTCCTGGCCTTTTGGGCCTGTTTGGTAGCATCAAAATGCCCCTGAAGAGTTTGAGGGACATCGATGCTTTGTGTTGCAATGAAAGCACTAGGGGGTAGTCCAAAAAGGGTGACTGTAGAGGAAAATTTGGATGTGTGAGCATGAGGGGACACAAAAGGTAGTGTGATCATGGAAAATGGTGCAACACCAAATCAAATAGGGGAAAAACTACTAGGGTTGAACATAGAAACAAGCTGATGGAGAGGGGTCTTCCTGGAAGTAGATAGACCGAGAGTGATGGGTTAAGAAGTGGTATCAGTCATTTCAATGGGGGCCCTCGATAGGGTGATTAAAGACACAACAGTGGCCACGAAAGATGATGCTCCTTCAGTGCAGAGGGTAGTTTCAGCAGGTTCATTGAAAATAGCAGGAGGTGCATTCATGATTACTAGATCGAGGTTCGAGGATGGAGGATTCCTTTCCATAGGAGGGGGCAGAGGATTAACCAAAGATACATAAATAGGAAGAAGAGGGGGAGTGAAACTTACCTGGGCCATAGTGGTTGAAACATTTTGTATGATAGACTCCACTTCTTCTTCTTATCAGACCGGTACATTAGGGACACATAGATCTTGATTCATTCTTCACTTTGTATGACTAGAACTATCAATGTTTTGATCTTTTGGCAGTAGATCCTTCCAAAACTTGGACTTTAGCAGCTGTTGCATATCCTCTTGGAGACCATTGGGTTCTTTTTCCTTTACTTCGGGTGTTGGAGGTAGACGAAACTTGTGAATCCCTTCGCCTTGAGTCTCTCTGACTGTTGAATTCCCAAGGTCTAGACACTTGAGGTGGAACTTGTTCCCTTTCAATCTCATGGCATGTTTCAATATTGTTGTTGTCAGAATCAACCTATTTATCATATAGTTCCTTGAATTCATCATCAAGTAGAGCTGAAAGTTACTGAACAGGGCACCTAGGCACCTCATCTCCTATCGAAATCTCTAAAGTATGCCTTTTTCCTTTCTGAACATCTCTTGCACTTCAGCTATGCATTGCGATATTTTCCCATTAGAAGATTCCTCTGATACTCTGGTTGGGGCTCATAAAAACTCAACCACTTTAGTTGCTCTTCTAGAAGGTGAGCCAGGTCAATGTATATCTCATTCCTTAAATCTCGACCTAAGTTCCTCCTTCTTATGAAATAATCTCGAACCTCATGTCTCAAACTATAAATCCCATTCGGGTTATAATTCCACCTTTCACAAATGAGGACAAAGCCTGAGGCTACTAGTAAATTTTTTATCTCATCCTTAGCCTTTCATTTGGTCAGTAACCTAACTCTTAGCAATTAGGAGAGGAGGATTGTAAAGCTTTTTTTGTTCCTCTTAGCGCCATATATTATGTTGACAATGGTTACCTAATGGCATGCCTCCAATGAAAAAACCCTATCTATTACAAATCTGGGGAGTCAAAATGCCTCCCAGGGAAAGCCATGAAATCTGATGAACGTGAAATCCTGACCCAGGAAATAATCCAATGGGGTTAGCCGATCTTTTATCCATTCCATAACCTCTTGAGAGAAATGACCAATAGGGCGAGGTAATAATTCCTAAAGCATTGGCCTCAAAAAATTATTTGCAAATCGATAATAATCCCATGTCCTCAAAAGCATAGGGATCCATACAAAAACTAGCTAGAGATAGCCCCTTTCATCTAGCCTATATACTAGTATATTCCTCCCTAACCACTCAAAACTCTAGTGATGTACAAGAAAATGAGCCAGGACAGAAGAATACCTAAATTTGGACTTAGTACTGTAATTCTTTAGCTGCTGCCTCATGTTCCCAACTATTACTTCAGCAAAATCATAGTACCTTTGGAATTTTTACCATTTGAGCATAAGAGCTAGGGAAAACTAGAAAGGATTAACCTCTTCATCATCATTAAGGCCAAAAACCTAGGCCAACATTGAGAACACAAACTATGTGTCCTTGAATTTCTTATGCAAAAGAGGCCAGTGAATCTGCCCTCTCTACAGCCTTTCCTTCATCTCATTTTTGTAAAAAAATTTTGCATGAACATGTCCTCCACCAGGAAATCCATCCGCCCTTCATCAAAAAGCTTAGCACCCCAGGTCATAGGGATACACAACATATCTTGTATATCTTTAGCAAAAATGGTAATCTTGACCTCTCGGCCCTCAATGGCCTGTGTATTTTTGTTAAACTTCTCTGTACATGTGTCAACCAAATCCGAGCATGGATGTATAATAGGTAGCATAAACTGTGGTAGGCCACTATTCCAAAGCTAAAACACAAAACCCTCTAACCGTTCATGCTCCAACATCTTCTAAAATGCACCATCCCTAAGGTTTTTAGGGTTAGCCGATAATTGAGGGTTGAAAATATTATCAGTGACATCTTGTACCACCTCTCTTTGGATGCATTTATCAAGTTGGACCTTTCTATAGTGCTCAAAAGGTCGCTCTTCTACTGTCGGGGAATTGGTGAACAAGTTGTGCCCAAAGACATCGACATAACCAAGTCTTTTGTTTAAAACTACAACTTGTCTACCAGACGTCAATGCTTCTGCCATGGTTGTATGAGAAAGTTGCAGAGAGCTTCTCTAGTGATAACAACCACTTGCCTTTTTTTTCTTTAGAGAAATTTACTTTTGAGTGAAATTAATTATCTCACTTGTACATGCAATTAATGCTACGCCATTAATGTTAATCCATTAAATAATCCCACTAAGGTGATACATGTGGATTGGAGATTTGTATCCCTCTGGAATGCCAAAAATGATGCGAGAATGGAACTAGTACATTCCCTCTGCCACCTTTTTATCAAATAAACTCATTTCATCAAAAAGTGTGCTTTTCACTATGTAAAACGTGCTAAGGTGATATAAGGTACTCTTGAAAGGACATGCCCATTAATTTGTCAGAGATTTAGCACATTAATCCTTATCTTTTCTCATTAGTAAGCTAGTTGGTGGTGATGATGGCAAGGGACACATGTCAACTATCAACATACAAGAGCATTTACTCCTAATGCCCAAATTTATTTCTCAAATCATTCTATCAGATTCTTCGTACAATTTATCTACCCTTCTCCATTTTTCCTTCAACTTTTCCTATTTCCATCCAGCCAAAAATAGACCTTTTGTTTGTTGAGTTCATCATCTCACCTTTCTATATATAGCTATGCCACGTTTTGCAACATTCATTCGAAAATATTGTCTGTTAAGTTTAGCAAGCTTTCCATTGTTTCCCATTCCTCCATCTTTCACTGATTATTAGAATGCCTACTAGCTTAGGCACTACCATTTGGCTCCTCCCACGAAGGCCATAGTACTGCTTCATGGGAGAGGTCACTAGTGACTGAATTAAGCACCTAGTGAAGAACTGCAACCGCCTCATCATGGTTGCATTCAGGTGGGTAGTTGGCTAGGACTTCATCAACAATGAAAACTAGCTCTAGAGCAACCACAATGTTCTTTCCCACTTCGTGGCCTTGTTGTTTGACTTGAATGTGTCCAAGCCCATTATAATTGAGTTGTGCCACCAGATGCTTGACAGTTCACTGATGGAGGGGCTTGGCGAGGTGGTGAAAGTGGCTATCCCTAACATCGGTATACCGAGTGCCATAGACTTTCGTAGGCACGTAGACCTTAGAATAGATGTACCTTTCTTGACCTTCCTCTCTAACTTTTGCACTATGGACGTTGAGACACACCATTTCTCTCCTCAGCCAGTAGCCACTTTTTTGTTGTGGGAGTATGGAATGGAGTGCATTACAAGACTCTCCTAGAGGAAGCACTTCGAATTTCAAGTGCAAATTCTTGGCGAGTAGACCCTAGGTATGCATTGTTTGGCCCACATATGTCACGTTTTCAGCCCCTTTTTGCAACCTAAAAAATAAGAAGAAGAAGAAGAAGAACCTGTTAATGAACCCTTTTTTTTCATCGACAATGGTTAGAGGCTTTACTTTACTATTTTTTGTGTGTTGCCTCCCTTTTGGATTTTCTCGAGAGGGCCTCATGCTTAGATCTAAGCCTCGGGCCATGCATTATATTGTAATTTTTTTGATGAATATAATATAATAAAACTTTTCATTTATTTAGTGTTCTTCTCGGATGACTTATTCTCAAAATTATAACATATTTACAAAATATTTACATATGGTACATAACTGTTAAATTTTTTAAAGAACTATGTATTTTAATGGAATAAATTTAGAAAAATACCGTTCGCCAATTTATATAAAGCATGTCCTTCCATGTCTTCAAATTCGTACACATTCCTTTCCTTTCACATGTTAATTCAAAAGAGGCCCTTCTATAGCACTTCAAATTTTGCGTGTTTCCCTGGTTTTGTAGTACACTCATCATACTTTAGCACTAAGCTCCCTTCTTTGAATTATGGGTTAGAAGTTTTTCTATCAAACCAAAAATTCACTATTTGTTGGTGGTCTATCATGCATTCATAGGCCTTTTCTCTATCCTCTTCTAGCTTGAGGAGCTCCACTAGTCATACTTCCATTCTGCCACTTTCCTCAATTTCTAGGGATTTCAGTAGTTGTAAGATAGGGATATCTATGGAGATAGGTAGAACTACTTCCTTTCTGTACACCAGTTCATAGGGGGGAATTCTTTAGAATTTTCTTGGTATTAATCCAATCTTCCTACAAATCAGCTCATAGATGTTTGGGACAATCCCTTTATCGTTCCAACCCAATGCACTTGATTATCCTAATTACATTTTTGTTGGTTGATTTTGCTAACCCATTCCCTTGTGGGTAGTAATTCGATGAAGTCTTGAGGAAAATCCCATGTCTGATAGAAAAATCTGACATTCCTAACCCTACAAAGGCTTGGGAATTGTGGGATATGATGGTCTTGGGCAGGCCAAATTAGGCTACTAGCTCTTCAAGGAAATTCACAATTTCCCCCTCTATAGCATTTTGTAGGGCTACGACCTTCATCCACCTTGTGAAGTAGTCAATTAACGTAACAATCCACTTAATTCTGACACTGGAAATAGGATTATCATTCCGATAAAATCTACACCCCATTGAGCAAAGGGTTCCTCAGTTATAATCAGGCTTAGGGGCAGAGCTGCATGCTTTCTTTTTCCAATGAAATATTGGCACTAGTTACACTTTTGCACTAGATGATGTGTTTTGGAAAACATAGAGGGCCAATTATATCCTAATCACATGATTTTTAAGGTAGTAGTCTTTGTGTAGAAGTTCCCACCCTCTGGACTGTGATGGAATTCATTAAGAACTCTTTTCACTTGTAGCTTGTCAAGACATTAGAGCAGTACACCATCATAATTTCTCTTAAATAATACATACCTAGTGCCTTGCAACCAGTAGTATCTCCTTTTATGAATAAGAAGATTTGTTGGGTAATATCCCTTCTACATATACTATGTCCGATCAGCCACCCAAGACTCTTCGAACTCAAAGTTTTTTCGAGTAGACTTGATTGGTCTCCTTGTTCACTTCAAAATTTGATTCCCATGCAATGTACTCACACAGACCTCTTCCTCGAACCAGCTTGGTTGGTCTAATGTCCACATCATATTCTAGGATCTTGGTGATCCAATTTTCCCTTTTTTCTATTATTTCTCCTTATGTGATGTATTCCTACTCACTAAGATGCACTACGAGGATAGTGATCTTGTTGGCCAACACCAGGTGTCAAAGTTTCTTTAAAATTTTAACAATGGCAATGACCTACTTCTCTACAAAATTATATCTAGCTTCATAGTCTTTCAAGGTCCTTGAATAAAATATCATCCGATGCTCTCTATTATCTTCTTCTCACTTCTGAGTGAGCACGAAAGCTATACTATGTTGGCCACTGTACACATAGAATATTAAATCTTTGGAAAAATCTAGAATAACTAGCACTGGGGCTTCGAAAAGGGCTACCTTTAGTTGTTTGAAAGTTGCCTTACCTTCCAGAGTCCATTTGAAAAGTAGATTCTTCTTAAGCATCAGGGTGATTGGCCTCATAATGCTTCTGAAATCTAATATGAATCTCCTAAGAAAATTAATCTTTCCTAGAAAATATTGTTGTCCCTTTTGGTTTACTGGAAAGGGTAATTCCATTATAGATCTGACCCTTTGAGGGTCTATTTTTATTCCCTCCTTTAATACTAAAAAGCTAAGGAGCTTACCCTGAGGTACTTCAAAGACATTTTTTTTGGGATTCAAAGAAATTCCAAACTATTGGCAGTTCTAGAAAACCTTTTCCAGATGATCAAAATGATCATCTTTTGATTTTGAGAAGGCTGTTAGGTCATCTAGATATATGAGGATAATCTGGTTGATCAATCCTTCAAAAGCGATATCCATTGCTCATTGAAAAGTTGCACTAGAATTAGAAAGTCTAAATGACATCTTTGAATAGGAAAACATTCCCCACTTAGTGGTAAACATTGTTTTATGTTGGTTGAATTCCTTCACATAGACTTGATTATACCCTGAGAAACCATCTACCAAAGAGAACATCTCTGATCCAGCCACAATTTGCAAGATCTACTCCATCAATGGAAAAGTGTAATGGTCTTTAAACGAGGCTTTATTTAAGTCCTGAAAATTGACACAAAGTTGGATATTGCCATATTTTTTTTGAACTGAAACCAAATTTGATACCTAGGTGGAGTGTTTGATAGGATTAATGATCTTTGATTTGACGAGCTTGGTGAGCTCCTATGCCATCAATTCTTCGACCTTTGGGTTGACTAACCTTTGCTTCTATCGAACGGGTTTGGATCCTTCTGCCAGATCAATGGTATGTTGGATTATGCCCAGGTGATATCCTCCAAAATCATCATAGGTTGAGGCGATAACCCCATCATACTTGAAACATAGATCCTTTAGTCTTTTCTTGTCCTTGTGAGGAACCTCCCTTCTGACCTTCATCTTTCTAATACTTCTAATGTTGATTTCTTCATAATCCTTGCATCTGCGGTAAATCTTTTCTTTCCATTCCTTTTGTCTTCACAATCAAACAAATTTTTGAGAGAAATTAATCCTCAGGGAAGCTTGTTACCTTTCAATTGGATGATTTTTTCTTCAGGAAATCTTGTCCCTAGTGGTGAATAGTTAAAAGTTGTCCCTAACCTCTGTATGAAAGAAGAAATTTGGATGCCATCATCAAAGACTTTCCAGTTTTTATCATTATTGCAAATTAAGGGTCAGACACTTGTATGAAACTCTACTTCATCGAGTCATAAATTGGTTCAAATTGTGAACCAACAGAAGCCATCCGATTAGCAAGACTATTTTGTGATCAGGGAAAAACATGTATGTTGAAATCTTCAAAACTTTTGATCAGATCCCAAACCCAATGCCTGTAAGATCTTATCCTTGTATTCTTTGTAGTCACTTGTCCATGGACCTGGCTCACCACTAGTTCTAAATCTTTGAAAACTTGTATCCTTCTCACACCTATTTGCTCTACTAGAATCAGTCCAAGAACCAAGGCTTCATACTCAACATCACTGTTGGAGCATTAGAATTGAAAATGGTAAGCCTTGATTGTCTCTGATCCTGTTGGAGACACTAGTCAGAAACTTGCTCCAGATCCAACTTTACACTTGGCACCATCAAAATATAGAGTCCACAAATGATTATCAGACAAATCATCAGACTCCTCCCAATCCTTGATTAGTTTCAAAAAGACCTGATCATCATTGAAAATCACATATGTGCCTAGCCCTGTTGAATGGAAGTTGTCAAATGGATCAGAGTCAATGAATTGGTTGAGTAGCACCTCTTTCTCAAGGGTTCGATCACTTATATCTTCCTCATCTTCTAGAATTTCTACACAATATCTCTCTTGCTAAGAGATGGAGCTATGTGCTACCTCAAAGCATAGGTTTGTGTTGTCAGCAATGTGTTCAGGGTGAAAATATTTAGACAAAATCTTCATCTTCACCATGTGCTTGATTCATAATATTAAGTGGGACCAGTCGAGCACTAAGTATCCACCAAGCTTTGCAGTGAAATCTCTTGAAAGCCACATTCTGAGAACCGGGGGAATGTTTATCACTAATATTTCTTATGTAACTATTTGGATTGGACATGAGAAGAGGGTCATAGATAGATCTTTTATCCAACCAATGGTCAGAACCTTCTTCTTGTCTAGTTGCATGATTCCTTTTTCAATGGGTTCATACTTAAGTTTCAAAGCATCCACCAGTTTTTTTGACATAATAGTTGTGCTAGCCCCTAAATCAATCATAATATTATGCAATAGTTTATCTGAGCCCACAATAAGTGTTAAAAAGAAAGGTGTGGGATTTTATCTTCTTACCTCTTTCTCATTTGCATTTTCTGCATCATTTGCATAGGCTATTGCCTTCATATCCTTAGGGGGTGGCATGGATCCTTTGTCTCTAGTTTTATTACATGGTTGAGTTATGTCCGCCTGTGGGCTTTGTTATTCTTTCTTTAATGCTTCCCAAAGAAATTTCTTTTGCTTAGGAATGGATATGATGTCGCACAATGATACATTGGAAAGCACCTTTTTTCAGTTGTTCCACTACATTGAGTGTCTCGACTGGCTGAGTCTTAGGCTTGTTCAGTGGTAATTTTCTTTTCTTTGGAAAAAAATGTTCCGTTGTGGCTAGGCTTGGTGTCTTATCTACCTCCTTTCCTGCTAGTGGTGAATTATGTGGCTACAAAAAAGGTCAGATGATGGATGATGGAGCCTACTTTTCCTACGGGGGTGGTTGAAATGGCTGTGGATGTGGCAAAGCTTGTTGCACATACTCTCCCCTGAGCCTTCTCTTGGACCTTGCGTTATAATCTGACTGCACTTGTGGAACACTAGTCATTGGGGATTCATTTACAAATACTACATCTTCTTCTTCCATCCAAGAAAATAAAGCTTGGTCGGGTGCAATATCCAGTTCTTGTTCAAAGGACATTCCTTGCATTTGTTCTCTGAAGTGAGCATCTCCCATTTCAGAAGACTCGTATTCATCTACATTTGAGAGCAATCCCTTGCTTCTTAAGCTCTTTACTCAAGCTATCCTTGACTATTTATAGCGGCATGGTGACTAGAACTATCTGGTTTGCATATGACGTTTGTTGACCTCCTCCTCTAGAGGATCCTTGGTATGGATTCTACTAATAAAATGACTTTCCTCCACCATAGGCTTGTGTAGTCTACTTCGGTGGCATCGCTTGTTGTCGCTTGATAAGGACCAACTCATTAGAAAAATTCCACATGAGACTCTTCATGTCATTGATATCTATTGTGATTGAGGAAGAGCTTAATCTACTTGTTTGAGCAACGAGATACACGTACATAAACTACAGAGTGGCCAACGTCAGTTGTGCAATGGAGGTACTTCGAGTAGATTCTTCCTATGGGGCATCAAAATTTTTTGCAAATACTTTTATTGGAGGTCAAGGCAGAAGCTTTCTGATATCGATTAGACTATTCTCCGCACGCACTGCCACCTCATATGCATTGGGAAAGATATCCCCTCCCATGGAGGTTATCATAACTATGATGTCTAGATTAAAATCCTTTAGATAGAACATGAATGGAATCACGGCTTGAGGTCGAGCAGTCAAGCGTATCCTTTACCGGGTCTTGTGAAATCTAGTGTTAAAGTCACTCATAGCTTCCTGTAGAGCTCTCTTGATGTTAATTAGTTGCTACAACAATGAAGAGTGGTCTCCTTTCTATGAGAAGCATTCAAAAAGAAACTCTCCAAGATGATCCCAGGAGATGATAGAGCCCGAGGTCAAAGATCGATACTAATCTTGGTGTAACTAAGGGTTAATTTTAAGTTTAGGATTATCAAATGAATTGAAAGCATAAACCCCAAGAAATAATGAAGTGAAAAGGAACAATAAATGAAAACACATAAAATAGAACAATCTCACCCAATGTTTTCATTCTCCATTACACCTTCTAACTTTCTAATTTGTGTTACCCTCAGATCAAACATGCAAGCAATCCTTGACAAAGTCCTACACAAGCTTTGAAGGATTTTCTTCTAAAATGACTAAGCCTATGACAATATGATTATAAATTAATGAAATATGACAATAATGCAACAATCTATATGAAATATCTAAGTATGTCAGTGCGTAATCTATGTGCGTCTAATGTCTAATCCAAAAATGAGAGTAAAATGGAATTTTATAGAAAATGCCATTTTGAACGGACAAATGAGATTGACTTTTGACATACCTAAAATCAGAGGCCTAGATTAAATCTGATAATCCCTAATCAGGGTTAGGGAAAAGTCATTAATCGAGCAGTCAAGATGTCATCCAAGGAGATCAAATCGGCAGTGGAGAATAAATGAAGAAATTAATTCAAAAATAAAGATTTTCAAAAATCAAGAAGATAAAGACTGAACTGAATATCAGATTTGGAAAAATCAAGAATCTGCCCGATTACTTGATTTTCTGAAGAAAGTTACCATTTTGAATTAAATTAATTCAAAATATGGATTTTTTGAAATAATAAATAATCAATTTTAAGATCATTTACTAAAATGAACTCACAATTAAGACTGTGATGACATTTTAAATAATTTCATTTATTTAAAATGAGAGGAATATTAAATTTGGTAATTAAATAATTAAAGATAATTATTTAATTTAGAAGATAAGATTAATTAATTAGATAAATCCATAAATTCATTTAATTATGAGGATTAGTGACATATTAAATAAAAAAATAAAATTTATTTATTTTAATAATCAGGAAGAAATAAATGAAGAAAGGTAATTAAATAAATTTAAAAATTTATTTAATTAGGGGAAGACTTAAACAATTAATGACATATTTAATAAATAAATAGAATTTATTTATTTAATAATCATGAAAAATAAAAGGACATGATTTAATTAAACAATTATAAATTATTTAATTAATAGTCGAATGTAGACCAAGGACATAATTAAATGCCATAATTATGCTAGGACGAAAGTGGTTAAAGTATAGCTTGCAGGCCTGCGTCATTTTTATGTGTACATTTTTCCCCTCTTTGTCATAATGTAGCATGTTACATTGTGATAAAGAAAATAGGTCAAAAATATGCCCCAATGCAAAATAAGATGAGGAAGAATCACGAGGGTTACGGTATGCCCCCTCGAGAGGATAGATAGGTTCCAAGAACATGGGTGTGCTCTCGAAATTAATGAGAAGACTAGAATATGAAGAGACAAAGAAATGTTAGTGCAAAAGATATGGATGATGAGATGGATGCAATGCCTATATGAGATGGGCGAGAGAAGATGACAAGACAGAAGGAAATGCATGTTAGTTCCTCGACCAAATCCTTCAAAACTTTACCATAGGACTTTAATATTTATTGCTCTTAATTATCATTGGGAAGACTGTTGTAATGGCCAACAATCACCATGATATGACATAGATCAAGGTGTGCAAGGTCATACCATCACATAAGACAAGCAGTCACAGACAAGGATGATCATGACTCAAACTAGAGCATGATTGCCCTAGTCTTTTTGTCATAATCAACCATAAGCAGAAAAGAACAAGGACAATTCATGAAACGTCGTTACTTCTCTAAATCCTGTTTCCAGGACATCCTTGAGAAACTAGCAACATTATTGACCAAAAATATAAAATAGAGCCCTTATCATGATATGTCGCTATTTTTCTAAATCCCCAAATCAGGATCTCGCTGAGAAACTAGTAATCATGCGTGTCAATCGTCATGATACGTCGTTGCTTCTCTAAATTCTGTTATTGGGATCTCGCTGAAAAATTAATAACATGATAAAAAGCCAAAAGACAAGTTCCAAGTGTTTTCCAAGTGCTTCTGGATATCCATCATTTTAATGTCAAAATGTCAAGTTTGATGATGATGAGATGCCAGAGTGTTAAAGTTTTGATGATGCCCAAATGACAAATGTCAAAAATTGCCGAATTCAGGAAGGACACATCCTGAATAATGTTGATGTCGAGAGGATTGATCCTTTAAATGTCAAAAGGGGTCCCCCAAAATGATGATGATGCCTAGGAAGGACACATCCTAAGTCATAAATGATAGAGTTTGTTCTTAAAAAGGACACATCTGAAGAATACTAATGTCAAGAGGAGTGATCCTTAGATGTCAAAAGGATCCCTCAAAATGTCGGATGACAATGACGATGCCTAGGAAGGACACATCCTAAGGCATGAATGACAGAGATTATCTTTCAGAAGGACACATCTGAAAGCAAACCAAGAGTTGACTATTTGACAGGTTATGATGATTTGACTTTTTTTGACCGAGTTTGACCTGTGTTTGACTATATGTCGATATTATCATGATGATATGATTGTCTGGCTAATGAGATTGTCATATTGAACATAATTTGTTTTAGGAGTTTATCCATTTGGGAATGATTCGCTTTATCTTGAAGACATTTTGACATGTGTACTAGTGAAGTGCCATGAACCCTAATGGACTGACCTAGTGCATCCTCGGGGGCTTATCGATAGATGGCCTTGCCTACGTCATACACTCAGAGACCTCGTAGTTCGACATGACTAATGACATTGCTTTGATGACCAAAGATTGAATCATGATTTTATTTTGACAAACGTAAAAGGACTGACCTAATGTCTCGGGGACTCAAATATGAGTAATTCCTACATAGCAAATGCAAAGAGACAACGTAGTTCGGACAAATGATGAAGACTAATTGATTGACATCACAGACATGACAAGAAATGACTGCGTTCTTCGAGCAGTTTGACATTTTGTTGTGGCTTTATTCAGGACATTTTTCAAATTTTTAGGTTTTTCTTCAGGACATTTTATGATGTTTTTGTCTTTTTTTTAGCGCTTTTCTGATGTTTTTGTCTTTTTTCAGGACTTTTTACGATGTTTTTGTCTTTTTTTTCAAGACTTTTTATAATGTTTTTGGTCTTTTTTCAGAACTTTTTGTGATGTTTTTGTCTTTTCTCAGGACTTTTTGTGATGTTTTAGGTGTTTTTTCAGGACTTTTTCCCATGTTTTCATCTTTTTTTAGGACTTTTTGCTATGTTTTCATCTTTTCTCAGGACTTGTTTGCCATGTTTTTGGTCTTTTTTTAGGACTTTTATGATGTTTTTGTCTTTTTTGAATGGTTTAAGAGGATCATGACAAATGCATGTGACTGATTCCTACACATGAGAATCCAAGGACAAACATGATTGCACCCCTAGTCAAGCTGAATACCAATTGATAGGTGATGACAACGTTGTTTGACGTGGGAAGGATGCATCCCAAAACAACATGAGGACGATAATAATGTGATGAAAGTATCAAAGTCTACAGTCGGGCCATGAAAAAAGTCAAGTAATATTTTGGATAATGTGCTTGTATGAATTAGACTTGTTGCATTTGGAATGACTTGGTTAGGACTAAAAGGGATGATGGAGCATCCTTAGACCATTTGGCAAGGGGAAGCCAAGATAGGTGATAGACATGAAAGGATGAGAGGTGGCCTTGGTAAAGGATGGGAGACATGAGACTAAGGGAATTGTCATATGATTTTCAAGGACTATGTCACATAAGGATAATGAGGTTATGTCAGCAATGACATGACATTTCATGAATAATGTATGACCAAAGGATAGGCATGTCAAGATTTTTCCCCAAAGCATGATTTATGTGTGCCAGTTTTATGTCAAGACCAAGGTAGGTGGGAAAAAATGCGTTGAAATAATAGGGCTTAGATGGACGTAAATGTCATGAGGAAGGCATGGGAAATGAGACGACTTGCCCCCAAGTGTAAAATTCCACATAGATGATTTATTTTACACATGATGCCTATTTTCCAGGTTTTCATCATTGTACTTATCTAGGGCGCCTGTTTCCCAGGTTTTCACCATTGGATGAAATATTTCTCTTTACTATTTTCTTGAATTTTTTATTTTTTTGGTTTCACCAAGACTCCTGTTTGCCAGGTTTTCATCAAGGTGACGATGTTTTACATTTTTCAATTTTTTTTTGTATTTTTTATTTTGTGGATAGCCTGGATGCTTTAGATAACCACTAACTATTCTGAATCCACTGACGGTGCCGATGTAGAGACTGGTGCTATGATATGCCAATAATAACCTTGCTGAAGGAGTTGTCCTGTCAGTATCATAGCGATTGCATACAACTGATCGATGTCATTGTGATCCTTTATGATACTAGAGTTGGCCTTATCAAAATACACACATCGTGATAGAGTGCCATGAGATTCCTTATGGTAAAGATTTTTTTCCAAGATGTGACGGATGTGTGACGTGGGATTTTTGGAATTTAGATGAGATGTAGGATTATGACGAATGATGGTAGATGTGGAAAGGTTGTTTGGACATTTGGATGAATCACTTTTTATTTTCCAAAATTGGGATGGTGGATGACGAGTTTTGGAATTTTGAGTGGGACGATGTTTGGAGCCAACACTTTTATATGCCTTGCTTGATGACCATTTTGAAGTAGGTGGACATCTATTATATGTGGGAATCCTCTTTGCTTGTGGCTCCACATTGTAATTAACTTTTCCTTTGGACATATTTTCTTTGCTTGATCCACTTTTCTTTGGGATCTATTTTAAGTTCATTTGTCCACTTCTCTTTTGGCTGATTCGATTTCCTTTGACATTTGATTTTTAACTTTGTAAGACCTTTGTTTTTTATGGTTCCAAAGGGAAGGTTGAAGATGTTGAGAATGATGGTTTATGGTTTGGATGGAGGGAGTGTTGGCAGCAATCTTATGACAAAGGTTTCTCATGGACTCCATTTTGATGTTTGTATTTGACAAGGTTGCCCCCAATATCGAGGAAGTACCACTAACATTGTTTGATTTGCTGACTGAAGAATACCCAAGACCTTGATATTTGCAATTTTCTTGAAGTTGTATTGGTTCTCGAATGCCTTGTTCATGTATGCCTAGTCCTTTGCCTTGATATTGCATGCTTTGATAGATTTTGTTGGCGATGGGGTATTTATTCTTTTGAAAGCAAGATGCTAACCCATCATGGTATATGTGGGAACTGCTACTTGTAATGTTCTCATCTGTGAGAAAGCCTTCTCTGATAAAGATAGATGACCCTAGTTCATAAAGTGTCTTTGCTTCATTGTCATGTTGGACATATTTATGACTGATATCTTTGGTTTGATCTTGTGACATGTCAGGTTCAAATGATTCTATTGGTGCTTCCAATTCAATGTCAAAACCATCTTGATGGTCAGTGTCATAGAGTCCAGTAAATTTAGCTATAACGTGATCATTTGCAAATATGTCCATAGTGGAAGACTCTTTTTTCTGAAGGGAGATCGTCTATTTGTGTCATGGAGGCAAGTGTCTCATTTTGGAAAGTTTCAATAGTTGGGGCCTGAATAGAGTCGTCAAGCGTTTGGTCATAAATGGCGTAAAGGTCAAGGAGTGGATTATTTTGGATTTCTTGGTCAATGGTAGGGTCTTGGTCAAAGATGGGGTTGTCATGGATTTGGACTTATTGGTCAATGGTAGGTGTACTTTGGATGTCATGATTTTCTTGAAGGACTCCTTGAATGGAGTTTAAGATAGGGTCATGGGATCGACTACCTTGTTCTTGACATGAGGGTGACATTATAAGGTCATGTTTTGGGCTTTCATTTTGACATGTATCCTCAAGTTTAAACAATGGGATTTGACTTTGGAAAATGATAGAATTTTCATGACTAAATGTGGCTTGTGAGGGGGTGACTTAAAAAGGATTAATGGATGAAGGACTAGGATAGGACATGGAGACTTGGACTGGACTAGTATGTGAAGGACTAGGCTATGACATGGGGCCTTGGACTAGATTAGTGCAAGGTCGACTAAAATATGATGTGGATACTTGGACGGGATCGATATGGTATGATGTGAGGACTTGACATGAGTATGTAGATGGTTGATAAGGCATGTAGACTTGGACGATATTGATAGGTGAAGGGTCAGAATATGATGTGGAGGTTTGGAATGGACTAGTTGATAGTTGGCTTCCCTTGTCAAGGTTAGGATAAGGGTGATAAGTGGACGTTTGTTATCAATTATTGGTAGGACTTATGTCAAGTGACTATTGATGGTGAGGGTAGACGGATGGAGGTGGAAAAGTATTTATGTCAAAGCCTCATGGTAACTTAGCCCCTTGGTCGAAAATCATGGCTAGATACCTTTGAGGGTCACGTAAGACTAAGTTTTCTAAAAAGGAGACTATATCAAGATTTTGTGTTGCAGCTTCTAAGTCTTATGCATATACTTGTCCATTTTGGTCTCTCTGTATGAATGGTTCAGAAGGGTTTCGTGATGAAGATGGCATGTTCATGGAAGATTGGATGTTCATGTTGTGAAATGGGTCAAAAAATTTCCAATGTTGGTTTGTGTCATAAGTGTTATTATTGATGTTGGGATTGAAATCTTGTCCAAAGTTTTCCATTCATCCTCTCTGTCTTTGAAGCCTAGTCTCAACATAAAAAGGGATTGCTTAGATAAGGATGACAAGAATGACAACTAAATGTGAGGATGATGACAACCTATGTTTTTTGGATTTTTGATAAGGATGAAAATGCAAGACTATGTTTCCTAAAATGTCGACTAGGATGACTAGGTGATGATAATGTTTGTCTAAGGAAATGATTGATGTAAGATGACAAGGTGATCAAAGCCAAAATGTCAATTGAGGAGTAAGATGATGATGTTTGACTAAGGACTTAATGTTATAAATGCAAGGTCTAGGTTCAAAATGATGACTAAGATGAATAATATTTTTGGATTTTTTTTTGGAAATATAGTATGCGAAGTCTAAACTAGAATGAAATTTTGGAGCAAAGACTTACCTAAACACTTCTAAGCTTGGTCTTTGTTTTCAATTTTAGTTATCAAGGAACTTGTTGGAATGACAAAGTGACAAGGTCAAGATGACTAGTGATTTTTCCTAACTAGACTATTGAGTTGGAAACTCTCACAAAAGAGACAATGGACGATAAAAAGGGGTGATGATTAAATCCAAGATAACCTAGTTTTAAAAGCAATGACATTGCAACTTGTGCTGATATTTTCCTAATCCAAATTATGTGAGATGTAAAACCTAGGGATAAACTAATGCCTAATGTATGAAACTAACAAAAGTGAAGGATGAAACCTATGGTCAAGAATGCAAACTAATGGTCGAAAGTTTGAGGAATTTCAAATTTGGTTTCTGACAGAATCCCCTTGGAAACAGTGTTTGACAAAATATTGGCAAGGTTTGGACTCATATTTGACTTTGTATGAAGTTTTACTTATGACAGGCAAATGCATCATTTGAGGCCTTGAATGCATCATAGTTTTGTGAATGCGTTTCAGTTTGATCGAATGTGGCTTGGGGACTGACAAATGTGACTTGGTTTGGCAGATGTGACTCTGTAAGTTTCAGATGTATTGCAATGCAAATAGTTGCGGTGTTTGGAATGTCGAATGCGATTTATCAGTTTGATTGTGTCTCAGTAGTTTTCAAATGCATTGCAGAAAAGAGAATGTGTTTCAACAATTGCGACACAATTTGTTTTCTTGATGTTTTGAGAGTAAAATTGACCTCTCTGATGTTGAATGTTTTGTTCAGAAATGTAAATGTGGTGAATCCAGAAAGCGCTTAATAAGCACACTATTTTGAATGTAAGCAAGAGCACATAAGACAAGTACAATCCTAAAAGGCCAATAGGCCAAGGGTTTGTATACTTGATACAGCCCACCTTTATACCTCGGATTGGTGATAAACACCTTTCCTTCTCAAGAGTGGATATAGCTTAGAATTTTGGTGGCATTGGCTCCCCTCCATGGCTCATTAACATCATTCGAACATATCAAATTTAGATTCTTTTGGTAATGACTTCCCAAGAATTGCTATCTCTACTCAAGGGGATCAGTAGTGAGTGTCTTCGGGCATGATACTGTACCCTGCACTATATCAATCAATGGCCAAAGAATGGTTGGACACTAAGACAAAAGGTTTTTAATACGGGCATTCCATTTGTAAGGCATGATCCATGCAACGAGAGTCCCCTTTCAGATCCATCTTGTCAAAACCACAAGCATGATTGTTGGGATTTCCCCAAGAATCCACTTTTATATACCGGTTGGAAGTCCCTCGGTGTCAGAGTGCTACCAGTCTGAGTCATCCTGGGGTGAGTACTTTTTCCCACCAGAATAGACCCAAGTTCTAGAGTTAGTAAACATTTCTCTTACACCCAGGATCGCCCAAAAGTGTAAGGGGAGAGGATACTTCGATTACTAAGTTGTAAGGGTAATAACACATAAAAACAGGTTTGGTTTTCTGATCATCGAGTTTTCACAAGGTGAGAGCATACTCACCTACCATTTTGCAAACACAATCATGCAAATTAGAAGACATGTTCTTTTTAATTGCACTGAAAGTAAATGTGTATTAATCTAAGAAAAATATAAGCACAATGTTTTAGTGTTTATTCTTTGACATTTGAAACTGGAAGACCACAAGTTAGAATTTTTAAACACAGTCTTGGACCCACAAAATGTAACCGCCACATATTGCAAACAAAGATTAGTAAAAAATAAAATGAAAATAACAAACTAAAATAGTGATAACTTTATCAAAACTAAACAAAATTTTAAAACGTAGATATCTATGGAAAGCTAAGACATAGACCTTCAAAACCCAAAAAACGTTTTGCAAAATTCTGCAAAACAAAAGTGTTATAAACAAAAGAAAATTCGGGTTTTAATAGCTAAAGCTTAAAAAACTGTGATCACTAAAATGGCCATAACTTTCTCAAATCTTAACAAAATTTTAAACCGCTTAAAGTTCTGGAAAGATGAGAATAACACCTACAAAAGTCAGATAATAATTTTAAATGATTTTATGCGCCCAATTTTTTGTGCTCAAAAGAAGGTGATGGGATTTCGTATGAATTCTTGGCTATAACCTGCAAAACAACAAAAAGAAACAAGAAAATACAATTTTTTCTACAAAACGTCGGGTTCACCAATGTAACTAAGGGTTAATTTTAAGTTTAGGATTATCAAATGAATTGAAAGCATAAACCCAAAGAAATAATGAAGTGCAAAGGAACAATAAATGAAAACACATAAAATAGAACAATCTCACCCAATGTTTTCATTCTTCATGGTTGATCTCCATTACACCTTCTAACTTGCTGATTTGTGTTGCCCTCAAATCGAACGTGGGAGAAATCCTTGATGAATTCCTACACAAAATTTGAAGGATTTTCTTCTAAAATGACTAAGCCTATGACAATATCATTAAAACTTAATGAAGTATGACAATAATGCAACAATCTCTATGAAATATCTAAGTATGTCAGTGTGTAATCTATGTGCATCTAATGTCTAATCTAAAAATGAGAGGAAAATGACATTTTATAGAAAATGCCATTTTATACGGACGGATGAGATTGGCTTTTGACATAGACCTAAAATCAAAGGCCCAAATTAAATATGATAATCCCTAATTAGGGTTAGGGAAAAGTCATTAATCAAGCGGTTGAGATGTCATCCAAGGAGATCAAATCAGTGGTGGAGAATAAATGAGGAAATTAATTAAAAAATAAAGATTTTTGAAAATGAAGAAGATAAATATTTAACTGAAGATCAGATTTGGAAAAATCAAGAATCTGCCCGATTACTTGATTTTTGGAGGAAAGTTACCATTTTGAATTAAATTAATTAAAAATATGGATTTGGTGAAATAATAAATAATCAATTTTAAGATTATTTACTAAAAGGAACTGACAGTTAAGACTGTGATGACATTTTAAATAATTTCATTTATTTAAAATGAGAGGAGTATTAAATTTGGTAATTAAATAATTAAAGATAATTATTTAATTTAGAAGATAAGATTAATTAATTAAATAAATCCATAAATTCATTTGATTATGAGGATTAGTGAAATATTAAATAAATAAATAAAATTTATTTATTTCAATAATCAGGAAGAAATAAATGAAGAAGGGTAATTAAATAAATTTAGAAATTTATTTAATTAGGGGAAGACTTAGACAATTAATGATGTATTTAATAAATAAATATAATTTATTTATTTAATAATCATGAAGAATAAAAGGACATGAATTAATTAAAAAATTGTAAATTATTTAATTAATAGTCAAATGTGGACCAAAGACATAATTAAATGTCATAATTATGCTAGGACGAAAGTGGTTAAAGTATACCTTGCAGGCCTAGGTCATTTTTATGTATCTACACTTGGGCCTTTCCCTTGAAAGAGGAAGCTAACAACCTCAAAGTGATGTTCTCCTCTGATATGTTATGTACCCTACATACGTCCTCTATATCTTGAAGGTGTTTGAAAGGGGTTTTGAAGTCTTCTCTAGAGAATCTTGGAATAGCCTTGAGGGCATTAGTAGGTATAGCAAGCCGTACGTCTGTGGGTGTGGGTGGTCATTGCAGACTACCACTATCCCACATTACAAAATTTCTAGGGGACGGTGGAGGTACATGAGCCATAGAGAAAAGATTCCTCTAAATTAGGTATACAAGCATTCTAATTTGGAATTTCAAGCCTCTGGGTGGGGTAGATAAGGCTCTGGATATTGGGCTTTTACTTCTTACTCTATTGCTCATTATAGGTGATACGAACCTATAATTCTTCTCCTTATAGGTAATGAGGCAAGTAGCTGAGACTACTGGAAGTGACCTATCAAAGATGCTTTTTTTCATACTCTGGGCATGAAACTTCAATTTTCCTTCCTTAGCATGATTCAAGAAATATTTTTGACTTCTAATGAGGCGTTCAGAAAACTCTTGTCCCACCAAGCATGCCAGAAAAATAATTATTGATCATCAAAGCTTGCACCTCTCTGATAGTCTTATGGGAAATTCAATGAGTGGGGGACCAATTTGTGCCTCACTAAATACCTTTAGGATTTCTATAGAAATTCAACTCTTCTTTGGGGGTTTGGAGTAAAGGGTAGAAAGAAATGTAAATATAAAACATGAAAAGGGTGATACACCAACGCTTTTACAACATTTCAAACCCAACCATTTATATGATTGATATAATTAGAAATAGAATTCCACCACCAGGCTTCATTTTTGGAAAGAGAACGAACAAAAAAGGCTAACAACAAGCATAGTGCAGACTTTCAAATCTTTTTGCAGGCAGTGTTCATTAAGGTTCGATCAAACATAAATATTTCTAAGGGTAACTAAAAGAACATTCATAAATCACATAAGCTCTCTCTCCTAATACAACATATATAGTAAAAAAACAACCCTTCAAAAGAACAAAGAATTCCAATGACATATTCCAATTTTTACAAGTCACTATTCTGCCATATGAGCATACAACATGGAAATCAACTACTTAAACTATTCAGATTCAGCTTGCAAGACATAGTGTTTCATTCAAAATGATAATATAAAGAAAGAAAGCTTGAAAAAGGCCATACATGCATAGTCTCAACAATTTCTCCTCAATAGTTCGCTCTCTAAATATCAAATGAACTTTAAAAAAAACCATCAAATACCAATCCGACAATAGTTTAAGCCTTAAAAGGTATAACATGCCAGAGATAAGTAGCTTTGCAATTATGCTTCTAAAAATAATTCTATATCCTAAGAAAAACTAAAGAAACTTTCCTTAGCCAAGGAAAGTAGAACTTGAAATTGCAACCCCTAATTGTGTCATCGCCTCCCTTATATAGCTACAGAAAAAGAAAACACCACCTCAACACAGAAGTCAATATTTCCAGGTGTTTGATAGTTAATGGAACAGGATCGGATCGTAGATCTTTGGTTAGGTCACAATGTTCTTTGCTCATCAATTCTTAGCTGTTGCATTAATTTTTTTTAGATATTTAGCAAAGATAGAGGCTCGTAGATGATCAAATACTAAAAACAACAGCCTAGAAAAAAGGTCCAGTTGACCGATCACATCACCCAAAGGCCTCAACTAAAAACTTCCATCCCAAAAACTAAGAAAGAAAAGGGCCAGCCAACTCTGATAAACTCCCCAAAAGATATCACTCATAGGAGACGTAATCCCCCCACAGCGAAAAGGTGACATGTCAAAAAGGTAAACACTTTCAAGTTCATGAATATAGCTCCCTAGAAAATACCCAACGAGCCAACATGTGTTCCGAACTCTCTCCCGAAAGGGAGATGAAAGATAAAAGTTTTGTAGCGACCATGTGATGCATTGTGCATCTTTCTGATAACTCTACTTGAGCGCAGGCACATCCAAAACTGAAAATAGTGTACAGACCAAAAATCAAAATGATTAAGGAAAAAATGCTTCACAAGAGGATAGAAGAAAGACATGGATCAACCCTTGATTTTGAGAAGATGTAGAAGTCCAACAAGTCAATGAATCATTGAGACTTTATTAGATATGATGATGAACGATGATGATGTATTGCTTATCCAGGGATTGGGGATGTAAATAACATAACTTTCCTTATGTTTGGCAGCACACATAGATGTGATGCATCAAAGTATAGAGAACGGGGATGTCATGGCATCTAGTGTGATGGACTTTGACTCAACAAGTAGATAGGAGTATCCTTGTTCACACCGAGCATAGGAAACCTTGTTAGAGTGTACATCATAAATTTCAAACATCTCAGACCAAAACATAGAAAAGAAAAACCTTCCTATGTAATAGTCAACAAGACATCTAAAACACCCTCCCTACAAATCAAACAAAGTAAGCATGACCAAGGTTATATTGCAAGAATATCCAACAAGAACAATAGAAAAAATATAATGATCAATGCCCCATTCCTTTCTCTCTAAATCTTTTTGATTAGAAATCATCGAGAAGTCATTGGAATGAGCGCAATAAGATAAATCAAAACAAAGGATCAAGCACAAAAACAAGCTAATGTTCTTCATACCTCTAGCCAAAGGGATGTGTTTTTCTTAGGATAAGTATCCAAAGTGATTTCCAAACATAATGTCTATTGTAGGAAGGATGCATCATAGGAGATGTTAGTGGATAGTGGCAAGTTGATAGGTTGTTCAAAAGGTTGTTGATATAAGGTTGATTGACATTTTTTCTAAAATGATCAAGAGTTTGATTGTGCGCTTAAGTGTTTTCTTTTGTTGATTGTTGTGGTTATTTTCTATTTGTGTTACCAAAGGTTGAGTGTGGTGATTTGACTTATTATGGATGATTGATTATTGTGGGTTAAGAAAAATGAGACAGATTGATTTTTCAAATATTTGGACGTTTTTGGTATTTTGAAATGTTTTGAGGTTGTTTTTGGGTATTTTTGAGATTTTACAAATGTTTTGATTTTCCAAATTTTGAAATGTTATTTGGTTCTATGAGATTTTATGATTTTTTTAATATTTTGTGTCTCAAGGGCTGATCAAATATTAGCCTTTCCTACGTTTAAGATCTGAGATGACGTAGTTCAAATTTCCATGTTTTTGACATTTTTTAACTTTTTGACCTATTTTTGGGATTTTGATATGTTTTGAATGTTTTTTGGATTTTTGCATGATTTTGATGGTTTGGATACATATATGTGTGATGATATATCAGTGCTCTATTTTGGGATCTTATTGAAAACCAAGGTAGGGTTGATTGTTCTGATTGATGGATTTGTGATGATAACATTGTTGAGGATACACAACAATGTAATGATAGTGTTAAGAAACACAAGGATTGGGAAGAATATCCTAAGATGATGATGGATTGGTGATGGTAACATTATTGAGGATACACAACAATGAAAGGATAGTGTTAAGAAACACAAGGATTGGGAAGGATATCCTGAGATGATGATGGATTGGTTGGATTTGATTGATCAAGATGGTGAAGCTTAGTTTGGAACAAAATTGTTTTGAATGATTTGATACATCATTGAAGTACAAATTAGATGCAACTGATATTGATTATTTGGATTCATGTTTTGATGAAAGATGAAGCTTGATAAGGAATGTCTTCTTGTCAAAATATGCCATGGGCTAGGGATTTGGATTTTTTTTCTCACAAATGCTATGACCAATTTGATTTCACATTTTCCAATGTTTGGATAACCACATAAGTTGGAAGATATAGATGAAGATTTATTCCCAAGGAAAGATGTAAATATTTGCCCCCAATTTCTAGCAATGTATGGAATTCCATGGGTGAATGTTTGAAAAGATGTATGGATGGATTGATATTGTAAGCACGCAAAGGATGCCAAGGATTATCCTATGATAAGATAAGGTGTTTGAATAAAGAATTCTCATTTTGATAATGCTCAATGGCTCAGATAATGTTGGATAGGATAGGATCAATGACAATGACCCATGTCAAGATGTTTACCATAAGCAAGTGTAAAGTGTGCACCAAACTTTGTCAAGATCAAGATAATTTGGAAAATGGATGTAGATGGATGAAAATGGATTGGATAAATGGTTCATGGATGAATGGATTTATTATGGATAAGATGGATGGAATGTTGGATATATTATGGATAAGATGGTTGGAATGTTGGATTTATTATGGATGGGATAAGATGCTTCCACTTGAACTAGCACACATAGATGCTCGATTCTACACATGACGCCTGTTTTACAAGTTTTCATCACGGTACATGTCCAAAGTGTCACCATAGTTTTTTTCAGTAGAGGACAATTTCTTTTCTTTTCTATTTTCATGATTTTTTGATTTTTTTGGTATTTTTTATTTTTTTGTGAAATATTTTACACTCATGCTGAACCACCTGGTGGTGTCAATGTAGACGCTTTTGTCATAATTTTCCATTAATATCTTACTTGAAGAAGTTGTTTTCTAAGATACGTGCACTTGAATGCAACTTTTGAGATTTATGATCTACTTTGTTGATACCGGAGTTAACTCTATCTTTATGCGTGCATTGCAATAGAGTACCTTATGAATCCTTATGATGAAGGGTGGCTGCTAATACATGGTTAATTTGAGAATTGGATATCATTTGTGGAGGCATGGATGGAGTGTTTTTAGGAATAAAAGATGGATTGGTTGATAGTTTGGAACCTTTAACTCTCCAAACTTGGGAAGATGAGCAATGGTGGGTGGATACAAATGTGTGTGGAATTAGTACCAACTGCTTGATATGCTTTGTATGTTGCTTAAGAAGCCTACTTTTTCATTTTTGGAAGCCTTTGATGGATACTTTTTCCTTTTTTATTTTTCCCTATAGTTTCTATGATTAATGGAATTTGATAGAGATAATATTTCTTTGTATTCTTTGGTATCCATGTGTATTTGATTTATCCATTATGCTTCCCAACTTCTTTTTCTTTGATAATGTTCTTTGTACTTTGATTCAAATCTTTCTCTTGATGTTGGTCCCAATTCATGGATGGGGTGATGGGTGGATGAAGATTCATGACATGGCTAGTTGTAGTATTGGCATTGGTTTCATCATAAGGATTCTTTGTGCTTCCTATGTTAACACTTTCTTGAGATGAAGTTGTCCCAAGTATTGTGGAGGTAGTACCTTCATGCTTTGATTCTGCCTATTTTGAGATGTCTTGTTTAGAAAGCATTCTCTAATAAGTGACCACTACAGAGGATGTTATTTCAATTTGATACTCTGCTGACTCTGAAATATCTTGTTTTGTCTGACCTGTTTCCTTGAGTGGCTAATGTTGGATATCTTCATACATAATTTCCTCAGTTTGAATTTGGGATATATCTAATCTTGATGTTAACAACTCATCCTAACTGTAGGAATCAATAACCTGCTCTTTTGTGTAATGATTTCAAGAGTAAAGGAATCCTATTCTGAATGAAGATCATCTACCTGTCCATCCAAAGAAATAATCTCATGGGTAGATAGAGGAGTATGTGCTATATGCATATTATCATCATTTGTGACATCTTGTATAGATTTGAGAGTGTCCATTAGATCATTATAGTATCTTGGAGATACAAATTCTTGATCTTGACTAATTTCAGAATTACTTTCGACATGCTTTGGAACAAGTTCTTGACATGGGTCAATTTCAAAGGATAGATTGCTTACAAAGGTTTCTTGGATATCTTCATTAGGCATGGGAAGTGGCTCAATATCCTCTTGATATTTGAGTGGATTTGGATCAAGTGTGGAGTTGAGGATTCATTCACTATTTGCAACCATGCAGTCAAAGGATGTCAATATGTCTTGGAAAGGACCATTACTAGACTTTGGTGAAGGATTTTGATCATGTTTTGGAATAAATTCTTGAGATATTTCCTCTAACTCATTAGGTGATGTAGATACATTCTCAAAATGATCATTGGTGGATGGATCTTGGATTATGTCAATAGGATCAAATAATTCTAACACTCCTTGAAATAGATCATTGTCGGATATTGTTGAGAGGTTTTGATCATGACTAAAAAGTGACTCTTGATGTATGTTGAGTTGATCATTGGATGAGGTAGAAACATATTCAAGGTTCTCATTGATGGATAGATCTTGATCATTATTTTCAATAATTGTGGTGGGGAGATTGTCACTACTATCACTTGTGGTTGAATCTTGACCATTGTCCTCAAAAGTTATTATTTCTTGATCAATAATGTCTTGGATGAGATTTTTGAGATGAATACAATTTGATGTTTTATGAAGATTTTCTCCATGATACTCACAATAAGATCTACTCATAATCCAAGGGAAGTTTAGGACAAAGTTGAAAGCACTTACTTTTGGAAGAGTGATGAGTTTTGCATTAACTAGCTATCTTAGCACTGATTTGATTGGCATTCCAAAAGGAGTGTATTCATGTTTGTGATCTTGTGATATTTTTGCTTGTTGAGGCGATTCTTGTTGTGATTGATCTTAGAGATGTGGTGATTGATCTTCGAGATGTGGTGATTGGGTTTGTTGTTGATGTTGTTCATCTTGATATCCAACCTCTAGACATTGGAGATATTGTTCTTGATGTGATTGTCGACAAAAATCAATGCTTTGATGACATGGTTTAACCAATGGAAGAGTATTTATTTTGGGGTGTAGATGTCTCTTGGTGCAATGAATCAACTACTTTGGTAAGTGTAGCAATTTGATCTCACAAAATTTGATCTTGATTTTGATCTTGACACCCTTGATATAGTTGATTTGGTTTTTGTTCAAGCAACTTTAGAATGTATACTTGTGGTGTTTGTATGGGATCGTGGATAAATTGATTTTGGACAATGTTTTGATTTGGAGTGATGTTTAGATTTGGAATTATAGGTTGAAATTGAACATTGTTGTGGTTGGGAATCACATTGCCTTGATTTAGGTAACTTTGATTTTGCATGGTGTTACCTTGACTTGGATCAATACATGGAGTTGTTAACATATTGTTTGGACTTTGAACAAAATTTGTATGATTCACAAACATATTTATCCCAAAGTTTACCAGGTGTTGAATTGAAATGTTCATGTTTGGTAAGCTTTTACTTGGTATATTCACATTTGGCATGCATGGATTTGGTGGGATAATGTTGTTTTGTTGAAGATTCATGAATTGATTGTTTGGTTGATAGATTTGTAGGTTTAGACTTTGATTTAAATCTACCATAGGGAAAGGTTTTCCAAAATTTAGATTGGGCATACTCACATTTTTTGTACCATTGAGGTTTGTAGGAGATAATGATCCAATGTATGGGTTGTATAAATGTGAATTTTGATCATCAATCAACATTGTAATTCTTTGATAGTTTGGTTGATTTAGATTACTCATGATGTATGAATCAAGTTTATATTCTATGTTCTTCTTGTGTTTTGACCTTGTTGACCTCTAAGGGATTTAGGACCAATGATGAGATAAAGGATGAAAGGGGTGAATGATGTGGGTGTTGAAATTTTAGGAAGTTTAGATCAATGCTAGACTTTAGAATTTGATTTTGATTGTTTTGATTGGATAATGAGCTTGAGAATACCAAGATGTTAGATGTTATCTTAGGATGAACTCATTCAAGAGGGTGATAATTTAACTAAGTGTGTAAGGAAGGATTCATCCACACAGATCTAACTAAACAAATGATTTTGATTTGGTTTAAGGATGTACCCAAGTCTAGATAATGATGTTTCCAAAGCTCTAAATTTGTCTGTGGGATGGATGAAGTGTAAGATTTGATCCTAGATGAAACTAAGAGGGACCTTGTTTATAAGAACGAGATAGTGAAGAACATGCTTTACCCTATGAGTAGTTAAAACCAAAAGACCATTGTTTTTCTTGGAAGAACATATGACAAAAGATAAACAAGCACATGTGTGGGGTTCAATTGATTTAATCTTGTTTTAAAATGAATTGCATTTACCACATCCACTTGTCTTGTTTAAATTTCAAACTAAATGTCTATGTCTTATCTCCTTCTCATTCCACAAGGTCCATTATGTGAAAATCAAAGAGTCAAAGGCCATAGTTTCCCTAGGTTCACTTTGGAGAGAACAAATTGAGATATGGGCCCAAATATTTAGAAGCCTCTAAGGATAAAATCCCTAGGGACAAGCAGTAATATTTGGACTTTTCAAGGATATTTTCTCTTTCCAAAGGGTTTAAAATTTGATGACTTGTTGAATGTTTGTTTCAAAGTTTTTAGATCAAGCAATGTATTTGATTGACTCCCAAATTGTACACCCCTAGAATATAAAAGACAATATATGTTGAGTCCCCACTTGGATTTCTCCAAACAATGAGACAAAGTGAACAACTAGAGATTTGGTGATTGGCTCCCCTCCATGGCACACACTTCTCGAGACCACCAAATCTCAAAATCCTTAAATTTTAGGGATCAAAAGGATTTATTATGTTTGTACTTTGAATAGTACAAATGTGGGGCTACTTCAGAATTACCGTTCTTGCACCAACAAATAGTAAGGATTTTGGGCCTCTAAACAAATTGGTTCTTAGTTCGGGTAATCAGGGACATGGCACCTTGTAAGCGTCCAACAAGCCACTAAAGGCTTTAATCATTCCTACTAGGGGCTCTTATACTTTTTACACTATTACCCCATTCTAAAAGACATTGTATGACTAAGGCCTACATACCATGAGGAATTGATAGTTTAGTATTATCCATTTATATATCAACCCGATTGAAAAACCAGTTGGAGTCGCCTTCGAGTTGTTCTTAGGTAGGTCCCTCTAAAGGTGAACAAAAGCAAGGGAGTACACTTTTAGTTCGACTGTCAGTTCTCGTAAAGTGTAAGGAGGGAGCACACACAGTGTCTCTTTCTCACCCTAGCATGATTTGTTCAATTTTAAACCCAAACTTGAAATATGTAGGTGATTTTACACATCAAATGTCAATGGAATGCTTTTGATTCTCAAGATTGTCGAGTGGCACAAGAGAACTGTATACGCATTCAAATGACACCAATTGCAAAAAATCACAAAACAATGAAGGCACAAGTTTTTCTTAAGCCCAAAGTAAAGACGAATTGGTTTTAAAGCACCAAGCTTAAATGTGAGTTGTTTTGTTCAATTTTAGCCCAAAGTCAAAGTCTAGTGAGTTTCTAAGTTTAATTTTAATCCAACTTTGAAAAAAATCAATCAATGATTAATTTTAAACCCAAATTGATCTAGTTAGCCTAAAATAGAAAACAAAATAAAAAATTGGATGCTCTAGACTATTACAATGAGCATTTAAAAACGCTTTTTCAAGTTCAAGTTCAATTTCAATGCTTAATTATCCAACTCAAATCTTCTTTGATTTATCTGTCATGATGCAAAGTAGATAAAATTTATAGTTAAGCATGAAGAGCTGATGAAATTTAATAGATAGACTTCACCTTAGCAATCTGCACCCAACAACTTTAAGTTAGCAGAAAAAATCAATCATAGATTAATGATTAAATTCAAATAGAAAATGAGTTTTCCCTTCTCCAGATGTAAAGCACGGTAGCCAAATTGCAAGATAACAAAGTAAATTTAAATTTCACAACATTTATTACATTAAAGCAATTTATTCAAATTTGCATATGATAATAAAGCCTATACATGTAGGTATAATTGTGTTGACTCTTTTCATGATTTAATGGTACGTGCAACAATATTTCTCAAGGATTTTAATTTGGGCATATTGATAGAGAGATCTATGTGAAAGGTGACGTGTTTTGGGAAGATTGACAGATATATCATGCTTCGTTAGGTATGTGTGGATGGAGTTTTAAATGCAATCAAGTGGTCAAAAAAATTAAAAACAAGGTGATAAACTTGATATTTAAAAACTTTGTATCTATTGTATGAATCAATATTAAGAAAAAATCCTATCTCAATAAAGATTTTTACTGTTTAACAAAGATTTTACTATCAAAAGCATGAATCATTATCTAAAGCTTGAATTGACATTTAATGAACAAAGGAAACTAAAAATGTGAGAGAGGCAACAATATTGGTGAAAATCAACGATAGTAATAAGAGAAACATAGACCAAGAAATGTGTGACAAAGCATGTTACTGATAATGAATAAAAATAGCGATATTAATGACAAAGCGTTTATCTCATTTACTATGACTTCTTCTTGTTGCCTCTTCTTAGTTGCTTTCACTTGCATAGGGAGAACGATGCTTACAATGATGCCAGGTGCAAACATCAAGGAGAACAATGTAAACTCTAATTTTCCTATCCTTGTTTAGGCAACTTCCTCAGCAAATCCTACCACAGATCACATAGATATTATTTTTTTATATACTAAATTTGTCTAAACAGTAGATCTCTACAACATATTGTAATAAAAGAGTTTGTGGTAAAATAAATTAATAACATTTGTGCGACCCCACAATCTATGAGACTAAGAGCAACTGCAATGTATTATAAAAAATAGTGAGATAAAAATATAGAGGAACGATTTCACGTCACGGTGTGAAGCCTCAAGAAATTAGTTAATTCAGAAATCTATTTAAGCTATCGATCGACCTTTATCAAAATTTACATCTCATGAAACTTAGCAACGTCCAGTTTTAGTATTTCACTTATAATGTTGCAATGTATCAAAGAAAAATATATGAAATAACAAAATAAAAGACACAAATTAAATGTGACATCAAGGCACACAAGTTTATATATAAAAGATAGTAAAAAATAAAGAGAAATTGATGGAAAATCTGATAGCAGAATCAATCAATCTCTAAAGCATGATTATCCCATTTGAAAGCCATATGACATACTAATGTCCTTTTAATGTCAGTAAAGTAATGTGATATAAGTAATTTCAAATCACTTGAATGCATTTTAATCAATATTAAACTTGATGTGCATGGAAGGCGAGATGGAGGAGGAGCTGAATGAGTGAAAAGGGAGGTGATGGGTAATAGCGTGTTATGCATGGTAGAATATTTTATGTCGGTTGGGTATGAGTAGGAGTGTGTGGGATTGGTGTTCTTAGAGATATTGGATGAGGCACTAGGGAATTCATTTTCTATGTGAGGCCCATGATCGAATCAGTGTGTTACTTTCCTTCACAATCTGAGTAGTTTGGAATTGTGGAAATAGAGGGCCTAGGCAGGTTGACAATGAATGCAATAATATTCATGAAGCTACTACATGAGATGGGCTAACACTACAGGGTATGGTTGATGGCTCTAGTTATATGGATCTGCTTAACCCTTCATCAATTCCTATAACATCATCAATGAAAGCACCAAAGTTGTTTAATGGTACTTTGAAAGAATACCAACAGCTTCATCAAAGGTTTCCACATATTAATCACAAGTTATTAGCTACTTGTAACTAATGAGAAGTATTTCAGGAGAGTGAAATGGGAGTAGAGAAAATTTATTAAATTGAAAATTACAGCCAAGATCCTAATAATGAGAACACTGTGCAGCCTAAAATTATGAATTTTGATAGAGATTTCTCAGGGTGATAATGAGCTTTGGTAGAGATTTTTGACAGAGATACAACATAAATCGTGCCCTCATAGGTGAATATCTAGCATTTATAAACTAAGAAAAAACAAATGCAACATTGATTCTATAATTCATAAATGTTTATTTAAAATCAGCTATGTTCAATGAAAAATTAGAATATGTCATCCAACAAATAAATTTTTCAAAAGGAATGTACAAAATATCACTTCCAATTCTTCAAATTATTTTGATGCATTTTGATGGCATAACAGACCTTTATATGTGTTGGACTCAAGTAACAATGAGAGGGGGGTTGGTCGCGCCCATAAAAGGATATAAAAGTCATGACAAATCCTAACCTGGGAATTGGAAATTCTAGCAGGTGACTAAAATCTTCTTATGGTCATTCATTTACTCTGTCAAAACTAGGAAACGTATACTTGAAATGGAGTGGCACTGTATGTGCACTAAGGACTAGTTTCAGTCATGATTTACCAGAAATAACTGCGTGAAAGGAATTCTACTTATGCTACAGGAATGTAATGTAAAGCTTTCTTGACTTAAGCATAACTTAATCAAAGCAGACATTAAGAAAATTGTTACTTAAGAAACAAACTATGAACTGGCCTTATGCTGCAGGAACAAACACAGGGATGGATTCTCGATGCTGCAGGTACAATATAAGACTGAGTTTGCACTAAAACTTTCTAGAATGAAATCTAACTTATGATCAACAAAAGATAAACAACTAACTAACTATAGATACTAAGTGGGCCCCCTTAGCAAGCATTAACCAGCTATGCAAGAATTGAACTCAGAACTTCATCAGCTTTTATTCATAAACTTAGAATGATATACATTGTTCTCTTCATATGAAAACTAACACAAAACCCTATCTCTTATCATAGTACTAACTCTTACATATTCTGCTTCTCATTATCATACTAACTTTTACATGCTATGCTTGGTCACTCGCACAGGAGGAACACTTATTTAAACCAGAAAAGCAACTAACTAACTAACTCAAACAGAGAAAGTCGTGGACATAAATGAATCCTGAAATTGAGGAACAAACTTCTCATAAATGAAAGCATATCCGTTGAACCTGATCTAGAGAGAATTTAACATTCCACTCTTCCTGGATTAATGATCAAAGTTTCTTCCCAATGACCCGGTCAGAGAGTCTTTGCCAGAACAACTTTCTCGACGTCATGTAGGAAATGGACTTTACTGCAGGGTCGAGATCCGCTGCGCTTGACTCATTCATGCTCCCTTCAACAACCTGCAATGCACAAGGTGATAGAGGAAAAAGAAAGCATGCGTGGCAAACAAAACAATACATTCATTAATCACATATTAAATCTATTTCATTATTCAAAAACCATATGTGTTATACTAGTCATTTGGAAGGTCAAACAGGGTAATTAATAAGACACATCGAGATGTTAGGCTATAGGAATATAGGAATGTATTGCTATAGGATACTACCCAATTTTAGATAAAAAGTCTTTAATCACATAGTTAAAACATCCATTAGCAGTAAAAGTAGAGATATTAAAAGTACATCATGATACTCAAATTATGAGCATATCCTGAGCTCATCATCTACCCCTTACTTAACCTGATGATGGTCCACCAACATTAAGCTTCCTGGTTGTTTCCCTGAAATCCATAGGAGCAGTATGGCTTTTTGGCATAGTCCCAAATTTATAATAGAAACCTCTAAAAATTTTCCATCCTTCATATTTGAGGGTTTCTCTATCCTTATTAACATTTGTAGCTCAATAGCCTGGATAAAGTGGCCACATTAAAACGGAAGGTCGAAATGTTATTGGCAACCATAATTCGAACCTCTTCTGAAGACCGAGCTGCATGTACCTGTCTGTCCTTCCAAGGGCTGCTTCAAAATTGAGGGGGCTATGTGGCTCAGATTTTTTGAGCCCAATAGTGAATTTCTCCCATCTCTTTTCAATTCTGGAAGAGGCAAGCTTCCAAAACAGATACGGTTGGCTTTTGATTTCCTCATACACTTGCTTTCTGAAATCAAATAATTTTACTCTTTCTGCTTGATTGTTGAACCCATATGCAATAGTGAGCCAGGTTTTTAGCATTGTGTAAGGATCTTTGCTTTCTGATCGCAGTGGTATGGGCTCATCCCTTTCAAATTCTTCATAGGCTTCCAATTGTCTACCATAATTGGTTTCATTGGTTGCCCATGACATAAGTGACCTCAAATGGATATCACCAATGTAGAGAAGTGGATTCCACTCTGTTTCAGAGGCAATCATCAATCCATGTAAATAAAATTCACATAAAGAATTCTTTAGCCAATTAGGAGCCACCTAGTATGCATCATAAAATTCTTTGGCTGTTTGAATAACATGATCTAAATCCCTTGAAATTATTATTAATTGAAAACAAATAAATTGTTCCTTTAGGTACATGGCATAAAATCTAGGCAGTGGTCTACACTCCACAATCTTACCAGTTATTTTCATCATTTCATCCATTTTCTTTTTCATTTCTTGGATTTCCTGTTTTTGTTTTTCAATTTCTCTTTTCAGTTTCTTCTTCTCTTCCTCCCAAATACTTTGTTGAATTTCAGTCTTGGCTAAGTGGCAGAAACTCAGGTTTTGAAATGTGACTTGTCTCCATGTGGTTCTAAGGTATTCCAAAAATTCAATCAAAAATGTCTTCTTATAAACAACCATGGCTTGACAAGTTGTAGGGGGTAATGAAGCTTCATTGGACTCTTCCAATTGTTCAGTCAATTTTTCCTCTTGCTGTAGGATGAATTCCTATTGTTGTGCAGGAGGAGATTGTACTTCTTCAGAAATTTTCCTAGCTGCCTCAGCCAAGTCATCAAGACTTGGCATTCCCCTTTCATTACTATCATATTGTGCTTCATCAATTTCCATTGGTTCATTGTGCATTTCCTCAAGAACAACAGGTGAGCTATGTGAAACATTCTCAGGTACATTCTGAGAATCATCATGGTTGTATTCTTCAGACTCCTCTAAAATTATTATGACTTCAGGTTGAGCAGACATTGAGGTGACTTTACATTGTTTCCTTGCTAAAACTCTTTTTGGCAATGTGGCAGCTACAGGAGGCACTCTCATGGCTTTCCTCTTCCTGACTTGCCTAGAGGGTTTAGACTCAATAGAAGAGGATGATAGAGAAACTATAGTGGAAACATATGTTATTGTAGGAGGAACTGCTACCTAGGAGAAGGTGTTGCAAGAGAGGGACACTGGTGTCTTTGAACATGAGGGTTAGACTCTGGGGTTTGTTCTACCCTAGATGACTCTCCTACCTTCATTTTTCTTTTTTCTCTTCTACTAGCAGACCTAGTTTGTAATCTAGTAGAGGGTTCTGATGTGGAGGGCACAAGAATAGATGTTGCAGGGGAAGGTGTTGCAGGGATTGCTCTAGGTGGCCCTGGAAGTTGCAAACCCTTTTGGGCAACAAATTCTTTCCAAGAAAGGGGAGACACATCCCTTAGGGAACACTTAATCAACAGTTTAATGAGGGCATGATGGGCAATTGCATTGTCCCTTTCCCTCTGGGTTTCATGGGCACTTTGTTTTAACAAATTTAACAAAAAAATTGGGACATTAATAGCTAACCCATGTCTCATATGGCTCAATAACTTAAAATGGTAAGAATGTAAATAGGAGAAGTGTCCCTCACAAGTTAAATATCTTATTATAAATGCAACATATTATGAATATGGGAAGGGCAGTAACACTCGTTTGCATCCTTGTTTAGAGACCTCAAAGGGTCCATCTGTTAGTATTGTAAACTATGCCCTAGCAGAAACAACATCTGAAGAGAAATTTTCCCCTGCTACAGGAAGCCCGGTTACTTCAGGAATTTTTTCTTCTATTACAACCATTATTAGACCCCAAACTGAAGCTTCCCCTTCTAAAAGAGTTCTTAAAAATTCACCAACAACTTCCTCATTGAAAGAATCTAACCTCATAAAATAGTTTAGCCAACCACAATTATTGAATGCCTGCACTATTTGAGGATTATGTGTTAAGAGCTCATGAGCTACAAGCTCATGTCTTACCAATTGACCACCCATATTTGCAAATTAGTCCAGCTGAGATTCTAAAAACTCAAACCTTTTCTAAAAATTCAAAAGAAAATTCTTCTGCTTTGCTTCTTTTTGCTTCTTTCTGTTTCTTTCTGTCCTGCTATCACTTTCTCTTCTTTTCCAAGAATGACTCGAAAGATAATTGCATGTAATGATTTTAGGAACTACTCATATCAAGCAGTCAATGTTGTTTAGATAAAACATGCAACTATATTTGGTAAGTACAAGAAGAAATAAAAATATCTTATTAGTTGTGACGACATAAGAAAAGGTTTGAAATGGATTATCCCACCCCCTACTTAAAAGTTGACATGTGTCCACACATGGGCGAAAGGACAGGCAAAGCATGGGTGATAAAGACTAATATGTACATAATAGTTGTTGAATCCATGCAATAAATACATAATGTGATTAAGAGAAGATATTGTGTACCTTTCAATTAATGCTCGTACGTGCTGGGAAAATCACAACACATCATGAAATGATGGCTGGAATAGAAACCATGAATGAGGGCAGTACGACAGGATCATGGATGACGTGGAAGAAAAGGGAATGAATGGTGGTGATGGATGAAAAGCAAAGAAAGTGGCTCCCTTAAAAAGGAAACCTTTATTATGGGCATGCAACGTCGAATTAAAGAGATGTTCCAGGAGAAAGACTAAATCCTTTCACTACAGGAAGATCAGTGGGCACATTTGAAACAAACTGTTGCATAAATTCCTCTTTGGACGCTGGTTTATGATACAACCGAAGACAGTGTCCATTAACCAGTAGCTAGAATTGAACTGGATCTATTGTAGCCAACTGCACTAAGCCATTAGCAAACACATTTTCTATTTCATAAGGACCAAGCCAACGTGTGGTTATCTTACCTTGATTTTCCTTATACCTGGAGTCATAAAGCAGCACCCAATCACGGGCAGAGAATTGCTTAGTTTGAATGTGATTGTCATGCCATTTTTTTCTTTGTTGTTGGACAGTTTTAGTATGCTACAGGGCTGCTTCCCTCATGTCATCCAATGCATTCAGCTACAGGAGGCATTCCTTTTGAGCCTCAGAGATATCAATGTTAAGATGGAGAGCAGTCCTCAAGGTTTTATGTTCAAACTCTATTGGTAACATGGTAGTCTTACCATAGAGTAACTCAAAAGGAGTAAACCCTGTAGTTGTTTTCCATGTTGTCCTATAGGCCCAGATTGCTTCAAGAAGGAAACTACTCCAATCCTTCTTGTGTAATTGGACTGTCTTTGTAAGGATTGCATCAATTTGTCTGTTGATAACCTCTGCCTGGCCATTGGCTTGAGGGTGATAGGGGCTAGACTTTCTATGCCTGATCTTGTAATCATTCATTAATGCAATGATTAAGTTGGATGTAAACTGAGAACCTTGATCAGTAATAAGTTCCCTTGGGACTCTAAACTGGGTAAAAATCTGCTCATACAAGAACTCAACAACTTTATTGTCACGGACATGTGTCATTGCTTTTACTTCTACCCACTTGGTTACATAATCAATACACACCAAAATGTATGATTTCTCATTAGATGGAGGATCAATAGGCCTAACAAAATCCATGCCCCATTTGTCAAAGGGACTGACTACCACTTGAGGATTTAGGGGCATTTCATCAGACCTTGTTGGTCTCCCCATGCGTTGACATCTATCACATTTCCTAGTGTAGGCTGTTGCATCTTTGTGTAGTGTGGGCCAATAGTATCCTATATTAAGCACTTTCATAGCTATTCTCTTGGCTACAAAATGCCCACCACAAAGCTCGTCATAATAGGCATACAAAATGTAATAGGTTTCATCTTCCCTAACACATCTTCTCATGACTTGGTGAGGTCCTTTATAAAATAAACAGTCTACAATCCATGAAAAGTTAAAACTTTTCCCAACTAACAATTTCCTTTCCTTTGGTGAGAAGTGAGCTGGGATCTTGTTTGCTGCTAAATAATTTGCAATATCTGCATACCATGGAGTTTGAGCAGCAATAGAAAATAGATGTTCATCAGGGAAGCTATCATCAATTACCTCAGGAGTGTCAAGTGTAGGTGTTTGAAGTCTTGACAAGAAATCAACCACCACATTAGCCCAACCTGGTTTAATAATAACTGCGATATCAAATTCCTGCAAAAATAGGAGCCATCTTGCTAATCTGCCAGATATGGTAGGCTTATTCATGAGGTACCTTATTGTTGCATGATCTGTATGAACAAATATTTGGTAACTAATGACATAATGCCTAAAATTGTTCAAGGCATACACAACTACTAGCAATTCTTTCTCTTTGATAGTATAATTTAATTCAGGGCCTTGAATATTTTTGCTAATAAAATATATAGCATGCTCTATGGAATTCTCTTTTTGTCCTAAAACTGTCCCTATGGCATAATCAGAAGCATATGTGTGTATATGAAAAGGTAGATTCCACTTCGGTCCTTGAAGAATAGGTTTCTGAGTAAGTAAATTCTTAAGTTGCAGGAAAGATTTGTCACAAGCCTCAGTCTAGGTAAATTCATAATCCTTTGTCAATAAGGCATATAATGGACTGGCTATTTTGCTAAAATCTTTGATGAATCTTCTATAATATCCAGCATGTCCTAGGAAACTTCTAACATCCTTTTGTTTCATAGGTGTTTGCAAAGTTAGAATAACTTCAATTTTTGCAGGATCAACTTGAATTCTTGCTTGAGAGATATGATGGCCTAAAACAATTCCCTCTTGCATCATCATAAAGCATTTCTCACTATTCAAAGACAAATTCTGCTCCTTACATCTTTTCAACACTTTCTCTAGATTGGCTAATACTTCTTCATAAGTAACTCCATCCATAGTGAAGTCATCCATGTAGATTTCCATAGAATCATGAGAAATGTCAGCAAAAATACTGATGACTGCCTTTTGAAATGTTGTAGGTGCATTACATAGTCCAAAAAGTAAGACAGAGTAGGCAAAAGTGCCCCATGGACTAGTAAAAGTTGTTTTGTCTTGATCCTCAGGGGTAATTCTAATTTTATTATAGCCATTATATCCATCCAAAAAGGAGAAACACTTTTTCCCAGACAATGAGTCTAGTACTTGGTCAACAAATGGCAGTGGAAAGTGATCCTTTTTAGTTGCTATATTCAGCTCATTGTAGTCTACACAAACTCTCTATTTTCCACCTTTTTTAGGAACAATCACCAATGGAGACACCCATTGACTGTCTAAAATGGGGTACATATAAAACCAACATCAAGCAATTTCTGGAGTTTTGTTTTAACTATTTCCGTGAGTGCTGGGTTTATCCTTCTTTGAGACTGCCTAACAGGTGAAAAATCTTCCTTAATGTAGATGCTATGAGTAAAAAGTTGAGGATTTATTCCCTTCATATCCCCATAGTCCCATACAAAAGCTTTGTGTTGTTCTTGCAACATTGTAACTAGGGTAGCTTGTTGAGATTGAGGTAGCTTATTATATTGATATTCAGACAGGGGCCTGGAGACACTTATACTTGCTTGATAAGATCATTCATGGATGTTGCTGATAAAGGTGGTGTTTGTATTTCATATGGAAGAAAATTATGATAAACTGCAGGTGATTCAGGTGACAGGCTCTTAGAATTCAATTGCTACAGGAAACACTGCTAAAGATAGTTATTTGGAACAAGTGAGCTACTCAAATCAGAGTTGGACTGCAAAATGTGTAAAAGCAGGTCATCCTCACTCTAAAGCTAGGAAAATGGATTAGTTTGCAGCATCATTAGTTGAGCCAATGAATTGACTTCTTTAGTTTCCTCTCCTAAATCTGGCCATATTGGTTGAGACAAGTCTGGTTGAGGCTGAACAGGTGGGTATAAAGCCAATTTCTTTCTTAACTGACCATCAGAAATTGTCATGTCTCCTGAATGACATCCTCTAAAAGCATCAGCTGTGGCTAGCCATGGTCTACCTAGGATGATAGGATATCCTCCCAAAGTTGCCTTAGTGGTCAATATGGTGAAGTCTGTTGGGTATTCCCAAGACTCGAGGATGACAATAACATCTTCTACCATTCCATCAGGCTTTACTGTGGAACTATCAGCAAGCTGCAGGACGGTAGGTATAGACCGAATGTTTAAGATATTCAAATACTCCATTGTATTCTTGGTTATTACATTTATGAATGCACCAAGGTCATTCAAAACATTCTTTAATAGCTGGCCATTAATATTTATTTGTACCATAGGACTCCCAGGGTCAGTATATTTTGGAATTACTACATTCCCTAACATAATATCTGCCAACTGTCCTAGAACATGGATAGTTTGGGGATCCTTTTAATTTATTCTTGGTTTCTTTAAACATGCCTCCTTAATGGCTTTTCCATAAATTGAGACATCTTTAATGGCTTGAAAAAGGGGGATTTGAATGTGTACATTCTTTAGCTGATCCAAAATATCAAAGGCAGACTCTTCCATAGACTTGGATGTAGTAATTTGTAATCTCTGTGGAAAAGGCGGTTTGGCCTGATGCTGCAGGACAGGCCCCTTCGAGATAGTATTAGATACATGTATATGTTATGTAGGATCAGTAAGTTGCTCAGAGGAAGATTTTGGAATCTCTATTATTATAGGGGGCTATGGAGTAGGAAGAGTGGTTCCAGACCTGAGATGGATATCATGAATATCCAGGGCATAAGCTAGATACTGATTGGCTTCTGTAAAATACATAGGCTGTTGTTGCTGCTTATTATTAGGATTTGACAATGGTTGAGTAAGCATAGGCATTTTTTTTGGAGGGCCAGTATTTGTTGTAGGTGTTGCAGGAGGTGGCATAAGGGCCTGAGGTTGTGGCTATTGAAACTGCAGAGATCCAAGGGATTGGTTCTACCATTGCCGTGGAATTCTCCATTGAGGATTCTTCTGCTAATTACCTTGGGGTGGAGTCCATTTTCCTTGTGGTTGCTACCAACCTCCTTGAGGAGATTTCCATTGAGGACTCTGATAGTTAGGCTAGGGTGATTGAGAAGTATTTCAGGGTGGTGATGGGCCATATGTAGGTTGCCATTGGTTATTGTAATTACAATAAGGATTACCAAAAGTCAAAGCATCTTGAGGCATACCTTATATTTGAGCCCATGGTTGCCTTTGTGTGATGAAGAATACTTGGCCATCATCACTCTTTACCATCTTAAAGTTAGTAGGTAACTGCTTAGCCTCTGGGTTAGCCACCATCTTACATCTATAGTCATGTTTCTTCTATCTACAATGTGGACAGAACTCCACCAAGATTGCTTCAGCTTCCTCATGTTTCTTCTGAGCTTGCATAGTATCCAACTATGTAGCCATGTTGTTTATGATATCCTGCTTGAAATCATATAGAAAATTTGTGATCTCCATCCATGAAACTCCATTAATAAAAGACTTTCCCACTGTGGCTTGATGACCTCTACCCTTCTTAACAATTGCTAGATAATAGTTGAGACATATTTTCTTGATATCATCCCAAGGCAGTTGGGTTATATCACCTCCTCCCATCAGGTCCAAGGGATCTATACAAGTATCATTGATCCCTCTTAGGAAGAGTAGATTTTTAGACTCTTCATTGGGAGTATGGTTTGAATTTTTTTCAGGAAAAATAAGAATCTTGAGATATAGTCTTTTAGGGTTTCATCCTCCTTTTGTTGAATTCTGAATATATCATCTCCTTTACTACCACTCTTACAATATTCCTTGTATTTTTCAAGAAATTTTGTTTGCATGACTTCCCAACTATCAACAACACCTCTTCCCAAACTCATGAACCATCTAAGAGCTCCTTCCTTGAAAGTAGAAGGAAACAACTTCAGCCTATGAGCATCTGAAGTGTAATCATAGCTGTGACAGAGGATTTCAAACTCAAACAAGAAAGTGTCTGGGTCCTCTATAACTGGTCCATAGAACTTGGGGAGTAATGAAGAAGGAATATTTTTAAGGTTATCATTATCTTGCTGAGCAATAATGGGAAATTCAAAAGCAGGAGGTCGATTAAGTGGATTTCGTGCCATATTTTCTTGATGGAGTATCAGAGCAAATGGATTTTCTTTAGGTTCTTCATCAGCTGGGTCAAATGGTAATTCAACAAACAGGTTTTCAGCAAATGGATTGATATCTTGGTCTCCTTCTTCCTCAAATAGATTATAAGCTAGCTTAGGGTTGTTATCAATGAATGGAAGGTCAGGGAGGAATCTTCCTAGAGCGTCTCTTCTTCTATGCATGCAATAGAATGAACCATAACTTTAAGAAATTTTTGAATAACAAACTAAACTATTGCTAACAATGACTACGATAGGTTCTTAGCTTGACACCATCCCCGTCAACGGTGCCAAAAATGGTCGCGCCCATAAAAGGATATAAAAATCATGGCAAATCCGAACCTAGGAATTGGACATTCCAGCAGGCGACTAACATCTTCTTATGGTCATTCATTTAATTTGTCAAACTAGGGAATGTATGCTTGAAATGGAGCAGCACTGTACATGTGCACTAAGAACTAGTTTCAGTCATGATTTACTAGAAATAACTATGTGAAAGGAATTCTACTTATGCTACAAGAATGTAACGTAAAGATTTCTTAACTTAAGAATAACTTAATCAAATCAGACATCACAACAACTGTTACTTAAGAAACAAACAATGAATTGGCCTTATGTTGCAGGAACAAACACATGGATGGATTCCCGATGATGCAGGAACAATATAAGACTGAGTTTGCACTGAAACTTTCTATAATGAAATTTGACTTATGATCAACAAAAGATAAACAACTAACTATAGATACTTACTAAGTGGGCCCCCTTAGCAAGCATCAACCAGCTATGCAAGAATTGAACTCGGAACTTCATCAGCTTTTATTCATAAACTCATAATGATATACATTGTTTTCTTCATATGAAAACTAACACAAAACTCTATCTCTTATCATAGTACTAACTCTTACATATTCTGCTTCTCATTATCATACTAACTTTTACATGCTATGCTTGGTCACTCGCACAGGAGGAACACTTATTTAAACCAGAAAAGAAACTAACTAACTAACTCAAACAGAGAAAGTCATGGACATAAATGAAACTTGAAACCGAGGAACAAACTTCTCATAAATGAAAGCATATCCATTCAACCCGATCTAGAGAGAATTTATCATTCCACTCTTCCTAGATTAATGATCAAAGTTTCTTCCCAACGACCCGGTCAGAGAGTCTTCGCCAGAACAACTTTCTCGACATCATGGAGGAAATGGACTTTACTGTAGGGCCGAGATCTGCTATGCTTGACTCGTTCATGCTCCCTTCAACAACCTGCGATGTATAAGGCGACAGAGGTGAAAGAAAGCATGTGTGGCAAACAACACGATACATTCATCAATCACATATTAAATCTATTTCATTATTCAAAAACCATGTGTTATACCAGTCATTTGGAAGGTCAAACAAGGTAATTAATAAGACACATCGAGATGTTAGGCTGCAAGAATATAGGAATGTATTGCTACAGGATACTACCCAATTTCAGATAAAAAGTCTTTAATCACATAGTTAAAACATCCATTAGCAGTAAAAGTAGAGATATTAAAAGTACATCATGATACTGAAATTATGAGCATATCCTGAGCTCATTAGGGGTGAATCAGTGTCAACAATATTGAAACTTTAATTTAGATCATCAACCATTTACAACATTTGAATATAAGTAAATATGTAAGCACATGAAAGAAACAATAAGAACACCATAACACGAGGATTTTTTACGTGGAAACCCTGTTAGGGAAAAAACCATGTTGTAGATTAATCCACAATTTATACTTTGTTAAAAGTATGAAGAAAAAGGGAATGCACATGCATTTAGGAACACTGCCTAGAGCTCACTGGCTTACAAAATTTTTGGATTATAACAAAAGGTTGAACTGAGAAAGTAGCATCTACAAATTCCTAGTATCAGTTCTGGTGAAGCTCATATATCAAATTATGTACCTTCTATCTAATTTTGTAATCAGCTCTACTCTACCTTTATTTACTTCACAAAAATCCTCTTCTGCACAAGTAAAATTCATTCAACTGATCTTCTAATATTTGCATATGCATTTTCTCTACTCTACACACACACTAATACATACATCAAAATGAATTACCCAAACTCGCATATATAATTCAATTGGTAGATGTCGACTTCAAATAAAATACAAAATATTCTCCATATGTCGGCTCATATCATGAGCAATCTTCAATGCGCATCAACATAAGTCGGCCAAACTATAGCAAGGACCCAAAAAAAAATGCTTCAAACATGAAAACACTTTTAAAGGGTGTTGTCATAATAGTGGTTTACAATTCCTGAGAGGAACAAATTTTAGCTGAAATCACATATTTTTAGAAAATATAATGATTGAAGCCTTAAAACGTTCCATTTTAAGGATTCCAATTGAAGAGGGTTTGATCAAATCACCTTAGATCAAAACCCCTTGGATAGAACCTCGCTAGTTTTAAATCATACCTATAAATGCATCTCCTTTACACCTATCAAAATGCTGATAAAAAATCACTTTTGATTTAGCTTTTGGGGATCAAATGAATTCATTTATAATTTATTTGAAATGATTATGGTATTCCTCAGAACAAGCTATCCAATGAATATAATTTTAATATGTTTTTGTTTTGTTATGTATTTGTTTTTTAAGTTTTATTAAACATAGGTTTTTGATCGAAAATAAATTTCTTTGTTCTTCACATGTGGAAAAATAGAAGATTATAAAAAAAAATTGAAAAATATGAGTGCACCAGATATTGAATTCCTTGATCCAACAAAAAAAATTAAATTAAATTTTGACATATACAAAAAAAGTTACGCGTTATACAGTCGCACTATGTCTGAATTGTAATTCGTTTGACTTTGAAACTTGATTAAGGAAACAATATTCAATAAAAAACTATCCAACCAAGTAGAAGCACTAGATATCAGAGTTACAAATCTAAATTTTAAAGAATTAGAATTTTATCCTTCATGGAAAAAAAGTTGTGTTATACAGTGTGCATCACTTTTTAAAAATGTTGTTTTCTGAAAAAAATCAATTTTTGTGGGAGATGGAAAAAGAAGTGAAATTTGATTCCAAAAATTTTGAAAAAAATATTTTTAGAATCTACGGACAGAATTTGATGAGACTCTAGTTTGCACCATCTTCAAATTCCTTACAGTTTAGCCGCTATAAGTACCCAAATGTGAAGATTTAGTTAAAAATAATAATTTCAGTGTCCAGTTTGGCCAAAAATTGTAAACCACTATTATGGGATCAAAACAATTACTCCTTATACATCCACAACACGCTACATTTGCTAGGTTGGCCACAATGAGCAAATAAACAAAAAATCATCCTATCGGATCTCCTAATTCGTACAACAATTAATGAAACATCATAAAACATATCAATTGGATAACATATAAGCTCAAAAATCTATCTCAGGGATCCACAACTCAAAAATATGATTTGGTGAGGCATACAAATCGACATACTAACTAGATACCCTGCTCTTCATTTCATCTGTCAGTAATAATTTTTTCTCTACTTTGTCTATCGATATGACTAAATTTTGATCTGCAGACCGAAATAATGACTTTAGTTGCCATCAATGACAACACTAGAAGCCATGAGCCAACAATCTCCCCCTTTGGCATTGATGGAAACACTTAGTGAAAAATGAGTAAGTGTCTGAACCAAAGATTACTTTGCCAAAGTGCAAAATTCCAAAACACAACTCCCTTTCAAAACACTACTCCCCCTTAGAATGACATGGAATTTTTCATTGCACTCTCTCCCTCTTTGACATCAATGAAAAACATATTTGGATCTTCATTCTTGCTAATACAAAAATTTGATCAAAAATTTTAAGAAATTATAACTGTTGCATAAGTTAGAAAATTATCTTGTACTTAACTTTCATTTCTAGAAGAAATTTCTTCTAGGGTTCTACTGTGATCCCAATAATTAAGATCAGGTTGTTGTTTTCTGATGTCTAGTTAATGATCTGGATGAGAGATTCTTGAATTGTAATCACTTCTTCTAACTTTTCTCCTTTCCTCAAAACCTCAATTAGCTGCTCCAATCTGCATTCACTTAAATCCTTCACTTTCTAGAAAGTGTCTACAAGGGTGTTTCTAGAAAAATAAACTTTTGCATGCTCAGACTGCAATGCATGAATCCTTTTCTTGACTGCACCATCCTGCTCCAGGAACATGTAATTTTGACCAAGTTTGTTCAGCTCAGTTTCAATCTGCTCTAGCTTATCTTTGTATTTCCCAACTACATGAGGCCAATGAAGATAATAGTTACATAGATGTTATTTGTTGAGGTTATGCATTGCCTCAACACATTCATTTTCCTTTTTAGCTTGGTAAGAGATAGCCTGAATTACTCCTTCAGGTGTAGAATTATTTCTTCCTCTTTCTTATCTTGAGACTCAGAAGCCATAGCTTCCCTGATACATTCAATCATCTCTTTAGGTAACACATTCTGCAAACTTTCCAACTCAATGTTATTGAGCTCAAAATAGCTACCTAGAGTGCTCTCAATCAGGTCCTGCTCATATGAGGGTCTATCTAACCAAATGTCAGCAATCTTCTGCATCCCATCTTTCTCCTGAACAAGCTACAGTATCTTTGTTTTGGATAGAATCTCATTCAACTAATTCTGGTTCATCCCTTAGAGTGTACTTATCAGAATCTTCAACCAGTATATCCACAATTACTTGTTCTTTACCTTTTCCTTCAAATTTTGGAGACTTGTGTGTCAGAGGTCATCAGCAAACTCTTTTCTCTTTTTTTCTTCCTCTCCATCTCATCGGAAGATGATCCAACTTCAAGTGCTTTTACCGGGATGGAGATGCTAATCTCTCCAAACTTCCCTAGCAACTCTTTACATAAATTTGCATACTCTTGCTCATAATTTTCCAGAGTATTAGAATGTTCAACATTTTTCTTACAAACAAGTTCATTCTCCCTCAATACCACATTATCGATCTGAGGCAAGCACTTCAAAAAATACATCATGATACATATGACCAAAGTACCAAACGTGAAATGGTAATCTACCTCTTTTGTCAATTGCACATTTTCCATGAATTGATCTTTTAGCAATTCACACCGATTGAAATCTTCATCCTCCATTATTATTTTATGAGCGATATAGACTACACTTGCTGAGGTTGTGCCTTCCCTATTTCCAAAAAAGATTTTGTATGAAATTCCATGTGCAATGTACCTTGTTATCGGATCCTTGATTGTCAAAATTATTAGAGCCATTTGATCTCTTGTTACTCTGGTTAGGGTTTTGACATCCTTGTTCTGAATCGACTTCTTTTTCAAAATATCCCCAATATTGCATAGTCCAGTTAAATTTCTAATCACCTCTTTCGAAAAGAGATACGGTTTATCCAAGGTTAGAATGTCCTCATTTAATCTATTCAAGATAAACCTAATGACTTCTGCATTGAGAAAATAAGGAAACACATTCCAAATGTCCAAATTTCTATGTTTTGCACCTTCAAGCCACTTCAAGTCATTGGCTGGGAAAAAAATTCTCACATCCCTTATCTTTCTACTGCTATATTCATCCAAATTCACAATTCCTTTGATTTGCTTAATTTTACTTTTCATATTGAACAAGTTTTTCTATTGATCACAAAATTAGAAATTCTATAAGCAACTAAAATACCTGATGAATTCACCACCAAATGGACTTGACTCCTTCAAAATTCTACTGCAAAGGCCCTCCTTCTGTTCTTCGGGTATGAGCAGGATCATGATGGGCCAAAAAGTGGTGATATGATGGGTATTTGTAGGGTATGTGGCTGACGAATTTTTTTTACCCAAAATTGATGAAACGAAAAGGGTTTTCAAAGGAGATTCTCAGCTTTCCACCAATATAAATTATGCTTTACTTTAAATTTAATAAATAATTATTATTCATTTTCTATTTAAATTACGAGTAATGTCATGATTAATATATGTTGATTGGAAAACACCTATAGCTTTCAAATGGTATCACATTTTTTGAATTTGAAACATGCATCACATTCTATGCTTCACATAATATAGGATTTAAAAAATAAAAAATTGAATTTCATGAAGCTTTGACTAAGTTAAGGTAGTCAGACATACGAGTTTTAATATTTTTAAAATTTGTAATAAAAATTTCATAATTAATTATTTACTTGGAAAAAAATTACAAAAAATACATCACATCGATACATGAGTCCTCTACTTATATTTAAAATCTTATAATTTTTTTTATCATTTTATTGTGGTTAGGGTGGTCAGAGAGACACCTACTTCTTATTTTTTCCCTAAAATTTAAGTACTACTACATTGAAATTTCAAATTTTCATAAAATAGATTTAAAAAAAAAAAAAACCTGGTAGGTTAGAAACTAAATTCAATTTACTGTAGATTCTATTCTTGCATATTTTTGAAATAATATAGATAACTTATTCAAATTTTTACATCAAGTTTCTTTACTCTGATTTTTCTAAAAAAATTTCCACTTAAGGGCCTTTTTTTTTCCGTGATGATCCTACACATACCCCTTCTTTAACACAAGATGACAAATGAGGGTTCCAAATACCCTTTTATAACTTTGTACACCCAACCTCTTTACTGCATTAAATGATTTTCACTAGGAGTTCCAGTTACTCTGTTTTCTCAGACAACAAGAGAAGAATCCATCAACGGGCCTTCTAGATCAAAAATTTCTACACAAGTAATCATGGATACATTTTCAGACTAATAGCACAACTATTGACAATTTCCTACATTTTGGTGCCGACTACCAATAGGGGGACAAAATAATTTTCTTGAAAACTCCCCCTAGGCCAATGGCCTAAGATCAATTGTCGGAGGAATTACTGGAGCCTGCTTCCAATGTGGGCTTATTTCCTTCATTAGATTCACTCTTCCTCACCCATGTTTTCTTCATCTGATCTCTTATTGCTTCTGCAGTCACTTTCCCTTTTCCTTTGTCATCTTTCTGTGAAATTCTTCCTTTGTATACCGGACCTCTTCTATCCATGTTTCTATTTCTGCAGAATCTTGCAATGTGACCAAATATGTTACAGTTGTAGCACATAGGATTTATTTGTCTAGACCACTCATTCCATTTATTTCCCTTTGATCTTTGTTGATTAGCAACATGCCCAAATCTTCCACAGGTATAGCATTTAGCATTCCTTACACTGATAGACATAATTTTGCATTCAATTGACTTATGACTAAACTTATTGCAACTAAAACACTGATCGAGAAATGAAGGACTGCTTGAATTTATTTTGCTTCTACACTGAGAAGCTATATGACCAAATTTATTACAAGCAAAACAGTAACCATTAAACTTCTGAGCATTGGGTTGTCTTACCAGATATCTTCTGCTTTTTTTCACCTGAATTTTTTGTTTGGAATCCTTATGTTCAGATCCAAAACTTTCTCCTTTCTCATAGCCAATACCTCGCTTATCACTTGCATCCTTCTATCCTTTAGTCAACTCATCAAGCTTAGCAGACTTGATCCTAAACTTCTCCTTGTATTCATTTGCAGTAGTGAGTTCATCTCTAATAATAACTATTTTTCTTTCAATCTCTTGTTCATTATTTCTAGATTGTTTTAGTTCAATCTCTAGCTGAATGAATCCGTTATTTACTTTGTTGCATTCTTCAGAATTTTATTTTAAGGACTAGGCAAAATTTTCCTCATTCTTCTTTCTTTCTTCAATCTCCCTAGTTAGCTTCATCGCCACATATTCCATCTCAAGCTTTAGAGTAGCATTGTTTCTAGCAAGTTTTTTACATTCTTTAGCTATTTATTTTAGTGTCTGATTCAAGTGAACATATTCCAAAATTTTATCTTCTTTCTACTTCAGCTAATCGCATAGTTCCTTCCTCTTTTCTCTTGACTCGTTGATTTTATCCTTCAATGATTGAATGAATTTTTCAGCATCCACAAGATTTTCTTTTAATTCCATGACTTTTGCTTTAGATTGATCAATATCATCAAGTGCCACCATAAGCTGCTATTGAAGACCACCAGAGTCCATTGTAATCCAAGATCCACCTCAAGCTATTAAAATTTTGAAGAGGAACCTTGCTCTGATACCAATTGTTGGACTCAAGGAACACTAAGAGGGGGGGTGAATCAATGTTCAACAATATTTAAACTTTAATTCAGATCATAAACAATTTACAAAATTTAAATAGTAGTAAAGATGTAAGCACATGAAAGAAACAATCAGAACACCATAACAACAATATTTTTTACGTGGAAACCCTATTAGGGGAAAAACCACAATGGAGATTAATCCACAATTTATACTCTGTTAAAAATATGAAGAAAAAAGGAATGCACATGCATGTAGGCACACTTCCTAGAGCTCACTGCTCAAAATAAGGAAGGATCACTAGATTACAATTTTTTTGGATTACAACAAAAGGTTGAACTGAGAAAGTAGCATCTACAAATTCCTGGTATCAGTTCAGGTGAAGCTCATGTATCAAATTCTGGACCTTCTGTCTGATTCTGCAATCAACTCTACTCTACCTTTATTTACTTCACAAAAATCCTCTTCTGCACAAGTAAAATTCACTCAACTGATCTTCTAATATTCACATATGCATTTTCTCTACTCTACACACACACTCATACATACATCAAAATGAATTACTCGAACTTGCATATATAATTCAATTACTAGATGTTGACTTCAAATAAAATAAAAAATATTCTTCATATGTTGGCTCAGATCATGAGAAATCTTCAATGTGCATCCACATAAGTCCGCCAAACTATAGCCAGGACCCAAAAAAAATGCTTCAAACATGAAAAAACTTTACAAATTACTCCTTATACATTCACAACACGCTACATTTGCTAGGTCGACCACAATGAGCAAATAAATAGAAAATCATCCTGCCGGATCTCCTAACTCGTACATAGATTAATGCAACATCACAAAACTTATCAATAGGATAACATATATGCTCAACAATCTATCTCGAGGATCCACAACTCAAGAAGATGATTTGGTGAGGCATACAGATCGACATACTAACCAAATACCATGCTCTTCATTTATTCTATCAGTAATACTTTGTTCTCTACTTTGTCTACGGATATGACCAAATTTTGATCTGTGGACAGTTGGAATGATGACTTTAGTTTCCATCAGTGAAAACACTAGAAGCCATGAGCCAACAATATGAACCTTCAAATTTGAATTCTATTGTTGATGAAGTAATTTCTAAATTTATGACTACATTGGGTATAACAGAATCAAAAACTTTACAAAAGCAAATACTTTACAGCCCCATCTAAAGCATGAATCGATATGATTGTTAGAAATAAAAACTTTATATTCAACAAGGATTAATGCAAAAATTGTGATTAAGAGAGGCTTTACAGCCACACGATGGGCCCCAGAATGTGAAGACTAAAATTTGCATTGATCAAAGGATGAAAAATATGAGTTAAATTAGTCAATATTGAACAAATGAAATAAAATCCTTCCCAATGAAATTGTTGAGAAATGTAAAGGAAATGACAACATTATCAAACTAACATGAAACTACAAGCAAGATGAACATGAAATCTATTCCTAAACTACTCAAACCATTATCCCATAGGGGGATTGGTGCTACTTTGATATGGAAAGTAGCCCTTTCCCAACCCCTTTTGATAAGCTTCTTGATGTGATGAACAAAATGTGATGAAGATGCAAAGATGCAAGTGATGGAGATGAAAGTGCCTATAGTAGAAATGCTAAGATTGTGGATGAGTTGTGGAGTAGAAGTGCCTTCTATTTATAGATTGAAGGGTTGAAGAATGGAGAAATGGGAGGAATGTGGGACTAAAAGAGATTCAATAAGATTGTGACACTTGTCACAAATCTAATGGGTGAAGTTGGAGTACATTTTGGAGAATGTGCATAGTTAATGCATATGGTTGAGGATTTGAGAGGTGTAAGAGAGATTAATGCATGCGTAAGAGGCATTAAATGAATGTGGTTTAGATGTTTTGGAGGGAAATTTTTTGTGCAAGAAAGTCAAATAAGTGGAGTTAATAAAGGAATATTCCCTTAGAATATGCCTTTGTGAGGGAAAATGAGATAATTAGATAATTAAAAGAATTGATTTTCATGTGCAAGTGGGTGGGTTACTCAGCGTCTTATGTTTGACCTAGGTTGAGTCAAAATCTAGAGGATGGGTAATGATGGTTAGGGGTTAACTAATTCAAATTAATTAACTTAAAGGAATTAGGGGATTTGAGATTTGATTTAATTAATTTAATTTATTAAATCAAATGAGGAGACTTTTAGGACCTTAATTAAATAAATTGATTTATTTAATCAAATATGATGCACATTAGTGAATTAATCGAATAAATTGCTTTATTTGATTAACATAAGAAATGATGTTAATTTGATCATCTACACCGAGTACCAGAACCATCATCTTAACTCATTACCTCATCTTTAGACTCTACAACAAAAGAATAGCTCCATCTACTCACAACACTTCCTCAAGGTCTCAACTACACATGCACAACATTTTTTCCTCTTTTCACAATTTTCTCAATATCCTCAACATCTTCATCCCATAGTTTACATCAATTTAACACCAATGAGTAGACATCCTTTTGAAATGAGTGAAAAAACCATCATTCTTGCAATAGATAATGTGTTGCATCTGCAATATGGTTGAATCTACAAGGTCCTAAAGAAGAAATGTTGGAGAAGCTACTAATTTTATTTTGTAACTGACCAACAATTTATAAAATTTGGTTTAGATGAGATTGACTATTTGAGTATAGAAATTAGATGTTTTGACTATAGATCTAGTGATGGTGGCGATAGGGGCTGAGAAGCAGCAAGACCTAATCCCAAAAAGTCAAAGGAAGTGTGCTATAGAAAAATGGCCCATTTTTCATTTCCATGGCCTTTTAGGTCTTTTTTCATGGTATTTGATCTATTTTTCTCTGATTTTATGTTGTAACATGGCTTGAACATGCATATTTAGATACTAAAATTTAAATAATGAAATCTTGTGAAAGTGTTGTGAAGTGTTGTAAGACATTTCTACACTCTTCTAGACTCTATTCATTACAACTCACCTTAAAATCAACTTTTCATCATTAAACCAGTCCTATTTTGAAGTGTTGTAAAGTCTTGTAACAAGATTCCATGCTTTTGTAAGCATAAATTCACCATTTACCCCTTTCTTATTCTTTATTTGGTCCCTTTATGCCCTCATATGTCTTAATTAAGTGTATTTTTGAATGTAAGCCCGACAAACAACATTAAATGAAACATAATTCCCGACACCTATTTTTAGGCCCTAGGTGGAACCCATTCACCATGGGTAGTGAATGAGTGCCCCTTGGCTCCAAATTCAAAAAAAAAAAAAATTCCTTTCAAGTTTTTATTCAAAAACATTTGATGTCGGCCTATGATGAGGTATTAATGGGTTACTAAGGAACAAGATTGTATAAATAAGTGATTTTCACCTCATTTTACATCTCCTACAATCCCCCATTCATTCAAGCATTCAATCTCCTACAATCTCATTCATTCAAGCATTCAAACATCTTGCAACATCAAATCAAGCAATATTCAAGCACTTTGGAGCATCCATTGACATTACTTCAGATTTGCATCATCAAGGGTTTGGAAAGTTGATAGAAATTGCAGGTTATTAGTTTATCTTTCTCTTGCATTTCATTATTTCATTAAGGGTTTGATTACCAAAAGTGGGGTTTGACCAAGGTAAATCCCTATTTGTTAACCCTCAACCATTTTTCCCCTATTGCATGTGTGTTTGTAGAATTTTTTGTGTACATTTACAAATATTTTTGGTATTGAATATTGTTCAACAAGTGAACTAGGTGCTTCAATTCAAATCATTCATATTTCAAGCTTGAAGAAGGTTTTATGTCTATTTCTTGCATAATTGACTTTGGCAACCCGACAATCAGAGATTCCTAGATCTGGTGTTGCAGAGTTGTCTCTTGATTCTTCAAAATTTTGGGAGAGGACTGATTCACCACTAGTGGTGAATGAGTCCCACCTTAGGACTAAAAAATCTGAATTTTGTCAAATTCTGGATCCTGACAGTCAAAAACCAGTTTTCGACACTTTTTCACCAGTAGGAGGACTAATTTGCCACCCTGGGAAAATGAGTCCCACTACGAAATTTCAATACTTCCAGTCAGCATTCACTACATTCTAGATTCATCAAAAATTTCCCAGGTGCACTCTTTTTCATCCTATTTCTTGTTGTTTTGTATTATTTCTTCATTTAGTTCATTGTTTGCATATCACAACATGTTTTCAAACATAGTTTAAATCTTAGTTTTGCATTCGTATTTCAGCTTTCTAAACCATTTAAGTGAATTTAGTTTACTTCATTTATCTTAGAAAATATTCCACACAACATAGTTTAAATGAACCCTTAGCATTTTTGGGCCCTATCTCTCTCCGTTTAGGTGAAAAACCCTAGAAGAGCTAGAGAAGTCCATAGGAACCAAAAATCAACAGGTCATTTTGGTGAACCTACATTTTGAACACTTTGAATTTATGATTTCATTCACATATTGCATCTTAGTTTACATTTGCATCAACATTCAATTAGGAAATTGTTTTATTTTTGAACTATAAGACTTTTCATATTGCATTAGTGAAAACTTTATTTAGATTTCATTTTTGCATTCCATCTCATTGAAAAGACTAAAAATCTGCATTTTGTAACCTTGATTGCATTCTATAGAGCATTAAAATCACATTAAAAATTCTAAAAAATAAACAAAAACATCATACTGGGACTCATTCACCACCCTTGGCGAATTAGTACCTCTGCACTTTTTAAACAACATTTTTGGCATTTTCTTGCATTTATGTTTTTTGTAGTTAGTTCTCTATTAAAGTTAGTAGCATTTTTGTTATTTGCATTTAGACATCTTAGATTAACTTGCATTATATTTCACCCCCTCCTTTGTGGTACTTGTATGAGTGTTTGGTGCCTTGTTGATAATACTTTAGTGAGAAGAAGTTCTAGACTCATGGCCTCCCACAATATCACTTTCGTTGTGGACCTTGGGATCTCACGAGCTCCTACTTCTAGTATGCACAATGGTGCATTAGGCACTAACAATACCACTTCTATGCCATCACCTTTCCATCCAATGCATGTTGACACCCAAAACAATTCCCTCCCGCATGAAAAGGTCATTAATATTGACGAGGATTTTGAAAGTTTACAACAAGAATTGTCATTTGAAAATATTTCCACCATTTCCATACCTGCCATTGACAATCTTCATCATTTGATTGAAAGTGATGATGGCTTGCAAGTGATGAAGAGAATTGCTGAGATTTACAATAAACATTCCTCTCCTAATACCTATTCCACAAACATTCATGTAAGCCAAGGAAGACCTCAAGTTCCTCCCCCTTCAACCATAGCATCCATACCAACTTATATGAAAACTATGCAGCAGGTTAATTATGCGGCTACTTCTTTCCTATTTCCAACTAGCATTCCTACTTCTCTTGTGGCATCACAAGTCCCTTCCACCACCTTTAGCCCCCTTAGTATTCCTTTCATTTCCCCTAACATCACTTACACTCCATCACCACTTTATCTTCCACCTCAACCCACTTACCTTGACCCTGTTCTTACACAACTCCTTAATACCGTTTCATCCATGCAACGCCAACTTTCCACCATTAGCCAAGGTCAAACCTCTCCACCCACATATCATGTCCGTAGAAGCCCCCTATCCTTAGAAATATTGCGTCCCCTGATGCCACATGGAATAGATATGCCTCAGTTTGAGAAATACAGAGGTAAAGGAGACCCTATCAACCATGTTAATGATTATACTGCTTTATGTAGTGATTTTGTCCTTGATGATAAACTGTTAGCCAAACTATTTCCAAGGACCTTGAAAGATACTTCCTTAGAGTGGTTTTCCAACTTTCCTAATCATTCCATCCAATCCTTCAATGAATTGGTGGATGCTTTCATAAGTGAATTTTCAAGTGCACATGACACCTAAAAAGACAATGCATGACCTCATGCGATGTAGAAAAAACATAGATGAAAAATTAATGGATTTTATCTCATGATACCAATCCTTGTATTCTCAAATTGATGTCAAGATTCCTGATGCACATCTACAAAATATTTTTATTAAAAACTTGCACACAAACCTTCAAGATAAACTCACTATGATGAAATTCCCTTCATTCATGCATTTATGTACAACTTTGTGTGAATACCATAACTCAGTTTTAAGTTGTGATTCAAAATCCACTTCTAACCGAGCTAAAAAACTTGAACACAACAATCAAACCAACAATACCAATCAAAACTTTCACAAACCAAATAGATGATTTTTATAGTTCAATCCTCCTTGAAAACCACAACCAACCCATCCAGTTCAAACTCAAGTGGTGGTTGTTAAAGAAATGGTGCCTTATACCTATGGGGACCTGAAGAGACAATTTATTCCCTTATTTGATACCCTCCATAACACAATGAACCAATTAATTCAACAACGCATGCTCACTTTGCCACCCATTAGACCACTTGATCCTAATCAGCCATTACCACCCACCTTCAAACCTAACTCTTATTGTCATTTTCATTGCAAAAATGGACATGACACTAAAGACTACAAGCGTCTAAAACATTTAGTTCAAGACCTCATTGATTCAGGCCATTTGTCCATTATGGGTGTTAATGATCAAGGCAATAAGTCCATTGCACCCCCTAACCAAAATTTACAAACTTTCACCAATCCTATGCCTAAACACACTACTTCATTTTTCAAGGCTAGTGAACCTTCAAACACTGATGTAACGATTGTTGATACAAACAATGAACAACATGATATACCTCCACTAGTCACTAAAGATAGTCCTATGGATCAACTTGTGGCTATGATAGACGTTATCCCTCGTAAGGGCTAAACCACTAAATCTCTTTATATCACTTTTTCTATTAAAGACATACTACAAATTTTTTTTTTGATGGTCCTCTCTACATAGCTGGTAGAATCTATGATAAGCCCACTAATGGGATATTTTAATAGATCTCGCTTGTGGGGAGAATGTGATCACAATAGAGTTTCTAGTATTACATGAGCTATATCAAGATGGTTGTAATAAACCAACTACTTGGATTAAAACACATACTAGTTTTACATGCCCTACAATCAAATTGATCGTACTCCCCTTACAGATAGGACCTAAAACTTCAGATGTAACACTTTTAATTATTCCACAATTCGACTGATTTCGTTTGTGGCTAGGCCACCCTTGGCCTCGCTCAATGCAAGCGGTTTGATGGGTTGTTCACAAGCGTTTGAAGTTTCCACATGGAAATTAGATATTCACCATAGACCATAGTGGCTTTAATCCCTTATCTTCCAAAGGTAATTTTTCATTAGAATCCTTTTGGCCTGAACCCATGGAACCCATCACCCCTCGAAAGGACTTCTTTTTCATATTTTATCAAAAGTTCAAAGCCAAAAAAATAGTCGAATTGTCTCTTCGTAATGCATCCCTATCCACACCTCCTATCATAGATAAAACCATGCTTCAACCTACGTCTAACATTGAGCAAACCATACAACCTCCTGAACAACCACTCCTAGATACTTCCCAACCATCATTCAAATGACCAAGGTAAAATGAAACAACTCCTGTCATGCCTCCTCATATTAAACAAGTGTATAAAGACAAAGAGAAAGTGGTTGACCCGTCCTCTTCAATTTCTTCTATTCTTCCCTCTTCAGAAGTAGAAGACCCTATGATGCCTCAATCTTCTCTTACACCTCAACAACTCCAAAACTTAATTAAATGAAACCGTGGTGCTAGGGAACATAGGCATCATCGATCTCACATGGAAGAACATAAAGAAAATCAACCTCCACCTTTGACAGAAGTAATAGATGACCACCCTCCTTCTCCTAACCTGCCACACGATAGTCCAGTGCAACAATGAAAAAAAAATGAACCAATCCAACAACCACAACTTTTGATACATCAATCCTTAGAAATCACCCTTTGTCCTCCCATTATCATTAATCTCGATGATGATGATGATGATGATGATGCGATGATAGCAAAAATAGATGAAGAAGTGCATAACAACCTAAATTCTCTATTTTCATCTACAATGAGCTTACGTGATAAATATTCTCAACCAAGTGAGGAACCCGGTATGACTCTGGTGCTTGCAATTATTTATTTGGATAGTCAACTTCCCTCACATTACACTAAACATGATTGGGAGGCAGATGACTTGTTAGATGGTTGAATTGCATTCACCTAACTAGCCTTTTCACTTTTCTCTTTTTGTTTTCCATTTCATTTTACCTTTCCATGTGTGTATCATGTTCCCCCATATTGTGTGTTTGATTTTCCCTCTCTTTGTACACTTCTTCTATTTGTATGGTTCTATTCTTCTCTTCAGCGTGCATTGTCTTTTTCCCTTTTGTTTTGTGTTCTCCTTTTGGGAATGATGCAAAGCATAGAGATTCCCTATGTCTCTTCCATGTTGACCCAAAAGGTCCTTTTCTTTTTCACTTTTGTTTTCCATTCTCCTTTTGGGGATGACGCAAAGCATAGAGATGCCCTATGTCTCTTCCATGTTGACCCAAAAGTTCCTTGTATTTTACTCTTTTGTTTTGTGTTCAACTTTTGGGGATGAATCAAAGTGTAGAGACACCTTATGTCTCTTCCATGTTGACCCAAAAGGTTCTTGTCTTTTTCACTTTTATTTTGTGTTTTCCTTTTGGGGATGATGTGAGGCATTGAGACCAAAATGTCTCCTTCATGTTGACCTAAAAGCTTTTTCACTTTGCTTTCACCTTTTCATTTTCTTTCTTTTCACTTTTATTTTCCTTTTGGGGACAATGCAAAGCATTGAGACCGCAATGTCTCTTCCATGTTGACCCAAAATAGACTTTATTTTTCCTTTATTTTTCTCTCTTTGTGTCATTCTTCTAGTTCTATGTGCTTTGGTTAATGATGACAGTTCCAAGCTCTTTCATAAACACATTACAACAATGAACATACTGAAATCCATAGATCCCTTATGTGTTTGGTGTGCTCTTTTCTAGGGGGAAACTTTGTTTCTTTGTTTTTCATTTTCCTTGACATGACGCAACCTAACTTTGAAACATATGACTTGGCATAGGGCTTTCCAAGTTGGCTCTCATGTCTTGTTTTCTTTTTTTTCATTTTTTCTTCCCTTCACTACTTTAAAGTAATTGCTCACAAAATGATGTGCAACAATTCCTTTTAAAGTGGGGGGCATACATTACCATAACTCATTTGCATTCTTGGTTCCTAGTGTAGCCTTATTGTTTATATGATGTGTTTGTCACTTTGTGGATGACATTGGGTGTGATGTATTTCATAATTGTGACCTATCTCAACATATTACATTCCTTTTAGTGGCCTGATGCAACACACTACATCCCCTAAGTTGTGAATATACTATTCTTTGATTGGTCCTCTTTTGGAGACATTAGACACAATGTTCCCTAAGTGACTGACCTTGCATGAACTTAACAAGAATCCTCTGAACATATTTCACATTTTACACTTAACATTTTACATTTTTGCATTTTGCATCTTTTGCCACCTTGCATTTAACACAACTTGCATGACTATGGTACCTTCTTTTTGTTTATGACATTTTTCCTTGTGGCGCCTTGTTAAAGTTATCAAGACGTATAAATTTAATATGGTTGAGCAAGAAGCCCACCTAGCGGCATGACTTTTCCCCATAGCCACCTTTGTGTTTGTGAGTGCATACCAACTAGCATATGTACCTTACATTTTTGGGCTTTCTCACCCCACGGACAGTTAGAAGTTTTGTGGCCCCAGAGTGAGTACATTTGGGCCTTCTCACCCTATGGACTGTTATGTGTTTTTTCACCCCAAAGTGAGTATGCATTCTCTTTTTCAAACAATCAGCCTAGATCTAATCCAAAACTAGTTGGATTGACGATCGAAGCTTCATCTGATTCTCAAAATTTGTGTGTTCCTTTGTTCTTATACTTAGTATGCCATGGGATCTTCATCCTGGGGGCTTGATCATCCCTCTTGATTATTTTTATTCCATCTTGCTAATGTAAGTACATTTGAACCCTCTTCTAGATGTTCATGTCTACTTTAGTGTGACTTTGAAGCAACTCCATCCTCTCACTAAAGTGGGGGCTAAATGTGTCGTAGAAAAATGCCCCCTTGTCATTTCCATGGCCTTTTAGGTTTTTTTTCATAGTATTTGATCTATTTTTCTCTAATTTGATGTTGTAACATGGCTTGAACATGCATATTTAGGTACTAAAATTCAAATAATGACTTTTTATGAAGGTGTTGTGAAGTGTTGTAAGACATTTCTACACTCTTCTAGACTCTATTCATTACAAATCACTTAAAAATCAACTTTCCATCATTAAACCAATCCTATTTTGAAGTGTTGTAAAGTCTTGTAACAAGATTTCATGCTTTTCTAGGCATAACTTCACCATTTACCCCTTTCTTATGCTTTCTTTGGTCCCTTTATGCCCTCATATGTCTTAATTAAGTGTATTTTTTTATGTAATCTTGACAAAAAACATTAGATACAACATAATTCCTGACACCCATTTTCAAGCCCTAAGTGGGACCCATTTGCCATGGGTGGTGAATGAGTCCCCCTTGACACCAAATTCAAAAACATTAAAATTTCCTTTTGGTATTTTATTCATAAACATTTGATGTTGGCCTGTGATAAGGTATTAACGGGTTACTAAGGCACAATATTGTATAAATAAGTGATTTCCACCTTATTTTACATCTCCTACAATCCCCCATTCATTCACACATTCAATCTCCTACAATGTAATTCATTCAAGCATTCATTCACACATCAAATTCAAGCATTCAAGTATCTTACAACATTAATTCAAGCAATATTCAAGCACTTTGGAGCATCCATTGACATAAATTTAGATTTGCATAATCAAGGGTTTGGTAAGTTGATAGCAATTGCATGTTATTAGTTTATCTTTCTCTTGCATTTCATTATTCCATTAAGCGTTTGATTACCAAAAGTGGGGTTTGATCAAGGCAAACCCCTATTTGCTAACCCTCAACTATTTTTCCCCTATTGCATGTGTGTTTGTAGAATTTTGTGTGTAGATTTAACAAGATTTTTGGTCTTGAAGATTGGTCAGCAAGTCAACTAGGTGCTTCAAGTCCGCTCATTCATATTTCAAGCTTGGAGAAGGTTTTCTATTCGTTTCCTACATAATTGACTTCGACAACCCAACAATCAGAGATTCCTAGATTTGGTGTTGCAGAGTTGCTTCCTGATTTTTTGAATTTTGGGAGATGATTGATTTGCCACCAATGGCGAATGAGTCCCACCTTAGGACTAAAAAATCTGAATTTTGTCAGATTCCAGATCCCGACAGTCAGAAACTAGTTTTTGACAGTTTTTCACCAGTAGGAGGACTAATTCGCCACCTTGGGTGAATGAGTCCCACTGTGAAATTTTAGTAATTCCAGTCAGCATTCACAACATTCCAGATTCATCAAAAATTTCCCAGGTGCAATCTGTTTCATCCTATTTCTTTATGTTATGTATTATTTCTTCATTTAGTTCATTGTTTGCATATCACATGTTTTCAAACATAGTTTAAATCTTAGTCTTTCATTCGTATTTCAACTTTCTAAATCATTTAATTGCATTTAGTTTACTTCATTTAGCTTATACAACACTCCACATAACATAATTTGAATGAACCCTTAGCATTTTGGGCCCTATCTCTCTCCTTTTAGGTGAAAAACCCTAGAAGAGCTAGAGAAGTCCATAGGAACCAAAAATTGATGGTTGAGGAAGAATTAGATGAAAACCATTAAAAACCTAAAAAATATGTAGCTACTATTGTCATGGGTATTTTTATCATCATATGAATAGTAGGCACTATCAGCGACATAGATATCTATTTTCTAGTAATGTTAGATTGCTATGAACAATCTAAATCAAAATCTAAAAAATATCAAGTGTTTTTTTATAAAAAAAATTAGCATATTGTGGATAGCATTTACAATAGGAGTACCTTGTGTAAACATATCATTATTTAGATAATTTTGAAAGGAGTGATATTTTCTTGTAAAGTTTGAATCTACTCAAAACTAACCCTTAGGGTAGTTTCATGATCAACACTGTCACTTGAAGAGGGTGATGTGATAGTTGGTGAGGAAATGTTTGCAGAAATGTAATGAGGATGTGAATTTGGATAGTTTAACATTCCTATTGTGAATTTTTCTTTAGAGAAATCTAGTGTGGTCTAGATAGGAGTTGTAAATGGTCTAGATTGTAACATGTTTAAATTATGGAGACTTATTCCAACTATGTTACCCAGAGAAATAGATTGGATCTTAAAACAAATATGATATTTAACAACACAAAATCTAACTTTATTATATGTAGCACATTCAAAATAGGTTTTAGCAATTGATTATGTGTTTTAAATATTTTTGAAATATTTTGTTTTTTACTTTTCACTAAGGTTTAAAGTGTAAGTGTTGGGTTCACTAAAATGCAGTCTATTAAATTATTGTGATAGAAGAAATAATATTCTTGACAATCAACTTTCTATATTAGCATTAGGATGAAGCAAACAATCTGATTGATAGGTTGATAAAAAAAAATGTTTATTACTAAAAAAATGAATTAAATACTATAGCTTCAACATAAAATGTTTAAAGTTTATAGTAGACTATCTAGAATATTCTTTTGTAACGAAAAATAAAATATAATTTCTATAGAAAAAGAAAGTATAGGTATTAAGGATAATTTTATAGCCTTTTGGATGTCTCAGCCATGGACACCAATGCATATTGTGAACATTCTTGTGGCCTATTGTCATCCTATATAAACACAATGATAAAAACACAAAACACGTTGAAATATGTCTAAACACATGGAAAAGAAAGCACAAGTCCATTACGTGTGAAATATATTTAAATAATAGAATATGCTAAAATATGCAATAGAAAACCCAAGTAATGAGAACCAAGGAATAAATAATAGAAAAATAATATAAATCACCTAGATGCTCTTTTTCCAATCTTGATACCTACACAAAAAAATAAGAGAAAAATGTTTGGGTAGCTATTTAGGGGTTTGCCTTATTTAAACCCAAGTTTTGTTGTTTCCACCTCTATGAACTATCAAGATTGATTTGATGATCAATTTTGATAATAAAACAAAATATTGATAAATTTTGATAAAATGAAATATCGATGATTCAAACATAGTATTTTAACACCAAGAATATCTGACTTCTAGTATAGAAAATGCTTATAATAATGAGACAAAAAAATATATATCTCACCAAGAAGCTATAGACAACCTCCAATGTGAATTGCAAAGCTATAATATAGTTATCTTTCTCAATCTTACCACCAAGAAATGACATTGAAAGTGTTGAAATATTGTTGTCACTTCAAAAACTATAAAAATTCAAGAAAATCACAAACCAAAATCCAAAATCATAGCAAGAGCATTCGAGCAAGATAGTCAAATAAAAGTATTCTCTTTTGCAAAATAGAAAATCATGGATTTATTCCAAGCATGACTTCATCATAGGAGCATTTCGCTCAAAATATTCTTGGGAACGCAACGTTCCAATGACTACTTGAATCACAATTTTTTGTGGGAGATCATTGTTACATGCAGATGTTTGTATGTAGTGCTTTCATCTAGGAGAAATGGACTCAAATAATCAAAACCATCATAATTTTGCTAGATAGAAGATATTTTGGTGTCAACATTTTCTACTTAAACTATTTTTAAATCATGAGCCAAAAGAGATAACATTATGTAGTGTGAAATTCTAGGATATACAATTTCATACACTACAACATATATATAGATATATATATACAATGCATACATGTTTTTTTTGAAAGAGATATCACATTACCCTCATGAGAATTTTACTTTAACCAAGTTAAAATAAAGATGGGGCTCCGAGAAACCCACGTAGGGGGTTATCTTTTCTAACATGAAGAAAGGTCCATGCAACTGGTCTATACACAACAAGCTCAACCATTTGACCACACAAACCCTAAACTAGTGTCATATGAGGAAGCCACACTACTTGGTAGAATGGATCAAGAGACACATAGATAATGCAAATAGGGTTATACGTTCTAGAATTTTAGATGTAAATAATCTAAAATTTTAGGGTTACAAATTGTCATTATAGATTAAGGGTGAAGCCACAATAGTAGTTTACAATTGAAGTGAGGAAGGAAAACTCACATAAAATGAATGCATGGCAAAAATAATGATTTTAGGGGTTCGTACAAACCTACTGGTTCGACCGAACCCATTAGGGGTTTGCTCAAACCTAGGTTCAAGCGAACCCTCCTAATACTTTCCCAGCAAAAAAGCCATCAAAACCCCTCATAGAAGGGGGGTTCGAATGAACCTTGGTTTGAGCGAATCCATAGGGGTTCGTTTGAACCCCCTTTATTCCTCATCCCCTCCCCGAGACACAAAAAAAACTTAAATTTTGGTACTTCGAAGCTCGGCTTAAGGATGAAAATGGAGGAATCTTCACAAACCCAACTTGAATTAGGTAGTCCTAAGAATGAGCTATCCAATGAATATAATTTTAATATGTTTTGGTTTTATTGTGTATTTGTTTTGTTAGTTTTATTAAACATAGGTTTTCCATCGAAAATGAAGGTCTTTGTTCTGTACATGTGGAAAAATGGCAGATTATCAAAAAAAAAAGTTGAAAAATATAAGTGCATCAAATATTGAAGTCCTCGATCCAACAAAAAAAATAAAATTGAATTTTGATATATACAAAAAAAATTATGCATTATACGGTCGCATTATGTTTGAATTGTAATTGGTTTGAATTCAAAACTTGATTAAAGAAAAAATATTCAATAAAAAATTGTCTAACCAAGTGGAAGCACTAGATATCAGAGTTATAAATCTAAATTTGAAAGAATTAGAATTTTATCCTTCACGGAAAAAAAGTTATACGTTATATAGTGTAAGTCACTTTTTAAAAATGTTGTTTTTTGAAAAAAACCAGTTTTCATGGGAGATGGAAAAAGAAGTGTAATCTGATTCCGAAAGTTTTAAAAAAAAAAAATTAGAATCTATAGACAAAATGTGACGAGAGTCTAGTTTTAATCATCTTCAAATTCTTCATGGTTTAGCCGCTATAGGTGCCCGAATGTGAAGATTTAGTTTAAAAAAATAATTTCAGTGTCCAGTTTGGCCAAAAATTGTAAACCACTATTGTGGGATCACCCTTAAAGGTTGTAGATTGTTACTTGTTAAAGGTGTAGAAGTTTAGGGCTGCATATTATCATTTTAGGTTATAGGGTGAATTGATTTAGGGTTTTTTATTAATAATTTAGATTCTAGTGTGTAACAAATTAGATTATGTCTTAATATTTTTTTGGGTAGATAAAATAATTTAAAAGATGAAATGAAAAATATATAATAGAATTGAAATAAGTTTAGACATAATTATTTTGTATAGAAATTATCTTCTGAAGAAAAAAAAATGTTATTTTTAACATAGATTGTGTTAAAGTGTTCAATTACGAGATCATTTTTATTAAATATAAGGGTACAATGTAACTATAATAATAGTTATTAAAAAGTATTGGCATCACTTTGGTGTTGACTAAGTTATACATTGAAGAAAAATCTGAAAATTTCTTTAAAACAAATTATATTTTAATTTTCAACTATAGGGATTCCATGATTAAGTTTTGGTTGAATCTTTAAAAGATCATTTTTAGGACATTCTCACTAGATATATTATGTATTGAGCTACATGACGTGTCACATGTCCAAACTTTAATTATAAATAAATAAGAATACATTTCACATTTCTAAAAAAATAAATTCTTATAATATTAAACTAAAAAAGGGGTAAGAATTTATTCAATAAAAAAAAAAAGCAATTCAAAGCCAGGGCATTACACATCCCTATCAATCTACAATAGTTGGTCCAACTTTTGTAACAAATCCAGGGGTAACTGATCCCTTTCCATAATATTCCAATCTTGCACATGATCAAAGTTCCATTTAACCAAACAATCCCCAAACCCATTATTAAACTCCATGGCTAATAGCCCATCTCCCTTACACTCAAATCTCAACATTACAACATTTTCCTAACAAAGATTGCTGATTAAGTAACGGAAGAATGATTTAACACAAATTCAATCAAGTAACCGTTGTCCCCTTGCAAAACTGGTGTCCTGTCATTCAGAAATTACCTCCATTAATTATACACTCTAATAAGCACCTGTTCTTATTATTTAAAATGGCATTGGCCTTTTCACAAGAGGAGAATCGTATACTCAGTTTCCATTCATTGTTCCTCTAAATAAAAAATAATAACAGAAAAGCGAATTTCCGACCATCTTATCACTTAAACTTACTTCTATAGGACGAACGTTTTCCAAAGAGATTACGTGGAGGCATTCAGGCCGCGTACTTAAAGTGTCTGTTAATTTGGAGGACAAATCCTCGAAATTAAAGATTGTTCTTACCATTAATACTTAATGGTAAGTCTGTAGCCCAAAAGTAACCAGTCCGCATCAATAAGTTGTTCGTAGTTCGGAGGACAAATTATGGGAAAACTCGTTTAATTAATAAAAATGGACTGCTTACTTTTAGCTACCGACATACTGTAAGTCTCAGGCTGGCTTATGCTACCGACTTACCATGAGTGTCAGGCTACCAACTCATCACAAGTCTTAGGCTACCGACTTATCAGTCTTCATCATGAGGCATCCTTCTGGGGAAGCCTATCAAGTTGAGCCGTTTTCTTCAATTCGAAATCTATGAACTCTTCAAATTAAAATTTAAAATAACAATAGTAAAGGTTAAAGACAAGATTCCATGATTGGAAATCCTGTGTATGATAAGAGCGCTTTAAAATATTGATTTTGGACTAATCATTTTATGTGTAGCCATCATTTATAAAGTGGAACATTTCTTTTTTCACACGGTTCTATTTCACTTCAAAGAATTTAGGTTGAAGGCATGGAGATCTAATAGACTGCATTATTGAACGCTTTTCCCTTCACTCGCACCAGCCCAGAAAGATCTAGTTTGATTCGGGTCTTGTTTTCTTATTAGCTGTGAAGATCTGGACCCAGTGCAAGATCAGTTTGTACAGATTTTGCAATCTGCAGGTCGGTTATCCTACTAATATCTCATGACAATCTATCAACCCTAATCCTTTATCCTATTTAAAGTCCGTCTCAGATCTACCTAGGTCAAGTACGGAATCATATATCCTTTCTGCAGCAACTTTCTTTGACCCCCAACAACCCTGATGACCAATCTTCCCTATAAAATGACTTTCCACCCAAAAAATGAAATTCACCTCTCAAATTCCAATTCCATCTCATTTCAACCAGACAAAGCTTATCAAAATGCTTTGGATTTCTATATTCAGAAGTTTTCAGAAGATGGCTTTGGTAACCCCAGTTCAAGTAACGTTGGGAAGAACGGAGGCGCACAACCTACCAAACAGATTATTCACAAAATGATTGAAAGGCAGCGGCGGAGAGACATGAATTCACTCTACTCAAAGCTGAGGTCACTACTTCCGGAAGAAAGCATTCGGGTATGATTTTATTTCATTTCAGAGCTGAAATAGTTTTATTTGGTGGGTTTTATTTTATCTGAATTGAATTTGAATTGATATTGTGCAGGGAAAGCGTTCAGTAGCAGACCAACTGGAGGAAGCCATTAATTACATCCGTTATCTAAAGCAACAGATCAAAGATCTAACAAAGGAAAGATACAAGGACAGAACTCCTGCAGCTTGCTTTAAGGGCGTTGAGATACCGAAGCCTCTGGAATTCCATGAATCAGGTGAGGGCTTCCCATCAGTTAAAATAAAGTCATTCGGTTCAACTGCATTTCAGGTATACATAAACTCGATCCAGAATGAGATTGCTTTGTCCGATATTCTTCTGGTGTTGGAAGAATGTAGAGTTGAAGTTGTGAGTGCTGCTTCGTCTGTAACTAATGAAAAAGTCTTCCATACCATACACGCCAAGGTATTTTCCGAACAACGCCTTATAGTATATATGCTTCATTCTCTTCAAAACTCTGAATGGATTTCACTTTAATTTCACAGGTAACAGAACATAGCATTACTAATTTCGACACACTATATGTTAAACTTCAGCATTTGATCGACTGAGCTTAAGGCAGGATGTTACGCTGTTCAATCATAAATCTAGGATCACAAGCTTTGGCTTCTGTACTGTTAGTACTTGGCATCTGTAGTTCTAAAAACCCTTTGGAACTGAGGATCGTAGAGAGGAAATTTGAATTGATAACTTTAATTAGATGAAATCTATATATTTCAATATTAATGTTTGCTGTATACTATGTCAAACAAACAACTTGAGCAACACATGTTATTATGCATCTGGTTTCTGTAATAACTAAGGGCAATAGATATTACCATGTATGTGGTTTTCTTTATGAATAAGGCTGTGATTGTCTATATGAGTTCGAACTGTCCATAGAAAACAAGCAAGACAAAAGTGGATATCAGTAGGCAGTATCACATAAAGATAAATATATTAATGAAGGAAATATTAAAAATTATATAATGATTTTTAAACAATAGCATATGTCATTGAAGTTGAGGTTAAAACCTAAGGAGTTTTACCACAAACTCATCATTTTTAGGGGTCAAAAGAAACCATGAAAGCAATAAAATATAACATACTGAGAAGAAACAAATCATATGAAAAAACCATACAAATCAAACCGAATTATTATGAAGGAGTTGAAGAAACTGCAAACATTGAATAGAGGATTGGGACACCCAATATGTGATCTTTCAAGTTACATTAACATCAAAGACCCATTTGAATAAACAATCCACGATAATATTCCATTTTTTAAATATTTTTTTATTTTTATTTTTATTAAGTATTTTCTGTTATTTTTTATTACATTTTAACAATTTATTATTTGTACTCTATTAATCAATATATCATTCACACTTATAAATGACTAAAAACTAGTATATTTATTATCATCACATAAATAAAATTTTGGTATGGAAAACATAGATAAGCTGTAATAAATATGTCATCTTACATAAATTTTAATTTCTATAATACTTTCCCTATCATCTATGATAAAAATTATTCTAACTAAAAAAATAACTGATTATAATACATGTCTATTAAGCTAACTTTTAATAGAAGAGTTATATATATAATATGACTCTTCTAGGTAGGGACTAAGTATTACTAAAAGTTGTGCTTTAGGAAACTTGGTTCAGAATGTGTTGAATTTACATGACCCTGGTGTAACCATTGTTTTCTTTTCTAATTTTATTAAAGTTGATATTAAGTATGCACCCATGGAATTATTACTCTATGACACAATAGAAGACTATAGTATAAAAGAAGATAGCGTCATGGCCCTTTCAAGACTAACATGATGAAACATATTTTATCTTATTGATTTGTGCAAAATGATAGACAAAAGATTTAGAATATCAATTATAAACATACATCCCTTTATGTGCATGTTTCCCAAACCCCAATATCTACTTATGCCACATTAACTAAATTATATCTAACTCAAAATTATAGTGATATTAATACACATTTTAATTTTTTGAAAATTTAAAATTTATACACCTACTAAAAGATTATTCTAAAGGTAATTACCTTCTCCTAAAATAAAAAATAATTCTAATTCTAATGAATTTTTTTAATTAAATTAAAATTTATTTAGATTTTAGTCACCGGGTCTAAAAGGTTATATTATGTAAGAATTAACTATGATAAATATATATTATGTATAATAAATAAACTATTTTGAAAATTATCTAAGAGGATGAGGAAGGGAGACAAGAATTCATGTATAAATCATTATGGGTAATATAAAACAAGCTAAGTAAATTGTAAAATCCTTCAATGAAGCCATATCAAAAAATAGGTTGCAATGCATAAAAGTTAGGAGTAAAGCATGTCTCCTCTACAACATATGAGATCTATTGTTGTCCTTTAAAAAATTTACTAGATTGCATCATGAAAATTTCATGGACTTTCAAAGACATCTAGTTGAAACCAAACATTGAACTCTCATTAAAATTTCAAATTATAGATAACATTTCAAGTATTATAGATGATAATTTTGTGCAATATTTAATATTTTGATGTTGAAATCTCTTCAACACAAATAGGTATTACATGGAAACATTCTCTAAAGTATGAGGTCAATATTAGTACACTAAATATCTTCTTTGTTGTTAATTTTATTGATCTCATGAATGTCCAAACATGTGCTTGAAAGAGGTCCTTATATTTTCAAAATTTAAGGCCTTCATATGTGTTATTATAATTTAATAGAAGGATTTGATCTTGAGAAAAAGGACAAATCATTTTGAGTTTAGTGATTTATTTTCCTTGAGCATTTGGTGGGAGAAGTTTAAAAGGCAATTATGCAACAAGTGAGAAACTATGTTTCTATTCCCCTTATTCATATGTCAATAAAACATTTCAGAAACTATAACTAGAGATATTTTTTCCACCCTTAGCCTTCTATTTCTCTATGTGCATATTTCTAGATTCAATTTGGTCATCCAATTTTTCCAAGAATGATTTAAGCTATGCTTATGCTCATTCTTGTGGACTATGAATTTTATACTATCTATGCCATTTTTTAGATATAAGCATGTAGTTGTGGAAGCTTGAATTTGAATGCCATAGTATTTTTCATTTTTCCTATGTACTTTTGTTCTAATTCATCAATTTGAATTTCTAGATTAACTAGTGCCATTGAATTATGTGGGTCTCTCTTTATATAAAATGAAGAGGCACAAAATATTTCATTCTAATCACTAACACTATATGATTACATATGTTCTCTATTCTATATGACAATATGAAAATATATGAACCTACACTTAGTGTTTGAACTTTCCCCGCACCATTAGTTGTGGGTCAATCCATGCACTTCATTAGGTCCTACCATATTATAAGCATTCAAATAGAAGAGAAAAATCATGCATATTAAATCTGAATAGGAATTTTGATTATATGTTTTGTATTCATTGGTTAAGAGCTAAGTATGTAGACATTCATGCAAGCTTGTATCAAACTGAACCAACAATGGCATGCCAAGTTCCCCTTTGATTTGGGGTTGAGGGCTCACTTCTTCCACTCACTATAGGATAAATATGGGTCTTGCACTAAGTTTATGGGGTTATGTGTTCATTTTCTAGTTGGTTATGGAAAATGAAAATAATGTTGTGGCCCATGTCTTTCACGGGAAGTTTTCAACTGTAGCCATTGATTCTAAGTTAATCAACATGATCCTTCAACTTTAGTTTCATTTTAAGGTAGAAATTCATAAGTCTAAGTATGAATAGGCACTATTTAAATGTGTATTGGGTTTCAATTGTGATTTTTAGTGGTTGGGATGGAAACATTAATATGTTTCATGGATTTCTTAGGTAGATAGAAACTCCTTATCAGTGTTTAGTGTACTTTATTTAATTA